>CM057347.1:446342720-446687810 GCA_030015575.1 Agapanthus africanus | reverse complement strand
CCTCCATATTTGTTGTACCGGAATGCAACCCAAGAAGTTAATGGTATATGGTTCTACAACCAACAAGAATGTGAAGCCGTTGCAAATCTTTTCAGCAGGTACTAATGATCGGAAATTTAAGAAAATTTACATCTCACTCATAACGCATGCTTTGCACAGTATATTTTTTTCTGCGTTATAATTTGAAAATTATAATGTGTCTGCTTGGTAGATTTTACGTGGCCAAAATCCAAATCTAATTGGTTGCGATAACAAAGCATTTGTGCTATAGCCCTAATACCTCTGATATCATTGTAAATCTTTACTGACATGTGGAAATAGACAACAGTCAAGACAACACTAGAAACATCCACTAAATCGATCATGCCCCATCTTCAGACATTTTTTCCTACCTCACTTCTTGAGTTTATTTAGTATTTTCAGTTATTTGCAGAAAAATCCTTTCTCTTCATGAGTTCATGGATACACCCATCCAACTACTTGTTTCATGCCCGTTATATTAATAAACCAATGAATCACCCTGTCCAGTGTTCTATTATGCTCACAGTTAGGGTTTAATAAATGATCTAATAGTATAGTAATACTCGTTTTAATACTCGTTTAATAACACTATATCGTGCTCATTGCTATGACATAAGCTCTCATGTATACGTGATAACGGGTCTATATAGAGAAGTGACTCATCAATAGTACAATTCATTGTCTGTGTTGCAATGCAGCACAAATGTTTAGCTATGCAGCCACTTAAGTATATAGTTGTGTGCTCAAGGTACTAGTCTTTTGTTAAGAATTGAGTTTATGAAATTAATAATTATGTTAATATACTTGATCACCGAACCATCTTAACTGTAGTGGAATCTTGCAACTCTTCATAATGTGGTCGAAGAAGATGTGCTGCTTTTTTTCTTCTGAAAGACGAGTCCATAATATTTTCATTTGACAATTCCTCAATTCTGATTAAACTGTCGTCCAGACATTCTGTGCTCCTCCTTTATTATTTATTTTTTCATATTTGTCATAAGGTATGGCTTTTTGTTGTTCACCAATCGCAGCCTCCATTAACTCTGCTAGAGTTTTGATGTAACAAATTTAAGCATGAAGCGTTTTGCTGGTTTATGAGATAACTATTATCTTGGTTTTGTGTCAACTCATACATGTATATTTTTACCAGTAGGCTCTTAGTATTACTTGAAAAACTTAGTTGGGTACAAAAAGAATGTACCTGCAATATCTTCGATGTTTCTTGTTACCCTGGCCATCAGTGAATATACTTGGCGCTCCAATTTCTATCTGTTCTTCGTATATCATGGCATGTACAAACTATTGCTGCTAAGCATTTTGTTAACCATTTGTACACTGTCTTGATTGATTATATACATAGTCACCGAGTTATAAGCAATTCATAATCATGTGACTTAATGATCTTCATTGTTCAGGATATTGAATGCATACTCCAAGGTCCCTCCAAAGCCCAAGTTATCTTCAACTAAAAGGTATTGTATGTCCTTTTTTTTGAATGTGCTATAGTTTGCTTGCTATTGCATAGAAGACTTGACATTTTTAGGACTTGTTATTTATGGGACGATCGTGCTTCAAGTACACGCTTTCTTGCTAAATTTTCATTTCTCTATCAAATTTAGGAGGGAGAAGTTGGATAAATTTCCTTGTTTCATTAATTAGACCTTAACAAAACCAAAATGCCTGGAAAAGGACTTTCTTGCTAAGTTATGTCTGCCAACTTCAAACCAACTCCTTTTATGTCTACATGTGTACCAGCGAATTTGAAGAGCTGGAAGCTGTTCCCAATTTAGCTTCCATGGAGGGTCCCCTTGAACCACCACCACCAGCATCATCCATTGCTAGCAATCCAGATGCTCACGTTCGTGATGATTCATTTGTCAACTTTTTCAGTGTAAGTGCTATTGTTTTGTGTCAACTAAAGGCTTCTTTATTACAGGTACTTGTTTTCATAGACAGTAATTACCACATACACATAACTGGGCCAATACACAATATCTTTAACTACTGCTGTTTTTCATTAAACTACCTTAAAAGTTTTTTATTACAGTAAACTCCCTCAACCTGTAGTTTTAAGATACTTTTCACTAAAATGCCCTTATAAGCAACACATTAAGGGACTTTAGTTAATATACTTTAAGGTAGTGTAGTGAAAACAACGAATCAATGACAGGCAAGGGTAATAGACCTACATAATTGAGCTATGCATTTGAAATACCTTGTTTATCATTCTTCTTCACACGACTACCTTACAGTAAACTCACTTAAACTTCGGTGTTAAGGGAATTTTTAGTCTTTTACCCTTAAACGCAGCACTTCAAGGGAGCTCATTAGAATTTAAAAAAACCTTTAAGGTAGGTAGTTCATTGAATTACAACAAGGGTTTTTTTTGAACCCCCAAACTTCCATATTTTCAAAAAAGACATCCCAAACTTGGTATTTTCAAAAAATACACCTCAAACCTTTTAAGTTAACTAAAAAAGACCCTCCCGTGAACTTTCATCCAAATTCTGTTAAATATAGCAGCTTTGGGGGCTATAAAGGACCGAAATACCCTGCATGGTTAAAAAATTTCACTTGTCCATTGTTCATTTTTTCACATCTCTCTCTCTCTCTCTCTCTCTCTCTCTCCGGCGAAGTCGATGAAAACGAGAATGAGAGGAAGAGGGAGAGGAATGAGAGAAGGGATGATAATTTGCATAGGGAGTTGGGGATGTCGATGAAGATGGTGTCGGGATCAAGTGAGGATTGTTGCTTTTGCAAGCTGCCATTAATTGCGTGGAAGAAGAAGAAGAAGAAAAGGGGATGGTGCAAATCGAATAAGGTGAGGAGAAGAAGAACAACAACAACAACAACAACAACAACAACAACAACAAGAAGAAGATGGGTAGTTTTGTCTTTATACTTAGAATTTAACCTTTGAATTTTACGGAATTCGTCTTTTAGTTAACGTTTAAGTTTGTGGTGTCCTTTTTGAAAATACCAAGTTTGTGGTGTCTTTTTTGAAAATATGAAAGTTTGGGCGTCCAAAAAAAACCTACAACAATAGTTAAGGGTATCTTAGTGTAATTTAGCCTACATAGTCATGCCCGCCACCTGAAGTAGCCAGCTCTTAGGATGAGACTCACGTAGGAGAGATCATTAAACATCATCACATAATCCATATCAAAATAGAGGATCGTTCATGTAATTGTAATACAATTATTCGGTGTCAGAACATAGGTGTTGCATAATTTGCATCCATAATTGCACTTTCCCTGCCTCTCTATTAAGAATTACATATTGCAAATCATAGGCATCACTTAACCATGAAACATCTTACACAAACTTACATTATGCTGATGTGCAGACAGCAATGCACATTGGAGATGCAGCAAACACGACGATTGTGGGCCCACCACTTCAGTCTTCAACCTGTCCCTCATCTTCCCACTTGTTAACTCTCATTCCATCTGCATCGACTCCTTTTCAGCCTTCTCCTCTTCCATCTCTATCTACTCCTTTGATGCCTAACGATTCTACGAATCTCATTAAACCTTCGCATTTTGCGCCCCTGCCTTCATCTTCTGCATTCTCGATGCCACCCAGTGCTCCACCCCTGCAAGCTCCAGTCACAATGAAGCGTCAGTATGGGACTCCTTTACTCCAACCGTTTCCGCCACCAAATCCGTCCCCGTCTCTGGCTCCTAGTTCCAGCTATGGCCCGGTTATTACGAGAGATAAGGTCCGAGATACTTTGATGAGGCTCATGCAGGTATGTTCTTTTGATTTGTGGTGGTTAAGCTATCCTTTTTCTTGTTTTAGAAGTCTAGTAACTATTTTTGTGGGGCTGTTTGGTGAGAAGCATGACAAGCGATATAGGGATTTGAAATACCTCTAAAACTAACTGCGTTTGATTGTTGCAATTTTTGCATTAGAGAAGTCGGAACTCACAGAGAGAGAGAGGGAGGGAGGGAGGGAGGGAGGGAGGGAGAGGGGAGGGATTTGAAATACCTCCAAAACTTTTGACTGTTCCAATTTTTGCATTAGAGAAGTTGGAAGGGAGGGAGGGGGAGGAAGGGATTTGAAATACCTCTAAAACTAACTGTTTGATTGTTCCAATTTTTGCATTAGAAAAGTAGGAACTCACCGAGAGGGGGAAGGGGCGAATTTGAAATACCTCTACGTTTGATTGTTCCAATTTTTGCATTAGAGAAGTCGGAACTCACCGTGAGAGAGAGAGAGAGAGAGCCTATAAAGCACGGATAATTGTATATGCCTCACGTATCGTCCCTGATTACGTATCGGAGTCCGAAACTCTCGGATTTGCTCGGACTTGTAAATGTCTCATCAACCTTTCTCGAATCGACGCATCTTATCTTTCTCTCGAAAATTAAGGTGCACACAGGTTTGAAAGTGCATTGAATATCTAATATAATGCCGTTATTTATCTATATTATTATATATTGGTATGTATACATTAATATATATTCATATTTAGTTAATTTAAGATCGATATAAAAACGTATCCCGTATCCTGGGTTTTTGGAAAATTGCGAATCCGCGAATCTGTATCGTATCCCGGATCCGTACTACGCCTGCATGACAATTGGAAATAAAATTTGGGAAGTAAGAAAGTAGTGCCACTGTTTGTTCTTGAAGAACTTAAAGGAAAGAATAACAATAATTATAGACAAAGAAAAGCTTTTTAACTTAAACGTTAGAAAGTTGATTTTCAAAAGTGGATGATGTGGTGAGGAAAATTCCACATTCAATCCGCTTTTTAAACACCGAACAAGTAGGCTAGATAGGCTAGAAAGTACACATTCTCTTTTTATGGGAAGTATTAAGGATGGGATTAAAAAATGAAGCCTCCTTGCATTTCAAAAAGGCAATTTCCATCAGTAGCAAAATAACCACTATTTTTGGTTTTTCCTAAGTTTGATCATGCTCTGAGTTCCAATCTACAAAGCACCACAAGGCTAATCACCTATTAACTGGTTGCCAATAGATATTTCACTAGAGAATAAATGTACTCGATTTATTGTATTTTGTCCTTAAAATATATGGTTTTTAACCAGGTTTAAAATCTCGTGATCGGTATCGATGTCGATGCCAGGTCACTTGATGGTCACTTTTGGGTTATCTAGGCCATATTGGCCATCTTGGATTGGAATTATCACATTTTATATAATTTGATAAAAAGGATTTTTCAAAATAAGTAAATTTTTTATATAAATTATAAAAGTAACAATAAACAATTTGATAAATTCTTTAGTAATTAATGATATCTAGAGTGGAGTTTTAATGTATAGTAAAAGTAGTATAAATTTTTTGATGTATTTTCAATCTTTAGTGAGGTCAAATAATAGTGCTCACCTGTCTTTTTATCTTTTGACCAAAGTAATGACCCATCTGTTATTAAATTCTAACCATTTAATAAATTTGATACTGAAACTTCACTATGTCATCCCAATATTACTGCGTATCGGATGTTCGGTAGCGCAGCTTGTACAGTTATTTTTGGGATCAAAATCGGCCATTTCGGACCGAGATTTCAATCCATGGTTCTTCAGCCCTTAACTGATTAATAATATGCCCCCCCCCCCCCCTCCTCAAATTTCCTAAAGCTATGCTGGGATTCCACGCAACTTTTGCTGCCATGTAATGTTTACGATTTTTAAGTCATCAGCTAATTTTGCTATCATTCTATTTTATATTTTTATTTAATTCGGAGTTTGTATGCCTGTGCTAATGCATCTAAACATTTTCATGCATCATGTATTCTCTCACAGAATGACCATTTTGTTGATATGGTGTACCACGAGATGATGAACACACATCAGCAAGAATGAAGAAAGGAGAAAAGAAAAGCATTATTATTTTCGTTCTTTCTTTTTTCGCGATTTGTGTAATTTTATGGGAGTCTTAGCTCTAGTTTATGAGGACTTTTGGTTCTAGAATATTTGTAGTGATAATATATGTTGATGGGACTGCGAATAACAATATACTGCAAATAAAAATATAATTGTAGTTATGATATCTTTGTATTATGGACATGTTATACCTTTTGGCGTTTGGGAAACCCATTGGTTAACATCGGTGTTAACGGAATATTCGGCTGCATATTCGGTCAAATATTTGGATTTGATGACAAAACGAGCAAACTTTGTAATAGTCGGTCAAATATGTGGTCAAACTGAATATTTATCTCATAAACCATATATTCGGACGAATTACATGAATATCGGCTGAATTAACCCATTAAGCTGAAAACAATAAAACCCACAACTAAAACAATTATGGGATCCACAACATAATTAAAAATCAAGTGGGGCAAAATTAGCCTATTAAGCTCAAAACAATAAAACCTATAACTAAAACAATTGTGGGATCCACAACATAATTAAAAAATAATTAAAAAACAAGTGGGGCATGTGTTTATTATTTCACACATTTTCTCATTTCTCTCTCATCGTTTTTCTTTCTTGTATCCATGAGCTTTCAATTTGACGACCATGAGTTTACTAGTTTTCTATTTCTTTAGATTTTTTGAATTTTTAAATGTAATGCTTATATGAAAATATTGATGGCGGCATAAACCGAATATTCACCGAATAAACTAATTATTCTTTATTCGCTGGCCAACCGAACAAACTCCAAATCCGTTGTTATCATTGGAACCTATAAATAAAACCAAGTGAAATATTCAACATTTGATTGGATCATGAAATGATACTTGAACGTCTGTAGGCGTTTTCTTCCCCTACCCTCCCTTTGTCATAAAACGGGAGTATATTTAAGAACCCCACTGAGGTCCTGTTTGGTTTCCTAAAGTCTAAATGCTTAGAAATGTTGCGTTCAGGGAATTCATATTTTCTTGTTTGGTTATATGGAATAACATAAATTCTTGTTTCTGGAAGTATTTATTCTTTTGGAGTCGAGTGTTTGTTTTGAAGAAGGCCAGAAAAAGTGTGATAAGAGTATAGTGTTAAAAAAACAAAACAAAGTTGTTAGTTTATAAAATATTCAATCCTTAAATTCCACTAAAGGAACAGCGGGTGGATAAAGGATCAAAATACCATTATACAATGGCTGGTGGGGCTCACGGATGGATAAGAAAAATGCTTAACCTACTTGCCTTGAAATCCAAGCACAATCTACAGACACACTTTGAGCCTACAGAGACACACTTTGAGCCTACTTGTTGGCACTATTATCTAGGTGTAGTGGTCTATCATTTTGTCTTTTGGATAGATTATGGTAGGGATTCAAACTGGCAACTAAACGATTACTTGTTGAGGCCTAAACTGGCGTGCTAAAACTGCAATTAACAGGGACGCCTAATCAAAGTTAGATTTGAAGCATTTCTGTCAAAGCTGGTTATCGACCGTCCGTGATGTGATACATAGACAGCTGAGATTGAATTAGAATAAAATCTTATTTTTAAAGATATAATTATTTTCTTACTAAATCTTGACCGTCTGTGGTGTAATGTATTACACCAGGGACGGCCAGCTTTGACCAAAAAGCTTTAAATCCGACCTGATCAGAATCGAATAAACAGCCACATAAATACATTACGAGTAAGCCTCAAAGAAGGAACAATGTTGCAAGACTTTCTCCCGAGCCCATCAATCAACCAATGTTTCTAGTTGACATTTATAACCAAAAAGTATCTACTCATTGACAATCTTGTTATCGCAGAACAAATAATCAAAACAAAGCCTACTCCACTGAGGGCATTTTACAATCTCGTGCCTTTAAACAACAAATGATTTTTGTCAATGTTGATGCAGAGGAATGGGAGTTGACATAACTAACCTATACTCAAATTTACATCGGTAATTTAGAATATCATGATCAGTAAATAACTAATCGAGCAGACTGAATGATTGCAGATATTGTACACTCCAAATTCATCAACTTTGTCACATACTAGAACTAGCTTCTCTGCGTTGTTGCATGATGAACACAAAAAATCCTATGCTCACGCTCCCTTGACTTTTTGAGTTGGGGGGCGACGAAACATATTGATGAGATCATCAAGTCCCTGTGTATGGTTTTTTTCGGTTAGAAACCCCAGAAATGGTTATGGAAATGGATGCTGTTCATCGATCAGTGTATTTTATAGACATACCCGTGTTGTGATGACAAGAAAGCTGAAGAGCAGAATCAGGTATGAACCAAGCACGAGCAGTAAAAGAAGATCAAAGGTTACACTAGCAACCTGCGTTTTCACAAATTTTGTTTGTATAAAGCAAACTGTCACCAAGGGGCATCTTAGACTGTAGAAATAAGAAAATTTAGCATCTCTCAAAGTTAGAAACAATGTGCATCTTCTTAACACCAAGTGCACTGTACTTCTTTAGAAGCAAATGTGCGGGGGTTTCGTGTTATTAGCCTGAAGGAAATGCAAACAAAAAAATTCGCATTTGCCTGTATATGACTTATCAGATTTTAGAAACATATTAACATCCACAAGGGCAACCTACATCAAGAAACATAGGAAGTATCAGAAGCATATTCAAACCTGATATATGTTGAGTGTTGATCTTGTTGAATCATAGAAACTAAACAATCCTTCCATGCTCTCGTGCTGTACGTGAACGTCAACCGTATGATCCGATAATTCCTGCCATGGGTCAAGAGAATAAGATCAGAACTCATGTCATAACTATGATTCAGCGGTAAAAAATTATTTGTCAGGTTGAATGTGCGATTTACTCATAGCTTGTGGGACTTTGGCTGTCCCTTTTGTTGTATTGCAACTCTAACAAAACTCCATAAAACAACACACTTAATTTACCATCCAAGTCCCTGTTTGGCTTTAAAATTAGAATACTGGAGTAATTTTATAGGGTCAAACGCACAAAAGCCCCCTATAGTTTCCCTCGCATAGCTTCTATACCCCCTCATGTAATTTATTAGCAGAAGCACACAATCCATTCATCAACAGAAACCCTATATAAAATTCAAATTTTACCCTAAACAACAAAAACAAGTTCTAGAGCTACACAATCCCTTGAGTTGTATAAAATTGAATTTGAGCATTTTTTTAAAGGTTTTTGGTCTTGTGAGCAGATGGGGTGTTTGCTCTAACGAATCACTTCGGGGGGTATAAGTGCTATACAAGGAAAACTATAGGGAGTATTTGTGCAATCAACTCTATATCCTAAGTGGAGGTACAAACTGTGCAAACTCCAGTTTACAAGACTCTACCTCCGCCTAAAAGATGACTCTGCTTAGTCTTGTTTAGAGTTTTAGTGTCATCAGAACTCCAGTCTTCATTCAAAGTACATATTAATGAGATTGTTGTGGATTTCCGATAACTCTGATTGTCTCAACTCCAACTCCATAGCCAAAAAGGTTGGAGTTGGAATTTTGAAATTAAACTTAACTACAGAAAATTAGAGTTATCCTTCACTCCAAAGCCAAACATATAGCCTAAACGGCTGTGAAGTGTGAAATATATCCCGTAGGGTCATAATATCTTTGGATCGGATGCATGATAATAATAATTCTTCACATACTAAAAGTTGTGTAGTTGAAAATACAAAATAATAAATATAGAGATAGAAGACAGAAAAGGTTCGCTGTTTGACAAAAAATACTCCATCATAATGTATGTGCAGTAGCACATGATGTATGTATGAACAAATAAATGAATGAAAGCATAAAGGGATCCATAAGTATAGCGAGTAAACCTTTTTCAGCGCTGAAATGAACGGATCTGTCTTTGAGAGAAAGGGTGCCACTCGAGGTGTTCTTGACAAAAGATCCAGCCATGAGCTTATATAAGATGGATTTATTGCCAAGCTACTATTATCTGCAAATATCTGGATATCTTTGCCTTCATGTCCATAAATATGTTTCTGCGTCAAGATGGGGAAAATAAAGTACCAAATATCAAAACCTATTCAGGTACCAAATTAAAGCAAACAAACAAGTTCTTGATAATATGCCAGGTGCTAATCTATAAAGCGACACATGTCAAATGGTCATATTGCAATTTTCCTTTTAACTTCACGACCAGTCACATAAACAGACTCCAAAAGCATTTCTCCACTTAACCTTATTCTCTTTATTTTTCCAAAATAGTGTACCATACATTATACTATTATAGTTAAAAGTGCTATCTACATCTTTCAGATCCCTCTACATCCTTTAGATCCCAGAGTCTGTACTTCAAAAAGTATCCTCTTTCTAGTATCATCAACTAATACAATATAATATTAGCAAATAGCATGCACACGCAACCTCATCAAGAATATGTCAAATAAGACAATCCAATATCATTAGCAAAATAATACAGATGCTTGCTGTACACCTATATGGAATGAATTTGTCTTTCCTTCAACTCACCCTCCAATTATATTCAACCAACTACTCCATCATGTATATCCTTATTTACATCAATATAGCC
The DNA here is from genome assembly GCA_030015575.1 of Agapanthus africanus. NCBI lineage: Eukaryota > Viridiplantae > Streptophyta > Magnoliopsida > Asparagales > Amaryllidaceae > Agapanthus > Agapanthus africanus. The sequence continues at coordinate 446,677,387 of CM057347.1, read as the reverse complement.
ACCCTCCCTAAATATTAGCATCTACTGGTGATAAAAACGACACTAACGACGACTTAACAAAACTCTAGTTATTGCTTCATCTCCTCATAGAAAGCATGGTGGGAGAAATATTTCAGCTCTTCTTTCTGGAGGCACAGCATAAACCATGATTGTTAAGTGGTTAGGCATGCACTATCATATACACTACATTTTTCTTCTGTATTGGACAATATAGGAGTACTATACCCGTCTATTTGATCAAGCTTTATTGAATAACCAAATAAGGCAAATTCTCATTGTGAAAGAACAGCCAAGAAATATCATCAGCTGCATACTGTAAGCTAGGCAGCTTGAAAATGTTTCCTTTAAACGCAATCTTTTCTAGTCATTGCTGTAAACATCACTGGGCTGCACAATGCTACTGATAGATTGGCCAGACTACCTCGCCGAGATGGAGGGATTGTTCGCATTAGTGGATTCTACTTTCTGCACCTTCTGTTACTCCATTTATCAAAGAAGCAATTACTCAATTGCATCTTCTATGGAGCATGCTCAAAACAATAGTTCATCACTTTCACCCTATTTTTTTTATAATAATCTTGAAGCATTAGAAATTAAATTCGTATTAAGGTATAGCAAGAAGTCTATGCATTTAGAAACAGAATTCATTCATAATCAATAAATCCACATCTATATGTTGTTCTTAACCTGAATTTAAAAGGTTCAAATTAATGACTATTCTTTTATCAGTTTATATTACAAAGATGTGGCAGTAGGAAAAAGAAGATGCTAATAATAGGTTAAGATTCAATTATATGAAACCCAAAGGAAATTAAATTAATAGATGGTAAGATATTTGACCCTACCGCAAGACTCTCGGCAACTAATTTGATGCTTTTGTAGAGTGCTCTTTCATCAACTGAACTCCTATAAGAGACCATACTTTTAGCAAAGAACCCGGAAGAACACAATGATAGGATTAGCAAATATATTACATGAATTACCTGGTGTCATATAGACCTCCAGTGTTCTCAAATAATTCAGGTGCACCAGGAAGCTTAGAGAGAGTTGCAGCAGTTACCCTAACCCGTGAAAATTGCTCATGTTCCCATGCAACCTACAGACGGTCATCCATGAAAAAGGTCAAAGGTAGAATTATGCTACTTGTAACAAATCAAAAAGTAGATTTCTTTTGTTGGTGTGTTTTCAATAGACTTCAATAGTTTCAAAGACATTTCTGGCGGTGTATTATCTATTGCCTTATCTAAGCAATTTACCTACCTTGTAGGAAAAATATCAAAGATGAACAATTCTAGCAACTGCTTTGGGTTGAAGTTACCAAACTCAAAGTATCTATAATTCTGATCCGAAAGAGGTCAAGGCGTCTTTAACAAACTTAACCTATTTGGTTGGTTCTTCATAACCAATCTTAATAAGAATATAAATCTTCCAATGAATGGATTGGATGAATGGACTGGATACAAATCCTCAAGCATGCTTTCAAATAAGCATAATTTGTGCCATTTAAATAACAGTGGCATGTCATTCTATCTAAAGCTTTTGCTTTATTCCTTGAACCTCTTTATATATATCCCTAGACTTTGACCACCCACATAACACGTGGGATCAAAGATGATCTAAAATATTTATACGTAAATTTATACATTACACATATCGTTACAACTTAACATGCAAGCAATATGGGATAAAAGATATGTATAGATCCATCTTATTCTAACTCAAAATAATCTTCACGGATTAAAAATTAAAACTTTTATGGATTGAGAAAATTCTTCTTGAACGCTATAGGTTTAGAAAAATTAATATATAAAATCAGCATTTATATTTAGCTTTGTATGAATTATAAGCACATTATTAGTTTTTGATTGAAAAAAATAATTATTAAATGTAGGTTAAAAAAAGATAAGTATATACTTTATACTATAAATTATAAATAATCTAATATGATTTAAACTAAAACAATTAAAAATGTTTGTGGATATCCATATAATAAACTTTTAGTAAATCTTTTAACATGATTCACCAATTTATCGTTTTATAGAAATGAGTAATAACTCATCAACAACCAATTATTAATGATTAACAACATATTAGCACATAAACTAATTATAATAACTAAAAACGTTTTAGCACATAACTAATTATTGAATAATTGATAATACTTTTAATGGGCCAACTCTTCATAACATCTATCCTCTAAATATTCATTTTTTCTTGGGCTCAGAGAAATAAATATGGATAAAGATAAGGGCAAAAGGGGAAGAACCAAAATTAGTGCTTTGACTTGCAAAAGATTCTTTGACCAAACCCAACTTTGTATTAGTGTGTGTGTGGAGACGGAGGCAGGAAAATAAAGGGTGAGGGTTATAAGAGAACTGAGGAGGGTAAGATGATTGGTTGTTTGGATTTTCACTAGACAGCTTTTATTGCATAAAACGGTGTTGAGGCTCGATGCGAGGTTAAAATGAATAATGCTCATTTGATTTGAAGGTCATGAAAAGGCCGACAAGAAATCCTTTCTGCATGTTGGATAAAGATGAATATGCAATTTCAACTGAGAAAAGTGGATCCTGAATGGATAGTTCGATATTTAAGTCATAAAGCTCATGGCATAAAGAACATGAGAAATAAGACCCGGCAATTTATTAGTAAACAACTTTCAATGTGCCAGCTGTAAAGCTACAAGTCGAAAAAAATAATTGCCAATGACACGTTAAGTTATAGTTGATTAGAATTTCAATACAATTTTGCACAAAAAAAAAACATCGGTAACGCCAATGCATGTTCGTGCAAAAGTTGGTATAGCACATGTGAAGGAGAAGATGCGGGAAAACCGGCTAAAGATGGTTTGGTCATGTGCGACGCAGACCTATGGAAGCACCGGTTTGACGAATGAATACTATCGATATAGGCAATGTCAAAAGGGCGAAAAGGAGACCGAAGAAAACATAGATGGAGGTGATACGAAAAGATATGGTTGCCAAAGGCCTCAATGAAAGTATATTGTTCGATAGGAGTGAGTGGAGGCGGAGGATTCATGTGTTGGACCCGGCGTGATTCTCATGTTGGTTCATATAGCCTACCCTATATGCTTGGGATAAAAGGCTCAGTTGTAGTAGTAGTAGGTGACACCAATGCAATTTTAGCAGAGATGATAAATTGTGAATTACAACGATAGATTATGGACAGATCCAGCAGCATCTTTGTGTGAAAGAACTACTTACCCGTGGATTTGAGATATTAATCTTCTTGTGCTTTATGCCAATTGTAACTCCCAATTCTTTAGCAACATCAGACAAACTCTGCAATCAAAAGATTCATCAAAGAAAAGGTACGTTTAATTCTTTGCTTTTGCGACTTCCTTCAAGAAAATGACAACACGATCTCTCAGATTATAAAACTTACATCAAAAACTTGCTTTACATATGCATTTTCTGGAGGCTTCGACACATGCATCCATAACTCATCTCCTGATGAGCCAATACTATTCAAACAGATAGCATAGTCAATGCTCTCTCGTAACCGTTGATCAAAACTCTTTAACCACTGTAAGGAATCAATCACAACACATGAACCCAAAAATAGCAAGTGTAATTCTTTTTCTGTGGTAAAATCAGGATGGAGGACAAAAGTGACCTTAAGAGTTCCATTATAGTTATAAGGGCCGCCATATGTTAACCCAAAGAGAAGGTTATACTTCCCTTGGGTCTTGGGATTTGAGTAAAGGCGAGAGAAAAGTCTTGCTATCTCCAAAAGAGCGACCACCCCACTTCCATTACTATCAGTCCCCACAGAAAGTGCCTTAAGATTCAAATAAAATTAAGAACGTTGAAATTAGTATCATATAAGAAAATTGTAGGAACTAATACTATTGATGATCTTCATACCGGAGCAGCACCAAAAGTGTCATAGGATGCAACTATAGCAATTGTTGGCAACTGGTTACCATCTGTGTCTTCTTTCAGCCCAGGCAACCATCCCTGATATACATTATACACTTCAATAAACACAAGTATGGATATTCCATGAAGTATTAGCACACCAAGAGCAGATGGTACTTGGCACATTAAAAAAACGCCGACCACGTATCGGATTAAAATGTAGCTTTCCTGCACTGGTGTACCTATCAGAATCAATTGAAACAGTTGAACAAAATAAAAAGGAGGCAATAGTATTACTATTACACTTGAATCGGTATGTGTTATATGGGTGAGTGGTACAGACCTACTTATAAGGCCAGGAAAGCTTTAGGATCTTGGTTCAAAAATATATTGCAATGAGCCGTACAAATCGGTCACCATGCTCTACAGGGGTGCAACCATTAAAATGTTGCAATAGGAAACTCCACGCTTGCAGTAATCCTCCTTGCTCTATAAAGCCGTTACAGAATAATAGAGTTCCAATAGTAAAAACATCAAAGAAGGTGGGAAATGGCAATTCTGCAAGCTGGATGAAGAGCATTGAAGACCAAAAAAGACTTTTTATATTTTAAAATGTTGAACTTCCTATTACAACAAATTATAATTAAATGGTTCCATTAAATGTGTGTGAAATAGCCTGAAGGCACTCGCCATAATCTAATAGCCTTTGCCCATCAAAATGGATTCAGATTGGGATCAGGCCAAAACTCGTAGTAAGGAAGCTCCACAAAAGAATTGACTTCTATGAGCATCTTAATTCTGAATTTCTGGAGAAGGAAACTATGAGCAAGATTAGCCTTGATGTTCAACCTAATAGACATTTGGATGGAATGAATAATCATTTAATAATTATTGGTCAACTGTGTTTAAGCTCATGCAAGTATGCAACCAGGAAACAACTCTACCAGAGAACTCTAGATCATGGGAGAAGAAAAGGAGAGATTCCATTATTGGGACAGCAAAAATTGAGATATATCAATAATCGTAACTGCTATGGAAATGTAAAAAGTTAAGCTAAGACAAAAATCAGAATGAAAATTTCAGAAGTTAAACCCACAAAGATGAGCTTGAACCTGATTCTGTTTCTAGACTCACAGAGACGGAAGAGAACCTGAATGTTTGTGATGGTCGGAGAAGTAACTTTTCTAGGTTCTGATGACGAGACAACCAACTTATATCTGCAAGATCGAACAGTAATGAAGATATTAGGATTTCATGAATCAGGTTAATTGTAATAGCTTACTATTGATTTGGTCCTTTCCACCACTAGGATATGCTTAGAGAAATTAATTGTACATCTTTTTGCAGCATGCATTAAAAATATACCAGTGGTACAACCTCATATTCACCGTGTACAAAATTCTGCCCCGCTACCAAATATACAAGGGCTGGATTGGGACCAAATTTCAAATGAAATGTCATTTCAGTGTCTGGATATTGCATGGCAATCCAATGCAAACTAAGCATTTATCTTTACTTATAGGTCCAAGCATATCTAGTCTGTCTACAATACCCAAAAAAGGAAAGGGATCATGTTTCTATTAAATGCTTGGTGATGTAAGTATTTAAAGTGAGTTTGTAAACGGACTTTGGCAAGATCAACTGACCCGCCAGTAGTTGCTGTAGCAGGCTGGCCTGAAGCCTCACTCCTCCGAACATCAGCTAATATGGCATTTACTTTCTCGTCCTCATAAGCAAAATATACCGGATACTGGAAGTAAAAACAAATAGAAAAATCAAGGTATGAGGTTTACCATAAGCACAGGAAAAAGACAAAAAAATGAAGAGCTCCATATCCAGTTTCTTCAAATCCATATTGATATGCATGATTAGATGACCTAAAGCAGAATTGACATAGCAGTAAAATCGATTGCCTTTTTATATGTAAGGCAGAATGCCTGGTAAGAAGGAAGTTGATATATGACTAAGAAAGAACCCATAAATTATAAGAAACAATAAGAACAGAAGAATCCGAGTGATAAAGAAAAACGGTGTTTAAAATGAACAGAGTGGGTTTAGAAGCCTCACCAATTCCTAACCAGATTTACTTTTAACCTTCAGAGAGAAGCCACTTGATATAAATGCCCTTACTAAATATACATATAATCTTTGAATTTACACCTTCCTCTTCGGACTAGTATCAGATATTAATTTGGTCACCTCGAACAAGCACCAATACTCAGAAATCATTGGGAAAAGTTGATGTCTCGCTAAGGACAACGAGGATGATGCACTCATCCTTCTAGACCTACAAAAACATCAGCTATATCTCAGTTAGCATGGGCACTTTCCCTCTTGGGGACAGGGCAGGGTTCAAACCCTAGGAATCTCAGGAGGGGAAGTGGCCACAAATTATCGATTTTGGGGCAAATTCGTGGGTCCCTGCGCGTGCGCGCTTCTGTGTGATGTGTGCGTGGATGTGTAGTGTCATGTGTGTGTTTTATGAATAGGTTAGGGCTTACGGGCCAATGCCAAAAAAAAACACAACTCCTACTGAGATAGCATCGGGGAGGATCAATCACAATTATTTCCACCTGAATACTCCTATTCCTCAATCAGGAAAAACACTAAATGCTAGAGTGGCAATATCATGGATCCATCTTCCTAACTTACAGTCCAGAAGATTCAAAGTGCATGAGTCTTAACCGTGGACTTACTTTTCATTAAACAACATTTCACATGCATCTATTGTAGTATAAACTTGATTGTTATATAATTTCCAATCTCTAACAAGCATTCAATAGTATCTTCCTTGCGTCCCAAACAAGGCGTGATTGCGTGAAGCATGTAGATTCTCTACAAACTCATTTAATAAAGAACATGAAAGTAGATTGAACTTGAGGTAGCCTGTGTCAAAAATCAGATGCTGTGCTGCTCCCTTGAAATTAAAATACATTGGTTAGAGGAATTGTTATATTCATGTTGTTCTTTACCTTGGAAAAGGCTGTAAATACAACAGTCAGCAGATGGAGATCCATCAGGCCACGAAATTATCTAAATGAATAGAATGAGCGCAATGAAACCCTCTCTATTCTCTAAGAGCAATTACAAATATATTTTTCTGGTGCTCTGCTAATTTATATGATATGGTGCCTCTATTATAGCTTGGAAAAGTAAAATAAAAGGGTAGATTCTAAATTATATCTGGACACTAATTGACAAGAGAGTGGCATCGTCTTGTGAACATATCTCTACTATTATAATGCAAACTCCAAGAGTGTGGCTAAGGTCATTAATTGATGGTCTCAACTTTTTTAATAAAGAATTTAAATATGAGAAAAATTCTTCAAACTATTTCACATATGAAGCCATCCACGTCATCAATCTAATATTTTACCATCAAATTAAAATCTCTCTCTCTCTCTCTCTCTCTCTCTCTCTCTCTCTCTCTCTTCATGCCACCTTTTTCCAATTTCTAGATTTATCTTTAAAACTTTATTATTAAACCTAAATATTTAAAATGACATAATACTTATTTAAACAATACAATATTAACTACGCATTTAAATGCATCGCACGTGCAACATACTAGTTTTTTATATTAAAACTGGACAAAAGAATAGAACCCAACTCACCAACATTCATCATAATCGAAATAAAACGTATTTACTCCATGAAATCACAAATTAGCTGACAGAAGAGAAATAGTTAATAAAAGTCTAAGGGCTTGTAAAGCAGACGTAATACCATAACCTAGAAGCCATGGCAACATGGAGCAATCACATCTAGAAGACAAAGCAATGAAAATCTTGATAGCACAACGGAAATTAAAGAAATGCTATTTAACTTACAGGAATATTAGCATGTATGAGCAGCTGTTCCAACTCGACCAATATGTTCCTCATCGTCCCATCTTCATCTATATTGTCTATGTTCTTGTCATCCCCAACAATCTTGTCGGTGGTCTTTTGCGGAAGCAAAAGTAACAGGCCCCCCAATGGCTGTTTGTTTGTAATGTACTCTGAAATATATTGTGGCAACTTTTAGCAATATGAGCAAACTAAGGCCCTGTTTGGGTATAGAGTTAGGATATCTAGGGTTTATTTGTAAATGGAGGTAGAGGGGATGCAAACTGTGGGTTTGCAAGCCCCATGCTCCACTTGAGAATAAACTCTAGTTATGTTATAGGAGATATGTTTAAGAAAATGGAGTTTAAAAAACTTAGTCATCTGGGAATTTAGATACCTGCAGTTATCTCGACTCAACTCCAAAATGAATGCCAAACATGGCAAAGTTAGTATTTTGGAGTTAAGTTTTGCTAACTCTATGAAACTCCAATTTATATAACTTTTCTTCATTCCCAAATAGGGAATAAGAAAATGAACAACACCAATATAAGACAATGCCATTTATTCTCCACTAAGAAGGGAGTGGGTTGTTGATCATTTCGGGGTAGAAGTTCTGTATAAATGTGTCATGAGAAACGCTACTAAAATGGATGGGTTGTTGATCATTCCCGAATTAAATGCTGGAAGATAAAAGGAGTCCTAGTGTCCATGGTTTCATATATCAAACATCTCATTTCCAGTCTCACATCATGAAATAATTAATTTCCAGCATGAAACACTTAATTTCCAGCATGAAACAAATTGCTTGGACAACGAATCTATGTTCATCTTCAATAAAGATGTATCTTTCTTTCCGTCTCCACTTGTCCTCAATCTTACAAGTGTAGAATGTAGCGGCATTGAAATGAAGATCAGAGCAATCGATGGAACAAACCTTGAAGCGATGTGAGATTCAGCTCTCGAACAGGCAGAACGAGCACGGTCCTGGCCAGATCGGCGCCGGTATCGAACGGAGAAGCGCCGGCGTGGTGGCTGACGGCGGCAGATCTCGATCCGAAGGGGACGCCGGCGATGTCGTACTGGATGAGGCGATAGACGTCGACGGCGGTAGCGGCGTCGCCGAGCTCGACGCAGGCGGCGAGGATGAGAGCGAGGGCGAGCACGGAATAGATCGAGCCCAGTAATTCGCCGGCGCAGCCTCGCCCTTTGCTTAGGGCAGCCATCGTTCTTGAATTCGGGATCGAGAGAGAAACAAGAGAGAGTGAGCTTTTTTATAGCGAGATCGAAGTTGGGTCGGGTTGCGGTTGAATACTGTGTTTAGATCCGGTTGCTTAATTACGAGAGGTTGTGATTTGATAGTTGTTGTTGATAGTTAATCAAGAGGGGTTTAAAACTTTAAAATTAGACTAAAATACCATGAAGTTTTAGCTTTGTTTTTTGTGATACCACCACGAGCTTCATAAATCATGCCTGAATTATAAGCTTAGGAAATTGCTAATGGATTCTTCGGACTTTCAGTATTTTTCAGCCTCAGTATCATACACCTTTTGCTTATGGAGAAAAGATTCTAGATTTTTCTTTGTTTTATTTTTAATGAATATAGCATTTAAAAGAGGCATTTTATTTTTCATCCTTATGTTTCTTAAATCACCGTTACCCTTTTCGTCAAACTAATATAAGATTTATGCATAAGTTTATTACTCGTTTTGAATGTTTACGATGAGAAGAATTTACGGGTTTTTATTCTGGTTGGTTAGCGCTTAAAATAGTTTCTCGTAATGGAATTTTAAAATGATCTATATGGCCTGGTATCTCTAATTTGGTCTTTTTTATATTGATATGCTCTTTCATAACACCACATCACATGGATGACGATACCTCTTATATCTTTAGGTTTCCAACAAGCTAATCTCTCATCGGATTATAGTGGTTATCTCTTCTATAAATTCACATCAATTAAAAAGTGCAGAGGTTGGATAAAGAAATGAAAAAATACTGCTCCATCGTAAATTTCTTCTTGAATCGGAAGTTCGTCTATATAAATTCTATAAAAGTAAATTTGCCAAAAAAAAAACCGCCCACCCATCACCACCCTAAAAACAAAAATACAAATATTGAAGTACATTCGTGGATTGATTTTAAAAGCAAAAGACACTATGTGGTGCAACATATGAAAAGAAACCAATTGACATTTTCAATCTCCCCCAAACACAAAAGCCCAAATCCAAGCCTCTAAAGCCCAGACCCAACCTCCATCTTCCTCAAATCGTCTTTAGGGTTTTTAAACTTCGGTTCAAGTTCCCTCTTTCAATTTGCTAGGGTTTAGAATGCGCCATGACTCGCTTAAGCTTCGATCAAATCGATCGTGACAACGACAACCTCGACGCCTCATCGACCTCTTTGCTTTTTGATGATACTCATAAGTGGGAACTCCCCAGATCATGACATGTGGCAGATGATGTGTTCCGGGGCTCACGGAAACAGAGCAAGCATCTTAAATTGGAGGCATCCACCGGGCTGCCGTCCCGAGGCATGACCCGACCTTCGACGGGTCCCCGAACACTCCTATGCTCGCCCTTGCAAATAACCATCGGCTCGTCTCCGAGCCCTCCTACATGCTGAGCTTCATCAGCCCTCCCTGCTCGATTCCGAGCTATCACAGAACCGAGCTTTCTCGGCCTCTCGCTCGTCTCCAAGCCTCCCACCGAGCTAAGCCTCCCCAGTTCTACCGAGCAACCATCGACGCAAAGCCCGAGCGCCTCCGCCACGGCTCCGCGTATCTCTCCGGAAGCGAGATATTCGCCACCCAACATCCCGCGTTCCACGCTGCCGTATCCTCCATTAACGAGCGTATCTTGTCATTAATGGGGGGATCCCATCAATCACACAGGCGTAACGCCAGTGGCGTAACCGATGGCGAAGATCTCGCGCTTGCTCGCTCCAAGCGACCACTATAAAAACCCCTCTCTCAGGCGACTCAGGTAATGCAATTTCATTCCAATAAGCCGCTACTCTGCCCAAATCCCTCGGCTAACTTGATCGTCGGAGGGTCCACGGTGGTACAACCACTTCGGGACTTCTTTTGCAGATACCTCGGCTCCGCCTCAATCCAAGCCCACTGAGATCCACATGCTCAAGGAGGCAACCCTCAACACCAATATCAGCCGTTCACCAACGCTTGCGATAGATCGACGGAGGACAACATCTGAAGGAGATCCTAGCCTCCATCAGTTGGCGCCGTCTGTGGGAAACTAGCAATCTTTCCACTCATCAAAAGTTGATCTTCCGCTCTCGACTACATGGCGAGCGAAGACTATGGCGATCCCAGCAATAGCCGCCGTCTTCTCCACAACGGAGGCACGGACGGATCCACTCCTCCCCCTAACGCCATCCATGCCCTTTCTGCACGGATCGACAGGCTCGCATCCATAGTGGATGCCCTTGTCCGTGTCCAAACGGCGGGACAAGCCCCCCAAGTCGTCGTTCCCCCTCACCGGGATCACGACCTCCGCAGAGGGAGAGATGACACTGCCCACGTTGGCACCACTGAACAGCGTCTTGCTATCTCCGGTGGCCATAGGTCCCCCGCGGCGACCGATTCAATGACCCGCTAGGCACCTCACGGCTCCACGTCGAGGTCTCGTGAAAGAGCCTCCCGTCCCGAGGCTCATCGTGCTCCCGTCCCTCCCGAAGAGGTGTCGGTCAGCTCGCCTGCTCCCAGGCATGGCCGGCACCCTCTCCTTCGACGGGGTCGCGCGGGCGACTCTCGCCGCGATGACACAAGAATGACTTCGCCAGGGGACCTGAGGAACCTGATAGAACGTAACAGGAGCCACAGCCAGGCGCAGGCCGCCAGCGGGAAGGGACATAACTCCGACTGCGCTGAATCCTCGGGGCACCACAACCGTCTCGACGCTTTCGAAAAGAAAATCGAGGGTATACATCGGGTGGGCCATCCATCGAGCGAGGGGGCAGGTATGCCGCCGACTCACTTATGAAGCCTTTCACTGAAGAGCTGCTCGCTGTCCGCATCTCGTCCAGAAACAAGCCTCCCAAAGTGGCCCTCTTCGATGAGAAGTCTGACCCAAAGGACCATCTGGACGCATTCACGGTGGGCATGAGCTTCCAGGATAACTCAGACGCCGCCCAATGCGGAGCATTTTCCGCCACTCTCATCCAGGCTGGACGAGACTGGTTTCGAGGACTCATGCCACGCTCCATCTTTACCTTTGATGAGCTGGCCGCCCAGTTCCTCGGACATTTCGTCAGGAACAGACGACGGAAGCGGACCGTCGATTACCTCTTCACTATAAAGAACGGGGACAAGGAATCCTTTAAAGGATACGTCACTCGCTTCTACAATGCTCTTCTTGAAGTTCCCAAGCACCGTGACGAGACTGTAATCACAGCTCTGAGGTCAGGTCTTAGGCACAAGGAGTGGCTTCGCTCCTTTTCATTGGCGCAACCTAGGACCATGGCCGAGGTAAAAGCTTGGACCGAGCGGGAAATCCAACTCAAGTCCGAGATAAACGCAAACCTACCCCGGGGAAACCAGGCCAACCAAAAGAAGAGGGGCAGAGAAGAGAAGAAGGTCGACTGGCCAAACCTATGCTCCCCGAAGTTCCAGGAGTATACTCCGATCAACATCTCTCAGACTGAGCTGTTAGAGGAGGCGAAGGGCGAGCGATTCTTCAAGCTCCCTCCAGTCACCAATAGGGCGGCCAAACGGACTCGGGCCCGTACTGCGCCTTCCATAGGCCGCAGGGACACCCGGCCGAGAACTGTAAACAGCTCTATGACTACATCGAGGAGTTGATTCGCTCGGGCCACCTGGCGAAATACCTGCGGGAAAAATGACAAGTAGACCGGGTGCAAGAAAACCATCCCCCTCCCGGCGAGTTAACGATCGGCTAAATCATGGTCGTCTCTTTGGGGGATACGCATGGAGCCGACGAGATTCGCCGCCTCCTACCCATCGAGGGAACCGACGACCAGCTCCGGAAGTAGAGCAAGGCAGCCGGGCCCATCACTTTCACTAACGACGACCTCCACGGAATATCCTTGCCTCACAACAACCCCCTCATGATTATGGCATGGGTCCACTGCAACGAGGTCCAAAGGATATTGGTCGGCTCAGGAAGCTCGGTAGACATCCTTTTCCATGACCGCTTCCTGTGTATGGAGCTCATCCCGTCAGACATGCGGCCGACTACCCACATTCTGTCGGGGTTTACCAACCATTCCATCCCGGCAGAGGGACGGTTACCCTCCTCCTCAACATTAGGGAGGCGGGCCGTACGAGAACCGTACCGGTAGAGTTCATCGTCTCCAGGATCCCTTCATCCTACAATATCCTTCTGGGACGCCCGACGCTAAACTCCCTTCGGGCTCAAATCTCGACCTACCACATCGCGATCAAGTTCCCATTAGATCAAGGAGGAATAGACTGGGTCTACGGGAACCAACAAATCACCAAGATTTGCTTCACGGCGACATCCACCTCTGAGGAGCGCAGCGACGACCTTGGAAGCGTGAGTGATTTCCAGGGGTCCTTGGATACTCGTGACGAACAAAAAGAAATCCGAGGGGCCCCGGTGGAGGCGCTAAGAGAAGCCCCCCTCGTCGAGGGGAACAATGAACGAACTGTCCAGATCGGTTCCCTCTTACGGGAGCCTGGCGCAAAGACTTGATCCACTTTCTCCGAGAAAACTCGGATGTGTTCGCCTGGGCGCCTGCCGACATGCCCGGGATCAACCCCGAGGTAATCTCGCACAAGCTCGGGGTCGACCCGACCCGTCAGGCAAAAGAAACAAAGCTTCTCTCCGATCAAACAAAAGGCGATCGAGAATGAGGTCGATAGGCTACTTGCAGCCAACTTCATTCGGAATGTGGCCTACTCGGAATGGCCAGCGAATGTGGTTATGGTTAAAAAGGCAAGTGGGAAGTGGCGCATGTACGTCGACTTTACAGATCTCAACAAGGCTTGCCCGAAAGACAACTATCCCCTCCCTCGGATCGATTAGCTTGTCGACAGCTCGGCAGGCCATGAATTGCTCAGTTTCATAGATGCTTTCTCTGGCTACAACCAGATCCGTATGAACCCGGCAGATGAAGAGCTTACCGCGTTCATAACGGACCGGGGGTATACTGCTACAAAGTGATGCCCTTCGGCCTCAAAAACGCCGGAGCTACATACCAGCGCCTGGTTAACAAAATGTTCAAACCGCAGATCGGGAGGAACATGGAGGCTTACGTCGACGACATGCTCGTAAAATCGATCTCGTCGGAAGAGCACGCCAAAAATCTTGGCGAGACATTCGACATCCTCCGCAAGCACAAAATGAAGCTAAATCCCGCCAAGTGCGTGTTCGGGATCACTAACGGAAAATTATTCGGGTTCATGGTTACCCACCGAGGAATTGAGGCTAACCCGGAGAAGATCAGCACCATTCTCAATATGGCCACGCCAAGGAGCAACGTGGAGATCATGCGGCTCACGGGAAGAGTGGCTGCTCTTAGCGCTTCATGTCGAGATCCGGAGAAAAGTGTCTCCCATTCTTCAAAACCCTGAGAAAGATCCTAAGGTTCGAATGGTCGGAAGAGTGTTAGAACGCTTTTGTGCAACTCAAAGTGCACCTGGCAACTCCCCCGCTGCTCACCCGGCCAATCGAAGGTGACGAGCTGTTATTGTACTTTGCGGTATCCGATCATGCTGCTGGCTCAGTGCTCGTCCGAGAAGTCGAAGGAGTACAGAAGCCGGTCTACTACGTGAGCCATGTCTTTAAAGACGCAGAAACGAGGTACCCGGCCATAGAAAAGATTGTCTTAGCGCTTATCGTCGCCTCAAGGAAGCTACGGCACTACTTCCAGGCACACACCATCCTCGTCCTCACCGAGCGGCCCATATAGGCTATTCTCGCTTCCCCCGAATCGTCTGGCCGTCTGGAGAAATAGAGGTGGGAATTATCCCAGTTCGACATCAAATACCGCCCCATGAAAGCCATCAAAGCGCAAGTCCTGGCAAACTTTGTTGTCGAGTGTACTATCCCCAACAAGGAAGCAGCGTCGGCGCCCGTCCCCGAGTCCTGGCCCTCGGTCGAGGAAGTGCCCGACTCCGTCCCCGACTGGATCCTCTACATCGATGGATCCTCTACCGAGGAGGGGAGCGGTGACGGCTTTATCATTCGAGGCCCTAACGAGGCAGAAATGGAGTACTCTTTGAAACTCGGGTTCAGAACGTCGAACAACGCCGCGGAATACGAGGCCTTGCTCGCTGATTGGTAAATGTTTTTGCGTGTGCGTTTTAAAGTTTAAGAAAATACCGCAATCAAGACGGTGTCGCTTGGTAGCTAGCCGGTTGAGTACGGGTCGGTCCACAGGGAAAATGTGTTCTTTCTTTAAGTTCTTACGAGTTAGGTCCTATTTTTGGTAGGTTTTGTTTTAAAATCTAAGATTGAAATTAAATTGATTTAAAGTCTTGCTAGGGTTAGGATTAGGTTAGTTTGGAATATGGATTCTACTCACTGCTTTTTTTGCCCTAGTTAAGAATATAGGTGTTAGGGTAATAGTCAACAAAGGGGATTAGTACAACTAGGAAGAAACTTAGTTTCTTCCTTTTGGTCCTTGTCCGTCCTTTCTTGGCTCTTAGCCCTAACCTCTATTTAAATCAACCACAACCGGTCTAACTAGGGAATCACCGCTATCTCGTAGGATAGGATACCGTAGTGAGCGGTGTGTGGTTAATTTAATTAGAGCCTTAATTAATTAATTTATATGAACAAAGAAAGGAGTGAGAGAGATTTCCATCTCTCAAACCTTCCCAATCCTAATCCTAACAAGTAAGGAATTACTCACTCATTAGGAAATTACTGATAACATTCATTTTTATAATTTTTCTTTTGAATAAACTAACTAGCTTGCAGATAATAAAAGGCAGATAAAAAAATTGCACGAATTAAATTCAGATAAAAATGCAAGATAGAAAAAAAAGCTTACTTTATTGACACCTCTTCAACGATTACAATGAAATTAAAATTTAGATCTAGAAAATAAAAAGAGGCATGTCTAATTAGGCTTCTAGCTTTCCTATTTATAGATAGGAGAAACCCTAGGTTTTACATCTGATCCATATTTGAATTTACAAAACTACCCTAAGAAAGCCGGGTCAAAACATCGACACCCACCGACACGTGCACCGATACGTGCGTTGCACGGCCGCGGATCCGCGGCAGGAAGCCATGTTTGGCCGCGGTTCCACAGCCGTTTGGTTGGCTCTTGGGCTCAAATCTTCAAGGATGCTTCATGTTGCTTTTTCCTTCTGTTTTCTTCACTTGGTTTCTTAGTATCTTTTCTACTTTTTTTCAGATTTCCAACAGTGCAGATTTATGTGGACTTTTACCGTGAGCTTCGCTTTGAAGTTTTGAATCTTGTGCTACCCTTGTGCCTGTGCATTTGAACTGTCTACTGATTTTCATTTATTCCTTGAACTGGTAGGAGGCATCATACGGATTCATCTATTGTTGGTCGTAGTCTCACATTTGTAGCGTCTTTTCATGAATTTCACTGTAATGATCTGAGAACCTGTAACCTGCAACTATTTAGCAGACATGGATCAAAAGCACATATTATTTGTAATATGATTAAGAATGGGCGATATAATAATGCAAAATTCTGATATGAACAAATACCCCCAAACTTATCTTTTGCTCGTCCCGAGCAGAACCATTTTTATTCTCAACAAAATCCTAACCTCACTTTCGCAGGGAATCGCGATTGCACTGAGCTCGTGCAACAAGCCGTTAAACCTCTAAGTGTCCCTAGTAGGAGGAGTGTTGTCTCCTGAGGGTTTTCAGCGGATACTACCCACAAAATCCAATCAATTTGGCATGTTGACTTTCATTCTTCAATTCGGTATTCTAGCAAGAAATTCTATTATTTTCAACTTAGAAATCATCAACCCGTATTTTTCACTCTCATTTATCATTTAACTTAAGATCGTATATGTTCTGTAAATTTATTAAGTTTTCAGCACGTTTTGAATTTTCCTTCTAAGGTTTCATCTCAACTTAGGAATTTTTATCATCTCTACTGAAGGTATAAACCCTATCTTTCATTCTTATCTCTTATCCAAACCGTAATCATATACCCCTACATGTGTGTGATCATCATCCCTACACTTGGAAATTCAATTCAAGCTATCATACTCTTGTCCATCGTCCAAAATACTTTTAGTTGGTGAATTTTAGATGAAATTGCCCACACATCCTTCATGCGACCGTTAATACTTTTTGAGGTACTCACGACCGATTACAAAATGTGTTCGCGCATTTAGGCGTAATTTCTCGTTTTGTAATACCTAAGTCTTTAGCAGTGACTCCCAAACCAGTTGGTCTAAAGCACTAGGTGATAAAGCACCCTTGCTATATTTTTTTATTTTATGCAGCCTTAAGTAATTACAAAACCAGTGTTCATTTTTTTTATTCACACTTATACTTTTTATTTTCTTTTTCTTCATACTAAGCATTTTAGACAAGAGCATTTCAAGATATCCTCTGCTATTCCAAGTTTCAAGGTGCGTGTATGTGCTAATTGTAGGGTATATATTTTCAGAATTTAGATTTAAGGTTCAGAATTATTTTTCAGACTTATACTTCAATAAAAATTTCAATACCCTTCCCTTATTTTGACTTAGCCCAAGAACTGAAAACTCAAAATTTCCTATTTCTAAATAAACTATAAGAACATATATTTTCTACCGTTAAACTTTAAGAAAGGTTATTTTTAGGGTTTTTAATTTACTAAGTTTAGGATCTAGTTTTTCCTAGCTAGTCAACCGTCTTATCGAACTTAAGTCAAATATAACCAAAATTGAATTTTTAATTTTTATAATTTAAAATTTTTTCAATTTTTTATTTAATTTGATTTTTATATTTTTTTTATTTTTCTTTAATTTTTATATATTTTTTTAAATGCAATGCAGAATTAAATATGCAAAGAAAGAAGAAACAAATATGTACAGAAAAAATAAAAATATGCAATACAATGATAACTATTTACAAACCACCTCCACCCCCAAACTTATCAAAAGCAGTGCTTTCACTGCTTATGGCCTCGCCGTCCCCTTGAACGTGAACGGAAACGTTCCTCTCTTACCAGCAGGGTGGTCATACCGTGTTCTATTTCTGTCACACGGTGATCCAGGCTGGTCACCATCCCTATCAATCTATCTATCCCCCTAATGGCTTTCCTAAGTAAACGTGCATGTGCTGCAGGGGTAAGCTCTTCCTCGCTCGCGGTCGAGCTGGAGCTGGGTGTCTTGGCGGGTACATTCTCGGTCGGCTCAGTGCGCGACCATACATCATTTAAGCGTGTTTAGGACATGGATACGCCCTCAAGAAGAGGTCTAATAGGGATACCTCCATGCATATAAAACTCAAATTCCTCCACAGGGAGGAAATAGCGACACAGTTGTGTCACCAACATAGGGCATGTGTAATTGGCAGCCCTTTTGCCCGCACCAATGGAGTGAAGTAATACCGTGCACATATTATAACTTGGGTTCCTAGTCATCAAGGTGTGCACGATATGAAGGGATGGTGTGAAAAATGTCGTATTGTGCGAACTACCAAAAATGTTATTTTGTGCCCAACGGCACACAGTTAATACATTCGCAAAGAGGGTTCTAGCCTGGATGCCCTTACGTGGCTCCCTCGAACAGTCATTACCCATCAAGGGTAGGTAATCTTCGAATTGGAGGGGTTGGAGATGGGTAGGTAGTCTAGGTATTAAGGTGACTTCATGGATGAAGTCCCTATCGATTATGATTTCCCTATCCCCCCAAATTAGCCTGATGTATCCGTGCTGTGAGAGACAACCATTCTCCATGCACTCGTAAAATCGGGTGACGAGATCCCGAAGAGCGAAGGAGTTTGGATGGTTAAAAAGTAAGAAATTCCACCCTCGCCTTCGGATCTCTTCACCGAAATAACTACCGTAAATCGTGTGTGCAAAGATTTGGGAAAAGTCCCTCTCAAATTGCAAAGTGGGTGCCATCAGAAAAGTGCAGAATATTTCTAAAAATTTAATAGAGAGAACCAGAGAATGCAAACCTCCTCTGAAGTTTTCAGAGGGCGACGATACCAGATGGCGGCGGATGCATGGCACAGAGCAAGGATCGGCGGCGGTTGCGCGGCACGATGGGGCGATCTCTCTGCAGAAATGAAGCGACGGCTAGGGTTTTGAGGAAATAAGAGATTAAGGTTATGAAAAGTCAGAGGAGGGGTCGGGTTGTATTTATAGGGGGGTTGTTTTTGCTATTTGCAAAAAGGACCTCTCAAAGAGAGGAATTTATTTGTAAATAAAAATTTTAATTTTTATTAATTTTTATTATTATTATTTTTTATTAAAACTGAAAATTTACAAAAACACTCCCAAAAATTGGAATTTTTTTTATTTTGTTTTTATATAATTACAAGTGGTACATACCCCCAAACTTATTTGAAACAGTGTTTCCACTGTTTATGGCTGGATAACCGAGATTTAGGGGTAGATGGAGGAAGATCAGTCAATGTAAATCGGCTCATGCAAAAGCAGGAGCTCCTCCGAATGGTCCGCAGTGAGGAATGGTTTAAGTCTATGTCCGTTCACTTTAAATAGTGAACCGTCCTCCGAATTTTCTAAGTTGACCGCACCGTGTGGATATACGGTGCGTACCAAAAATGGCCATTTCAATCGAGATCTGAGCTTGCCGGGATGGAAATGTAGCCGGGTGTCGTAAAGTAAAACCTGTTGACCAGGTTTGAAAGTTTTGCGCATAAGGTGTTTATCGTGAAACACCTTCGTTCGGTTTTTGACGACAACCGCGTTCTCGTAAGCTTTATCCCGAAGCTCGTTTAACTCGTTCAATTGCAGCTTTCTATTGCTGCCCGCATCTCTTAGAGATAGATTCAACTCTTTTATTGCCCAAAATACTCGATGCTCAATTTCAACTGGAAGATGGCATGCCTTTTCATAAACAAGCCTATATGGAGACATGCCAAGAACGGTTTTATAGGCAGTTCGAAATGCCCAAAGGGCATCAATAAGTTTTGACGACCAATCTTTACGGTTTTTGGAAACCGTTTTCTCCAATATCTGTTTAATTTGCCGATTTGAAATCTCGGCTTGCCCACAAGTTTGAGGATGATAGGGCGTTGATAGCTTGTGATTAATGGAATATTTCCGCATTAAGGACTTGAAAGTCCTATTACAGAAATAAGATCCATTATCGCTGATGATTGCGCGGGGGTGCCCAAACCGAGAGAATATGTTTTCTTTGAGAAATCTAACGACAACCTTGTTGTCATTAGTTCGGTTCGGCACAGTCTCGACCCATTTGGAAACATAGTCAACAGCGAGGAGAATATACACGTTCCCAAAAGAATTTGAAAACGGTCCCATAAAATCTATCCCCCAAACATCAAAAATTTCAACAACCAATATTAGTTGGAGCGGCATTTCGTTTCTCCTAGATATCCGGCCCAAGTGTTGGCACCGGAAGCATGTCTTGCAGTAATCATGTGCGTTTTTAAAAAGTTGTGGCCAGTAGAAGCCACACTGCAAGATCTTTTCGGCTGTCTTTTTAGGGCCAAAATGCCCGCCACACGCTTGATCGTGGCAGAATGACAGCACGCTCTTAAACTCATTGTCGGGAACAAACCGACGAATAATTTGGTCGGGACAGTATTTGAATAGATA
The DNA here is from genome assembly GCA_030015575.1 of Agapanthus africanus. Lineage (NCBI taxonomy): Eukaryota > Viridiplantae > Streptophyta > Magnoliopsida > Asparagales > Amaryllidaceae > Agapanthus > Agapanthus africanus. Next base: position 446,656,944 of record CM057347.1, on the reverse strand, counting down.
TGCTTCATCCCAGTAAAAATGTTTTACCTGGGATAGAAATCGGAGTCTGTCCTGATTCGACCATTCATTTGGTATAAGTCCGGTGACCAAATAATTTACAATATCTGCGAACCAAGCTTCACATGACACAGTCAAGAGCTGCTCATCTGGAAAAACGTCTTTAATAGGAAATTGAAGTGTCGGCGAAGAAGGGAGGCGTGAAAGATGGTCGGTGACTACGTTTTCACATCCTCTCCTGTCTCTGATGACAAGGTCAAACTCTTGTAGTAAGAGAATCCAACGTATCAGCCGAGATTTAGCGTCCTTCTTCACAAAAAGATGGCGAAGAGCTGAATGGTCCGTGTAAACGATGACTGGAGAGCCGATTAAATAGGGCCTGAACTTTTCTAATGCAGACACAACAGCTAAGAATTCCTTCTCGGTTGTTGTGTAATTTAATTGGGCCCCATTCAATGTTCGGCTAGCGTAATAAATTACATGCGGCATCTTATTGATGTGCTGACCAAGGACAGCACCAATGGCAAAATCAGATTCATCGCACATAATCTCACGTCCGGTCAGGAGACGAAAGAATGGGAGCTGAAGTAAGCGAGTTTTTCAATGACTCGAACGCCTTCATACAGCTTGAGTCGAAATAAAAGTAGTGTTCTTGGCCAACAAAAGAGTCAAGGGTCTAGCTATCTTGCAAAAATCCTTGATGAACCGTCTATAGAAATCGGCATAGCCAAGGAAGGCTCGAATGTCTCGGACGCATTTGGGAGGAGGAAGATTTGAAATGACTTCAATCTTAGCTTTATCTATCTCAATATCATTTTGCGAGATGATATGTCCTAAGATAATACCTTCTCGTACCATAAAGTGGCACTTTTCCCAATTTAAAGTAAGGTTCTTATCCTTACACCGGGTAAGGACTGCGTCTAAATGTAGCAAACACTCATCAAAGGAGTCGCCAAAAATGGAGAAATCATCCATGAAGATCTTTAAGAATTTTTCCACCATGTCTGAAAAAATACCCATCATACACCGCTGGAAGGTAGCAGGTGCATTGCATAACCCAAAGGGCATGCGGCGGTAAGCAAACGTACCGAACGAACAAGTGAATGTGGTCTTGTCTTGGTCCTTTTCGGCGATGGGAATTTGATTATAGCCGGAGTAGCCATCCAAAAAGCAATAAAATTCATGCCCAGCCAATCGTTCTAGCATTTGGTCAATAAAAGGTAATGGAAAGTGGTCATTCCGTGTCGCGGCTTTGAGTTTTCTATAATCGATGCATACTCACCACCCAGTTTCGGTACGAGTAGGGATTAACTCATTCGCCTCATTAGTTATGACCGTTATGCCTGATTTCTTTGGGACTACGTGAATGGGGCTAACCCACTGGCTATCAGAGATAGGATAAATGATACCACTATCAAGACATTTTACGATCTCCTTTTTAACAGCCTCCTTCATTAATGGGTTGAGACGTCTCTGTGGATCCCTTCCTGGCTTGGCATCATCCATCATATGAATATGATGTTCAACTATTAGGGGACTAATCCCCTTGATGTCCTTCATAGTCCAGCCAAAAGCTTGTCGATTGCTGTGCAAGACCGTTAAAAGGGCTTTCTCTTGCTCGGAGGCTAGAGAAGCCGGGATGATAACATGAAGGGTCTCATTCTCACCTAAGTAAGCGTATTTAAGGTGAGATGGCAATAGCTTGAGTTCGAGTGTTGGAGGCGAAACAACTGAAGATAAAATCGGTGAAATTGTCTCAAACTCGAAGGATTCCAACAGAGGTTCAAAGCGAGTGTAAGCAACCGAGTCGGATAGTTCAGTTATCTCATCCGAAAATTCAAAGGATTCAAACTCGGGTGATGATTTTTCAAAATCGTTCGTAAAAATGAAACACCCATAATCATTATCGGGCATGAAAGCAGTATCCGATTCGAGGAGGAACGCACTAGTAGCGTCAAAATTGCTGTGATCGAACAGAAATTTTTCGAGCTCACAGTCCTCCTGGGTGATCTCTTGGATCGAGCAAATATCAAGTATATTAGCATTAGGTTCGGAGGGCTGATTCCCCAACTTAAAAATGTTGAGCTCAATTGTCATGTTACCAAAAGATAGGTTCATCGAACCATTTCGACAATTGATCACCGCATTAGAAATTGCAAGGAATGGTCGACCGAGTATCACCGGAATTTGACTCCGGGGGTTAGCTACAGGTTGTGTGTCTATAACAATGAAATCAACGGGGAATATGAAGTCCCCTAATTTCATCAACACATCCTCTAACTCACCCCTAGGATGAGTGATGGATCGGTCGGCCATTTGGAGAGTACAATGTGTGGGTTTCAGCTCTCCAACGCCTAATTGCTCATATACTGAATAAGAAAGCAGGTTAACACTGGCACCAAGATCTAAAAGTACGCGGTTGATGTTCTTATCCCCAATAGTTATTGAAATTGTAGGACAGCCAGGGTCGTTTCGTTTTTAAGGTAAAAGTTGGGTCAGAGCATCACTAACTGCACTAGCCAAGAAAACTTTTTTTGGTACCTGTGATTTCTTCTTCTTGGTGCATAAGTCCTTCAAGATTTTAGCGTAAGAAGGGACTTGTTGGATTGCATCCAAGAGAGGAATGTTAGTACTAACCTGTTTAAATAACTCCACAATCTTCTCCATTTGTGGATTTGGTTTATTGGATCTCAACCTGTTTGGAAATGGAACATTTTGAAAATTTGTTAAGTCCAATGTTTGTGGAGGAGATTGCGGAGTTGGAACGGATCCCAGTGTTGGTGTTTTCGTGGAGTGAGATGTGGGTCCGTTCGGATTAGTAGAAGAATTAGAGCCTTGTGAAGAATATAGAACATGCTCTGAAGATGAAGAAGATGAGGATGAAGAAGAAGAAGAAGAAGAAGAAGAAGAAGAAGCGGCGGCCGAGGTGTCATCATCAATGCCAACATTGTTATGCAACGTCCTTCCAGATCTCAATGTAGTCACGGCACTCACATTATGGTTTTGTTGTTCATGAGCAACATGTGCGTTTTGTGGGTGACCGGGATTTGGCAGTAGTTGAGATGGAAGCTTCTCCTTCTCTCGCTCGCTTAAAGCAGTATTCAGTTGAGCAATTTGGGCTTCAATGGTTTTGATATTTTTCCCATGTGATGCAGTGTGTTGCACCAAAGACTGAATGGAAGACCGGATGTTGGCTGAGGATTGAGTAGATTATTTTAAAAACGCATCCAGACTTCGTTCTTGCGAAAAAACCTTATCGTTATTTGGCTGAACAAAATTATTTTGAGGAAAAGAGTTGTTTGGTGCAAAATTGTTCATTTGATTTTGGTAAGGTTGGGGCTAGAAAGATTGCTGATATTGAGTTTGTTGAGGAGCTTGTTGTTGTGGAGGAGCCCTCTGGAAATTGTTGTTGCCTTGGAATTGTTGTTGATTTTGATTCCAAGCAAAATTGGGGTGGTTCCTTCAACCAGGATTGTAAGTTGAAGAGTATGGATCATTTCTTTGTCTTTACTGAAAGGCAGCATTGACTTGATTCTGTCCTTGAGAAGGTGGGTTGTAAGGACACTCTTCAGTCAAATGAGACGGATCCGAACAACAAGCTCATATAGTGCGAGGGGGTAAAGCTGGGGCAGGAGGAGGCGATGATAATTTGCTCTCAATTGCTTCTAATTTTCGTGTAATTGCAGCCATTTCGGCTTTCATTGCAATTGACATATCAAGTTGATGAACACTTGCCTTAGACGGACCGGATGAAGTAGACGAAGAGGTCTGTCTAGTGCTTTCCCACTGAAGTGTTTGTTCAGCAAGATCGTCGAGAAACTGCCAAGCTTCCTTGTCAGATTTGGTTAGAAAGTGATCTTGACAAATGGTTTCCAGCAACTGCTTAGTTGCTGGGTTCAGTCCTTCGTATAAAGTTTGGCAGAGTTGCCATCTCTCAATACCGTGATGAGGGCACTGAACAAGAAGATCCTTAAATCGTTCGAAACACTTCCAAAAAGGTTCGAAAGGAAGCTGGGAAAATTGGTTAATTTCATTACGAATTCTCGTAGTCTTGTGATGTGGATAAATTTTTTTAAGAAATGCCTTAACAAACTCTTCCCAACTATTTATAGAATGCGATGCTGTACTATATAGCCACTTTTCAGCTGGGTCATATAAAGTGAAGGGAATGACTCGTAGCCTTATAGCATCTTCGGAAAGTTGGGTAGTCTTCATCATTGCATAAACATTCTGGAATTTGTTAATGAAGATATAGGCATTTTCGGATTCCAGCCCGTGAAATTTGGGCAACATATTGATGAAGTGGGGCTTAATTTCGAAATTGTCCCCATTTGCCGGCGGAAGTGAAAGACAAGTAGGAAGTACGGAACGGGTAGGATAGAAAAGATTCTGGAGCACGATTCACTGGGGCGCTTCAACAGGAGGATGTTGCGGGTTATTCACACCCAGTTGAGGTGGAATCAGTCCCGAGGTAGGTAAAGAATTGTTAGGATTGAATCCTGACATTTCCTTAGAAGATGATGAATGTGAAGATGAAGGTAAAGATGAAAAAGAAGTAGAGGGAGTTTCGACTTCGGAGTCGAACACGTCGTCAGTAGCAAATAACGAGACACGGACTAAATGGGCGTTAGTGTCCCTAGTCCAACCGGACATACACTAAAAGAGTTGTAGTGTAGTCAAACGTAGAATGTGAGGGTAAGAAAACGTCAATGGGGAAAATGTGGGTGAAAGTTGGGTGCAATGGAATTCTAGCGACAAATGACAAGTTTTTGTAAAAATCTTGTTTTGTGTTTTTTTTATAAATTTTTTTTATAAAGAGTTTTGCAAAAGATTTTATACGGAACTACGACACACTTTCAAACAGTCACAATTTAAGCATGCACAATCAAACCTAAAACTAGGGTCTCCTGCGTCAACTAGACTGCTCCTAACTGATCCAAAGCGACAAGTTGTGAGATATCCCTCAAATCGCCTCTTCACCGCCAATTGTGGTCAGGTAAGCACAAGTGAATAAAGGAGAGTTCCGCTCACGAATCACCGTGAGACGGGCCTTTTAAAGTTACCTTTCTCACTTGTCTAGCCTAGGCACCACAAACTCAGGTTTAGATAAACGACTGAATGCCCACAACTTTTCTCTGTCCTAATGAGCGCGACAGTCCTTAATTGGCCGAGTCTAGATATTTTTTAATTAACTCGAGGGTGATGCATATGCTTTTTGTGATTTCTGGGGTCTTAGGAAGGGTAATGAAATCCCCATCTAATCTGGATTGGTGTTATAGCCCCTTAAATTCCGTTTTAAATATGCAAAGCAATTAACACACAAAATCTAAAACATTTGCCAAAAATTTTTCTTTTTATTTGCGGCGCAAAGAATTCTGCACAAAAATGATTTATTGAAGAGGGAGAAGAAGTTTTGCGCAAAAAATTCTGCAGGAAAATTTTCAGTGGAGTACAGAGGGTAGAAGAGAAGATAAAATACTCACAGAGAAATTTTGGGATGCTGACGTCACGGGTTGACCGCGGAACCGCGGTCAAATGCTCGTTTATGCCGCGTTTCTGCGGCAGTGTAGCCGGTTTAGAACTTCAAAATTTTTCTCTGTGCTTTTGTGGTTCTCCTCTGTCTGTTCAGATCCTCTGTTTATTGATTTGTTCACTGGGTTGCTCCAGATCTGAATCAGGTAGTCTTCTTTTCCTGCACAATTCGCACAAAAGCCGATAAAAAATAACAAGATGATTTTTTATATCTTTTTTTTTCCATTTTTTATAATTTTTTTTATTTAATTAACCCGAAATTACAAAAAGAAAATAACTACCGTTTCCCCGGCAACGGCGCCATTTGATTGGTAGATGTTTTTGCGTGTGCGTTTTAAAGTTTAAGAAAATACCGCAATCAAGACGGTGTCGCTTGGTAGCTAGCCGGTTGAGTACGGATCGGTCCACAGGGAAAATATGTTCTTTCTTTAAGTTCTTACGAGTTAAGTCCTATTTTTGGTAGGTTTTGTTTTAAAAGCTAAGATTGAAATTAAATTGATTTAAAGTCTTGCTAGGGTTAGGATTATGTTAGTTTGAAATATGGATTCTACTCACTGCTTTCTTTGCCTTAGTTAAGAATATAGGTGTTAGGGTAATAGTCAACAAAGGGGATTAGTACGACTAGGAAGAAACTTAGTTTTTTCCTTTTGGTCCTTGTCCGTCCTTTCTTGGCTCTTAGCCCTAACCTCTATTTAAATCACCACAACCGGTCTAACTAGGGAATCACCGCTATCTCGTAGGATAGGGTGCCGTAGTGAGCGGTGTGTGGTTAATTTAATTAGAGTCCTAATTAATTAATTTATATGAGCAAAGAAAGGAGTGAGAGAGATTTCCATCTCTCAAACGTTCCCAATTCTAATCCTAACAAGTGAGGAATTACTCACTCATTAGGAAATTACTGATAACATTCATTTTTATAATTTTTCTTTTGAATAAACTAACTAGCTTGCAGATAAAAAAAGGCAGATAAAAAAATTGCACGAATTAAATTCAGATAAAAATGCAAGTTAGAAAAAAAAGAAAGCTTGCTTTATTGACACCTCTTCAACGATTACAATGAAATTAAAATTTAGATCTAGAAAATAAAAAGAGGCATTGCCTAATTAGGCTTCTGGCTTTCCTATTTATAGAAAGGAGAAACCCTAGGTTTTACATCTGATCCATATTTGAATTTACAGAACTACCCTAAGAAAGCCGGGTCAAAGCACCGACACCCACCGACACGTGCACCGACACGTGCATTACACGGCCGTGGATCCGCGGCCGTTTGGTTGGCTCTTGGGCTCAAATCTTCAGGGATGCTTCATGTTGGTTTTTCCGTCTGTTTTCTTCACTTGGTTCCTCAGAATCTTTTCTATTTTCTTCCAGATTTCCAACAGTGCAGATTTATGTGGACTTTTACCGCGAGCTTCGCTTTGAAGTCTTGAATCTTGTGCTACTCTTATGCCTTGTGCATTTGAACTGTCTACTGATTTTCATTTGTTCCTTGAACTGGTAGGCAGCATCATACGGATTCATCTATTGTTGGTCATAGTCTCACATTTGTAGCGTATTTTCATGAATTTCACTGTAATGATCTGAGAATCTGTAACCTGCAACTATTTAGCAGACATGGATCAAAAGCACCTATTTATTTGTAATATAATTAAGAATGGGCGATATAATAATGCAAAATTCTGATATGAACACTCGCCGGGTTGCGAATCGCTTCCGGAGTGGAGCTGAAAACGATCCGAATTTGCAGCGACTCCGCCCTAGTCGTCGGCCAAGTGACCGGGCATTTTGAGGCCCGGGAGCCGCTCATGGTGATGTACTTATCCGAAGTAAAGAGACTACGAAAAAACTTCGACGAGGTTCAAGTGGAGCAGATTTCTCGGCACCTGAACGCCCAGGCCGACGCCCTGAGCAAGCTAGCCTCTTCCTATATGGCCAACAATAAGAAGAATATTCTCTTCGAAGTCTTGCCACGGTCTAGCGTGGAAGACAGAGAGGCAACGCTTCAGGTATACACTACTTAGGGGGAAGGCCGGGATTGGAGAAGGCCCCTCATGGAGTTTCTAAAGGAGGGCACGCTTCTAGAGGACCGAAGGGAAGCACGTCGCCTTCGAGCTAAAGCCCTCCATTTTTTCTGGAGCAATGGAAACCTCTACAAGAAGTCGTACACGCAGCCTCTGCTCTGGTGCGTCGACCCCCACGAAGCCGACTACATCCTGCGTGAGATACACGAAGGGGGCGGCGGAGCACATCAAGGGGCCCGTACCTTAGTCCAGAAAACGCTGCTCCAAGGGTACTATTGGCCGACGATTCACCAAGACGCTCAAAAGATCGTCAGAAAATGCAAAAGCTGTCAACTCCACGGCAGCATACCCCGTCTTCCGGCTATCGAGCTAACGGCCCTCACCTTCCTCTGGCCGTTTGCCCAATGGGGGATGGACATGGTGGGCCAACTCCCCACAGGTACGTGCGGGCACAATTACATTCTCGTCGCGGTAGACTATTTCACGAAGTAGATCGAGGCCGTCCCCATCAGAAAACCGGACGCCACCACAACTATCAAATTCCTGCAGAACAACATAATATCCCGATTCGGGATCCCGAAGTGTATTGTTACCGACCACGGGACGAATTTTGAAAACGACAAAGTCAAAGGATTCTGCAACGAATACCACATACTAATGAAGTTTGCCATGGTCGCGCATCCTCAATACAACGGGCAGCCCGAGGTCGCTAACAGAGACGCCATTCGAGGTTTTCAAACTCATTTAGAAGGAAGACATGGCAGCTGGGTCGAGAAACTATCCCGGGTTTTATGGGCCTTGCGTACATTAAAGAAGACTCCTACTGGAGAGACCCCCTTCAGTCTCTGCTACGGCACCGAGGTGATGGTCCCAGCAGAGATTGGACTGTCCAGTTACAGAGTCGAGCACTTCGACGACGAAGTAAACACTTCGGCGCTCCGGACTAATTTGGACATCTTTCTATAGAAGCGGGACCGGGGACAGATCAAAGCCGCCGCCAATCAACAGCAAACTATCCGCTACTACAACGCACGAGTTAAACACCGCGCCTTCAAGACGGGAGATTTGGTCCTAAGGCGGAACGAATTCATAGACCAAGGCAAGCTACACAAGTTCTCCCCGAAGTGGGACGGCCTATTCCTCGTCTCCGAAGGCTGAGTGGTTGATAGCTCCGGTCTTGAAAACCGGTATAGTTCCGATAACTATCGAGGGTTCGAATCCCTCTCTCTCCTTTTTCTTGCTGAATAAATTTCTTTCTTTATTCGTTTGGCTTGACCCATTATCTTTCATAAAGGAGAATGGCTCGGCTATCCTACTTAGCCGAGCCAGAACAGAAAAAAAAACAATAGAATATATATAAATAAAAAAATCTCAGCTAAGAGGGGTCATGGAAAGAACATGTTCCAAATCACGATCGATTCCTTTTTCAAATCCTGCTGCAGCTGCACGGGCCCTTCCCGCATGCCACAAATGACCCACGAATAGGAAGAATCCTAGAACAAAATGAGAGGTAGCTAACCAACTTCTAGGAGAAACATAATTGACTGCATTGATCTCGGTAGCTACGCCACCGACAGAATTTAAAGAACCTAAAGGAGCATGGGTCATATATTCTGCCGAACGTCGTTCTTTCCAAGGTTGTATATCTTTTTTCAGCCTACTCAAGTCCAAACCATTGGGACCCCTTAGAGGTTCTAACCAAGGAGCACGGAGATCCCAAAAGCGCATAGTTTCTCTTCCAAAAATAACCTCTCCAGTGGGGGAACGCATTAGATATTGCCCGGAGGAGCCTATCGCTTACGAGACGCGGGAGGACGCGAGCTTCCGCGGCCTTATAACGCCGAGAAGCTCAAATTGTACAAGTGAATGTATTTTAAGATTTTGTATCATTGAATATGTTTCCTTCTTTGTCGAAGCGATGTAATTTTTCTTTATTATTAAGTCTCCTGAATTAAAGGAAACTCCATCGACATGTTTCCTTCTTCCTCGGTTCCAAGACCCCTGGGTTTGTTTTTGTGAAAATACGCAAACGCACAAAGGAAATAAAAAGGAGACAAAAACACGTCGCAAAAGAGGAACTTTATTTATCAAAGGTATTATAGGCTCCTCAGCTTTACACAAGAAATTAAAATTACAACAAAGAAGGTAGGGGGTCAAGAAAGCACTGCTGATGGTACTTCGAGGAGATCTCCGCCAACCGAGCCCTAGCATCTTCAGCCCACTCCCTCTGATGCTGCCCACGTACCCGAGACACCATAGAAACACCGGAACTCCCGCCCGCCGTGCAAGAGTCCGCGATCTGCCTCTTTTGGAAACACTCTAAAACAAAGGCCGCCGATCGATCATGTCTGTTCTTCGAGATGAGACCGCGGAAGTAGAGCGTGTGCAGCTTATCGAGCGCCCCGTCCTGCAGCTGCGGATACAAGGCGTTGAACAAACCCGGGGACATCCTCCAAATGGCGTACATGAGCAATTGGAGGAAAGGCGACCGCCGAGGAAGTAGGCGGCCGAAGCGGTCCTCTATGCATTCGACCACCGTTCGGTACGTCTCCTCCGTGCACTCCTGATCATAGAGGTACACGTCATCGCAGGAAATGATCTCTCCGATGGAGTAGATGAGCCCGGCCATTTTCAGAAATGCAACGATGAAAGAAACCATCATACCTTCACTATTTATAGCCTTAACAGAATCCCAAGGGCCGAACGAAATTTTCACGCGCATTGGCGCGAATCGCGGGATATTTTCGTATTTCCAAATACAAGGTTGCTGCGTGGCGACCATGCCGTATCTCACGATCCCCTACACGGCCAATAGAAGTCGGAACGACGCGGATCTTGGAGCGCCTCGCCTCGCTTGTGCGTTTCAGCCACGAGTCGTCCGCGACGGTCACTCTCCTATATTTTTACAAGTCAAGGGAGATTGAACGCCCTCCTGAAGACAAGAAGAAGTCTAAAAAGCCCTCCTCACGAGTCCACCGAGCAGCTTCCCTGCTCGGTCAATCCCTGGCTGGTAGTCTCCTACCCACCGACGCCAAGGATGGAAAGCCCTCATCAAGAGGCCACCGAGCAGCTTCCCTGCTCGGTCAATCCCTGACTGGTAGTCTCCTACCCACCGATGCCAAGGATCGAAAGCCCTCATCAAGTGGCCACCGAGCAGCTTCCCTGCTCGGTCAATCCTTAGCGGGTAACTTCCTACCCATCTACGCTAAGGATCGAAGCCCTCATCAAGAGGCCACCGTGCAGCTTCCCTGCTCGGTCAATCCCTGGCTGGTAGTCTCCTACCCACAGACTCCAAGGATCGAAAGCCCTCATCAAGAGGCCACCGAGCAGCTTTTCTTCTCGGTCAATCCCTGGCGGGTAGCTCCTGCTCATCCACGCCAAGGACCGAAAGCCCTCATCAAGAGGCCACTGAGCAGCTTCCCTGCTCGGTTAATCCCTGGCTGGTAGTCTCCTACCTACCGACATCAAAGATCGAAAGCCCCTCATCCTTCTCGGTCAATCCCTGGCGGGTAGCTCCTACCCATCCACGCCAAGGATCGAAGCCCTCCTCAAGAGGCCACCGAGCAGCTTCCCTGCTCGGTCAATCCCTGGCTGGTAGTCTCCTACCCACCGACGCCAAGGATCGAAAGCCCTCATCAAGAGGCCACCGAGCTGTTTCCCTGCTCGGTCAATCCTTAGCGGGTAACTTCCTACCTATCTACGCTAAGAATCGAAGCCCTCACCAAGAAACCGCCGGGCAGCTTCCTTGCTCAGTTAATCCCTGGCGGGTAGCTCCTACCCATCCACGCCAAGGATCGAAGCCCTCCTCACGAGACCACCGAGCAGCTTCCCTGCTCGGTCAATCCTTACCCGGCACCTCCTACCCATCTACGCTAAGGATCTAAGCCCTCACCAAGAGGCCACCGAGCAGCTTCCCTGCTCGGTCAATCCTTAGCGGGCACATCCCGTCCATCTATGCTAAGGATCGAAAGCCCTCCTCACGAGACCACCGAGCAGCTTCCCTGCTCGGCCAATCCTCAACGGGTAACTTTCTATCCACCTACGCTAAGGATCGAAAGCCCTCATCAGTCAGCGCCGACCAATCATAACTTGGCTATTATTCAACTCACGCTAAGAGACGTGGTCGTCGGCCCGACCCTAGGGAATGGGTAGATATCGACATCCTACAAGGATCTTCCGACGTATTCTAAGTCAACGATTGCCACCTCGACTCCGGGGGTGGGAAAGACACCGACCTTCCTGCATTTGGTGGTCAATTGACTTATATTCGACACGCGATCATCATCTAAGAGGAACGCATTGTCATGGCGAGAAAAATAAACTCAGTTTATTTCATGTTCCAAAATTTTTTACAAGGTATTTTGGGCTCCCCAGCCGTACAAAAATTGCCCGGAGGCTCACTTCAAAGAAAAAATAAAGAGGAGCTCAGGCAGCAGGCTCCGCCGGGACCTCGCTTTGTTCGACGCCGCCCTCGGGCCGGGGTTTCTGCTTCCGTAGCCGCCCCGCTTCCGGCGCTAGCCGCCTGCGGCATTTCCACCTTGAGGGGGACCCGAGCACGAAGCTCACCGTCCGCAAATTCTGGCATCAACTCCTTGACGGCGTCAAGGGCTGCATGCCAAACGATGGCAGAGGCTTCGCCGAGGTCGGTGTAGAAATGGTCTGATGCTATGTACGCATCCACTGACTTGCGGGCCCGAAGCTCGGTGATCTTCGCCGCCTCAAGTGCAGCCTCTGTCTCCCATTTGCTGGCTTCCTTCGCCTTCTTCATTAAGGCGTGGCGCTTACCCAGCTCCTCCAACTTGCCCTCCATTGCTCGGTGGGACTCATCCAGGAACCGATAGGACTCCTGACTCTTGGAGAGTATGAGCTCCCCGGTGGCCAACCGGGTCTCAAGGGCGGCCGCCTTCTCCTTCTCCTGTAGCAATTGGAGGCGCAGATCCTCCACCTCCGAGGATGATTCCCCCACCTTCTTCAAGGCCGGGGCGATACTTCCATGTTGACGATGAGGGCGCAATGTTGGAGGACCTAAGGAAAGCAACTAATGGGTTTAGAAATGTCTGGGCTAAAAAGAAAAAAAAACCAAGACAACAACTTAACGAATACCGACCTGAACAGCCTCCTGAGCGATGGCGGCCACTTGGGCCTTTAGGGTCTCTCGCGGAATCTTTCCCCCGGCCGACTGCTCCATGTCCGCGAGCAAGCTGTCGGCGACAGAAAACCCTGAGGGGACCACGAAGCAGACGTCCCCCTCCTGCACCGGAATCCCCTAGGAGATGTCAGTCGACGGCGTGCGGTAGACCGTCCTTTTCCTTTTGAGAGGGACCTCAGTCACCTCCTCCTCCTCCCTTGCTCGGGGTTCCGGGTCTCGGGCGTGCTTCTGGCTGCCCCCGCGACGGTCATCGAGGGCCCGGGGCGCTGTGGAGGACTTTGCCGGTAGGGACGGGTTTAGGGGTGAGCTCGGGCATGCTCGGGACAAGGTCATGCCCCTGGCCTTCTTCTAGGCCGTAGCGCCAATGACAGCAAGGATCTTAGCACGGTCCATTTTCCCTGCAAACAAAGAATGCACGAGAAGGTTAGTGATATTAAAAGGGCAAAACGAAAATTACTCAAGTCTAAATAGGTCGTTCAATCTCCTAACTTACCCACAAAGTGTGCGGGGTTGAGCCCGGCCCAGCTAAGGATCTGCTCGGAAAGAAGGACGTCGGCCCACCGGATTGGCTCCCATATGGATACCGCCCTCGCCTCGAGCAAGGACAACTGCTTTGCCCTCGGGCAATAATCCCTGTGCCACTGTGTAGGCACATGCCAATTCTCGCCCTCGGATGGCCCGACAAAGATAAATTTCTCCTTCCATTCGTGAATGGAGGAAGGAACGACTACCACACCCGACCCGACCGTCTCACCCTTACGCTTTTTAAAGGAAAAGTACACTCAGCTCGGCTCGCTCTTGCTGGTGCCGGGATGATTTTTATAACAGAGAAAGAAAGTAAGAAAGGTCAAGCTGAAGGGGGTCTCCTCAAGCTTCAATCGAACCAGAAACCCGAGGAGAATTCTTCATGAGTTCAGCGCAAGCTGTCTCGGTGAGAGTTGGAAACAATGAAGTATCCCGCATATCTCGGTTGGAAAGGACAGACGCACCCCAGCCCAGAATGCGTCCAAGTACAGAGCAATCTCCATGCCTTGCACCTGATCCGCTCTCTCGTCTACTTTAGCTAAACGTAGCGAATAGCTAGGAGGAATGTGGAAGCGAGTCCGAATCTCAGTAAGCTCGTCCACGTGTCTCAAGATGGAGGGCGCATCGCGGGCTTTCCCGATGCGCACCTTAGGGGCCATTGCCGTCGCCTTTTGACGAGCGGCGTGGGTAACCCTGACTCTACGGGGGAAGCTCGACATAAGGAGGCAGCAAGGGAACCCTCTCGGGAAGAGGTGGAAGACTCCCTAGACTCTACCCTAACTATCTCAACAGACTTCTCAAAAGAAAACATCTAAACTGATTCAAAAGAAGAAGAATTCTCCGAAGAAAGAGTACGAAGGACCCGATCTAAAGGATGGTGCACCGAGCAATCTCTCGCAGCAAAGGAAAATAGTTGCGAAAGTATGAACCCTAGAGGGATGCCACCCCTATTTATACCACTTGGGGGGACGCATCCGACAGTTCAGATCGTTTCCCGTCAAAACGAAGTTTCGTGTCTGCCAGCCGTCGACGCCCTACGTGTCGAATGACCATTGGAGACGTCCCTTCGGACGCAGACGACAGCGACAGCCTGTCACGTCCACCAATCCGTGTCGGACGCGTGGCCTGCGTCTCGACGGACGTGCAAGCGAATCGGCGCTCCTCTTTAAATGCACGGTCCTTTTCCCTGATCCGCTGACGTCATCCAAGATACGCATAGGGGTCCAAGCGTCCGGGATACGACAGGCGGGATCAAATATCTGAACGACGCAACCGCCCTACGCTGAGTCGTCCCGGAAATCCGCGCTGACAAATTTTTGACAACAGTCTGAGTCCGGAAAACCGATCCGGACCACTCTCGACCCGACCCATAAATAGGTCGGGACGAAAGTGGGGGGCTAATGATGATACTCATTAGTGAGAACTCCCCAGATCATGACATGTGGCAGATGACGTGTCCCGGGGCTCACGGAAACAGAGTAAGCGTCTTACATTGGAGGCATCCACCAGGCTGCCGTCCCAAGGCATGACCCGACCTTCGACGGGTCCCTGAACATTCCTATACTCGCCCTTGCAAATAACCATCGGCTCGCCTCCGAACCCTCCTATACGCTGAGCTTCCTCAGCCCTCCCTGCTCGATTCCGATCTATCACATAACCGAGCTTCCTCGGTCTCCTGCTCATCTTCGAGCCTCCCGCCAAGCTAAGGCTCTTCGGTTCTACCGAGCAACCATCGACGCAAAGCCCAAGCGCCTCCGCCACGGCTTCGCGTATCTCTCCAGAAGCGAGATATCCGCCACCCAACATCCCGCGTTCCACGCCGCCGTATCCCCCATTAACGAGCGTATCTCGTCATTAATGGGGGGATCCCGTCAATCACGCAGGCGTAGCGCCTGTGGCGTAACTGACTGCGAAGATCTCGCGCCTGCTCGCTCCAAACGACCACTATAAAACCCTTCTCTCGGATGACTCAGGTAACGCAATTTCATTCCAATAAGCCACTATTCTGTCTAAATTCCTCGGCTAACTTGATCGTCGGAGGGTCCACGGTGGTACAACCATCCCGGGAGTTCTTTTGCAGATAGCTCGGCTCCGCCTTAAACCAAGCCCATTGAGATCCACATGCTCAAGGAGGCAACCCTCAACACCAATATCAGCCGTTCACCAACGCTCGCGACAGATCGACGGAGGACAACATGTGAAGGAGATCCTAGCCTCCATCACTTTTCCTCTCTCATCGAGCTCTCTCAGATGTAAGTCAATCTCTCTCTCTCTCTCTCTCTCTCTCTCTCTCTTCAGGCACTGTAATGGAAGCTTTTGCTTGCTCAGGTCTCGTGCTTGGCTAGTTTCAAGAACTTGGAGAAGCTCGATCTTAGCTTCAACTGCCTCTCGTCTCTCGAGGTATCGAATTCCTCTCTCCGTATGCTTGCTTTGATAAAAAGTTAATAACTGGAGTTGAAAATCTTGTGGCAGAGCCTGTCTTCTTGCATCAATTTGAAATGGCTCTTGGTCGTTGAGAACAAGCTTGAAAGTTTGAAGGGAATGGAGTGCCTTTCGAAGCTCACAGTGATTAGCTCGATATCATTTTTCATTGTTGTAATTTATGTCTACTGCTATATATCGTTAAAATGCCGATTTCGGTGATGCAGGTGTTAAATGCTGGCAAGAACAAACTTCGGAAAATCGAGGAGATCAGTTCTGTCACGAGCTTGAGAGCTTTAATTCTGAATGGTATATAATGTTTGAACTCTTTTCTTTAGCTTAGGTATATAAGAATCAGTTTTAGAATATTCGCGAGGATAAAAAGTGAAATTTGGCTGTATATATGACTATTGCCAGAGCCAAGCAACTGCCTCGTTGTTGTTGTTGTTGTTGTTGTTACTTTGCAGATAACGACATATCCTCCATTTGCAAACTTGATCAGCTTAAGTACTTGAATACGCTTGGTATGTCCACCCACATAATTGTCGTTTTTCATAGGGAGTTGATTCTATTTACCTGATCTCATATATCAAACACACACGATCTGTTTTGGAAATGTGCATTTCGAACACCCTGTAGGATTACCACAGTCGATTGTATCACTATTGTATTTATTTGCAATATTTTTTTGATAATAGTTTTTAGGCTGCATATTCTGGTTTCTTGATTGTATTAGCTTCTGTGTTTATATGACTGTCTTTCACCCCTGTTTGAGGCTATACTGTATTATGAGGCAATAGAAACAGCGAATTGCCATGACGTGCACACTATTTTTTCAAGAAAAACAAGACATTACTTTCACAACTGGGGCCATATTCATATATGGTTTGCTATTTGGAAAACAAAGTTAATTAGCTATATGTCTTTGAGGATACTTGTATGTCAACACTCCTTAACTGCAATAGGCATTTCACATAATATTTTTGTGTTTATACACTATTTGAGTTGGAACTCTCTTTACACTAAATTTGCACATATATCTGTAAGCAGATAACTATTATTCTGTAGGTTAATTACACTGCAATCTCTCTTCAACCCTGCTCAAAAGTTTCATTGCACCAAATTGGAATATTGATAACTTGATGAAAATCACTTCCCAGAAAATGTTTATCAACGAAATGATATCTTTTTTTGCGGGCCTCCTAAACAGTTCTTTCTAGAAACCCGATATATCATATTGGCGATTCTTTGATGAAGGCAAAATCTCTCACAAAGGTAAATGCTTGTTCATTGATTACCTCTCTACCTTGTAACTCTCAGTAACTTGTGTAAGACCCCCAGTCTTATAAGTGCTAATGCTCGCTAGTTCTGTTCTGTTTTAGCTGTCCCTCTCTCATTGCTGTCTCGAAAAGATTGGATCTTCTCTCATATCTCGAAATTTTTTTGTTTATATTATGCAAAAGTTAGCGATTCTCGATTATCTGTCCGTCATAGCATCGGAGTCTTAATCTTCATGCTTAATTATCTTATGCATGGACAATCTTTCCTGTTGACTTGAAATGAAATGTATTAAGAATTATCCTTTCCATTCGATCCATATATTTTATTATATGAAGGGTATAACAATGACTATGCCGCTAACTAAGTTAAATTTGAAACACCGCGAGAACAATTCTCATACATAGACTTGTCTAGTTTCAAGGAAGTCTTCAGACACTCGTATGTCATGCATTGTTCCTAGAAATATTCTACTAGATTGGTATTGTCATTCTTAATCTAAGAGTTTTAACCACCCCCCCCCCCCAGGCCCACCCCCATGAATTAGCCATTGATGTTTGGTGTTTCTATATTTCTAGACATTTTTCTTTAAATCATATTGATTAAATAAAGAATAAAGACTATTCAAATGTCATACAGACCACATCACTGTAGAATCTGGATGGAATCAGTTTCTAAAAGTAGCAAGAGGGTTATGCTTGTATATGCTTTGACCAGTGTTGAAAAAAACGGATTACACGGTCGATTAATCGTACTCGGTAGCAAAACGATTAGATAATCCATTACTCGGTCCATTATGTGGACAAACCGGTTATTCGGATATTAATCGGATTATTCGGATTATACAGTGTATTATTCGTTGATTAATCGGTTACTTGTTTAAAATTTGAATTTTCAAATAGTTTAAAAGCCTACAACCCATCATTATCCTCCCTGGCCCAACCCGTTGATTAATTGGCCCAACCTAACCCGTTGATTAATTGGCCCAACCTTGTAACCAATAAGAGTTACCTTCATCTCATCTCTTTTTTAATCTATCCCAAGACCATCCCAATGTTCATCTCATCGACTAATCTTTACGATCTCCGGCGAATCTCTGACTAATCTCTAGCAAATCTTGGAGTCTTGGACTCTTCTCATATGTATATATATTCATGGCCGTATAATCTACGTAAAACGATCAATCATCGAATAACCCGATTATACTTTACCCACATTCCGAATGAATAGTAAACGAATACGTGTTTTGCAACCTTGACTTTGATGTTACCTTGGATGTAGTCGACAATCTGATGGTAATTTAGATGGAAAAAAATCAAGTTTTGGTCGAAAGAACTAAAAACACTATTTCGGGTAGATAAGTATAGAGCAGCTGATAGATGGGCTTCTGCATGTGAAAAATGCATCCTTGCTAAGAAGCAAAATGCTAGCATGCAATCTTACAGTACTAGTCCTTGCACTTGTTAAGAAGAATATAAATTTTCTAAAACATAAAATGCCATGGATATGAAATCTCTAATTTAACCATATGATCGTCTTCATTAATCATAATTGTAGGGTTAGATTTGAAACTCCATATTTGAAGTGCATTGGTAATAGAAGCAAACGATACAAGTCAGACTCGTGGATATTCAATTTATCAAAAAAATTAGGATATGATTTTTTGGGATACGATGATGTTTTGTTGTTTAAATATGTATAAATTATCACATAAAATCATCATTTTAGGAAACCTAAGCTTTCATAGTCAATTCATTAGTGTTGGTGCGCATATTGTTGATCTAAAAGACGTACATGTTCGATAAATCTAGAAAAAAATATAAAATTTTAGAACATGCCAAAAAGAATTCCATATATGTTTTCGGTGAATCCGACATGGATACATCCTCTCGTCTACGAGTCCGTGCAACATAGGTAGAAGTATAGAGTACACCATGTATTTTTAAAATTATTATTATTATTATTATTATTTTGTTGCAAAAATAGACTAATATTGTGAAAGAAAGGAAGTAAAAAATTGATTTACCTGCAAGTCTCTCTCTAGATGTGTAATTCCCTGTGTAATTTCTAGAAGGACGTTAGTGGCTCAGCCCGGTTGGGCCCACTCTGATATTTTCAGAAAAATATCGGCGAGTTTTAGAAAGTGTAGTGTATATACTGTGTGCTGGTGTGGAGTTTTGTCACTTTCATGACTGACTAATGTTTGGCACTTAATTTGTAGGGGTAGGAAATAGGTGCAATTTTCTAAACGCGGTTGGGTTGTAGAAAATGAAACCCTCTAGAATAATGACAATTAACAAAGCACCCAGACTCTCTTTTTTCAAAATTGTGGAAATTACGCATGAGGAATGCCATTTGATCTTTTTCTCAAACAGGGGATGAAGGTAAATGAAAGTTTTTATTAAGTGATTGTCTTTTGCAGGAGCACAGCAGCAGTGTACTTGCTTAAGTTGTATCTTATATCAAGGGCATGTTTGTTTGATTGGAAGTACCGGATATAAAGTCTATTTCAGATACTTTATGGGTTTGACGGAAGAAAGTTGGAAGGTACTTCAAGATGACGATGCTGATCCTATTTTAAAATTGTGCGAACAAACATGTAAAGTAATTTCCAAAACTATTTTCATGAATTTCTTTTAGGAATTTACTTCAAGAACTCTCCCAATACTTCGGCTACTTCCGGTCATCCAAACATGCTCCAGGTGATCATCATGGATTGAATTAAACCAAATCCTGAAAATAGCTGATGATGTTTTATTTTGTAATGCAAATGGTTGTTGCTGCTGCATCTAGACTTAAAACACAAAATCCGATCTCTCATGAGTTCAGCATATGACACAATAATTGAATCCAACCTGTTCAACTAGAGAACTCCTGAACTGTGGCAGCCATATAACAACTTTAGGTAGAATCATGATTTGCTACCTCCTACTTTATTATGTAAATGGGTTTAGCTGATTGTTGAAGCAAAACCGCTGAATTGCTCTAAATTATATAAAGCAGAAACAATAAGAAAAATCTTAGAAAACTAAATATAATTCTATGAGTGCATAGTGTATAAGAACACCATAGTATTTATCTGCTGACCTCTAAATATATCAGTAACAGAATCTAATTTGTTCAACTAGAGAACTTAAAATATTTCATGGGCAGATAGAATCTTGAATTTCTATCTAACCTTCTTCATTATGAAATGGGGTTTGAGGATGTGGAAGCAAAACTCCACAAACACCCAAAGTAAACGAATCATACAAAAAATTCGAAAAAATTACTGAATTGTCGTGTATAAGAAACGAGTTTAATGGGACTGCAGGTGCGCAGGCCTGATAGGGGTAAACCAGGAGGGTGGGTGGGGGCCTCGGTTAAGTTGGGTGGGGCCCACCTGCCGGGGCTGACGGCTACAGCCTGCTGCAGCCACAAGCCCGCCGTCGACCCTAACCCCATTTTACTGATGAGAACTACAGTAAAATTAAGTTTTCGGCCTCGAAAAAGGGTATAACAAACTGTTTGTTTGAATTCTTAATCCATGATCTCTCTGTTATCTATAAGCTACCTGCAGAATGCTATACAAATTTATTCGTGCAATCTTTCTGTACATTGCAAATCAAAACTCTTAGAAATTGAAGCAATATTTCACATTAGGTAACTCAACCAACATCAGGTTACAGGTGAAGTGTGATTATATAATCATGTGAGTGGGTTATCGTCATCAGGCATCATCTTCATCATTTGAGTTATTGGGTTCCTTAGATATATTACATTCTATTCATGGGTTCAGCATTTAGCCTTGCTCTTGCTCAACCAGAGAAATTTGATTCCTGAACAGTAGAATCTTGGGAACCCTCTTCATCATTGCAATGGGTTCTTAGAAATAATCCTAAAATATCTAAATACTGAAGAAATGATCAAACTCTTTGAGCTGATTGGTGTGAAAGAATCCATTATAATTTTCTTCACCGACCTTTTAAAAAGAAAGAAGAATTTCTTTCATATACAAATAGCATCCCTGTTGGGAATTCTGAAATCTTGGACTCTGTATTCATCTATAATCCTGCTATACATCTTACTCTCTCTTCTCTGTATAATCTGAATCCAAAACTGTTTATAGTTTCCTACCTAAGAGCCAGCATCATGAGAAAACCCAAGAACATCAAAGCCCCAAAGCCGGTGCAGCACAAATCCAATATCCCCTCTCTCCTCGTCTTCATCTCCAACCTCTCCTTCTTCCTCGTCAAAAACTCCTTGTACTTATCCCTCGCCTCCGCCTCCGCCATCTTAACCCCTCTCCTCTTCCCCTCCATGGCCGCCTTCAGAATCCCCAGGCTGCCCCTCCCGTTCACGGACATCCCGTCCATGTCCTCCACCCCTAGGCTCACCTCCACCACGTGCCCGGTCTCCTCCCCGCACGTGACCACCACGCCCACCGCGTATCCCCCGAGGACCACCGCGAACCGCACCAGGGTCTCGCCGGTGTACCAGTGCCTGTCGACCGACACCGGCCTCCTGCTGGACAGGTTCACCGCCCGTCCTGTCTGCGTGTCGATCACTATCCAGCTCAGCGTCAGATCTTCCGGGTTTATCGTCGGCTGGGCCGTAGGGTAGGGTTCGGGGTCCTTCCGGTCGAGGCAGTCGATGCGGAACGGGGATGTCAGGAACCAGGCAGAGGAGGCGTCCGTCTGGACAACACGCGAAAGGACCGGGGCGCCCTTGTGGTAGAGGTCGACCGCCGAGATAATGCTTCCGGGGTTTGGTGGTGACGCTTGTTCCGTATCCGTCGGCTTCTGTAGTGCCGGAGAGGAAAGTTTTACCGCAGAAGAAGCCGATAAGTCCGGAAAGGGGAAGGCGTCGAAGAATAGGGAGCGGTGGGACCCGACGGATGAGGAGAGGAGGGGGTGGGAGAGGGAGGGGAAGGAGGAGAGGGAGAGGCCGCCCCAGAGGCCTGGGTCCGAGGATAGGCGGTGGAGGAGGGGGGAGGTGCAGGCGGCGGCGGCGAGGGTGGGCCCGTCCATGTGATGCAGGACCAGGGCGATGATGTCGGCGTGCAGGTCCTCTATCGAGGCAGTAGAAGAAGCCATTGAGATCGATGAGAGAGGAGGAGGAGGAGGAGGAAGAAGAAGCTGTTGATGGGGGTGAACGGTGGAGGTGTGGGTTTATATAGGGTAATTTTGAGCGGGTGAGGGGAGAGTGGGTGGATTCGGATCACGTTCATGAGGCGGGTAGGTCACGTGCACACAGTGTGCTTTTGTTTTTGTTTTTTAATAAAAAGGGCAGCGTTGCCCAGGCGGTCTCATCTCATCTTGGACGGTCATGGTCAAAACATGGGGTGGGGTGATGGATATTGTGGGGAAAAGGTATCTAGACCGGAGCATTGTTGTTGCGCCGGCTGCAGGCATCGTCTCCAAATCATCCATGCATCGCTTTTGGACAAATCGATGACACACGAGTGCTGCCTTAGCTTTTACTAATAAAGCCATTTTGCAGTTAAGCAAGAGGTGGTCGGAGGATTCAAATTCGTTTCCGTCATGCTATGAGCCATTTTTTAATTTTCAAAAAATAAATAAATAGGATGATAATTTGCATATTTAGTTGAAGTTAGGTGGATAATTTTGAAGTTCGATATTTTGGATGTGATGGATCCTTGGATTTCCTAAAGATGTTATCTTCCGTTGATCTGCTGCGAGCGCTGATGGATGACTGAGATTGAGCTGGAGGGTTGACTCCTGAAGCGTGTGGATCTCAATGGGCTTTATGTGGTTGAGGCCGAGCTACCTGCAAAGAAGTCGCAGGGTGGTTGTGCCACCGAGGACCCTCCGACGATCAAGTTAGACGGGGTATTTTGGCAGAGTAACGGCCTATTGGAGTAAAATTGGCTTACCTGAGTCGTCTAAGAGAGGGGTTTATATAGCGGCAGCCATGGACAGGTGGGCGCGAGATTCACGCCGACCGTTGCGTCCCTGACGTCACGTCCGCGTGATAGGCGGGATCCCCCATTAATGACGAGGCATGCTCGTTAATGAGGGATCGTGATGGCGTGGAACCCGGGATCATAGGCGACGGATATCTTACACCCGGCGAGATTCGCGGAGCCGTGGCGGAGGCGCCTGTGATCGGTGCTGTGGGTCGGTCGGTGAGATCGAGGAAGATGAGCTCGGCGGGAGGCTCGGGAACGAGCGGGAGGCCGAGGCATCTTGGTTCCGTGATAGCTTGGAGGCGAGCTGGGGGGTGGTCTGGAAGGCTACCGAAGGTCGGGAACATCCTCGGGTCGGAGGCCCGGGGTGTGCTTCCAGCGTAACGTTCTTAATCCTTTCTTGTAAGCTCTGGGACACGTCATCTGCCACGTGTCATGATCTGGGGAGTCACCGATATCGAGCATCATCATTAGCCCCCTACTCTCTTCTCGACCCGGTAGGGTCGAGAGTGGTCTGACCGATCACCCGGGGTGAGCTCTTACTTGAAGATATCGTCGGTGTGTGTTCTCGGGCAATTAGTCGTATTTTCTTGATGACGTCAGCGGATCAGGGGAGAGATCTCGCATTTAAGAGGAAGCGCCGGTTTGTGCGTACGTTCGTCGAAGCGACATCCCACGTGTCTAGCGCTGGTTGGACGACGAGACGTGCCGCAGGTGTCCCCGCGCCCGATGGGATGCGCTCAATGTGAGTGCGACAGGTGGAATGTTGCCGGCCGTTGGTTGCAAAGCGTCGTTTTGACGGGAGGCGATCGGATCCGTAGGATGTGTACGCCGGCAGCTATAAATAGAGGTGGGATCCCCATCAGGGCCCATACCTCACCATAACTTCCTCGTTCCTAGTCGTGTTAGCTCGGCGCTCTCCTCCTCAGGTCGGATTCCTTGCGTTTTCTCTTCCGAGGACTCGTCCCTTTGATCAGGTTAGATGTCTTCTACCGAGGAGTTTGTAGAAATAGTCCATGTAGAGTCTAGGGAGTCTTCTTCAGCTTCCTCTTCTGAGTCGGAGTCCCCCTGGGAAGTTAGGCTTAGTCATGCTCTCTGGGGTCACGCGACGGGGGAGGTCCCCAGAGCGCAGGTTATGGATGCTCTTGGCGCATCATCCGTGCTGAGGCGCGCGGATGAGCCCGTCACCATTCGGACTCGTTTCCACATTCCTGTAGGCTATTCGCTTCGTCTGGCCGAGGAGGGGGAGAGGGCAGATCAGGTACGGGGCAAGGAGATTGCCTTGTCCTTTTCCCCCGAGGTGAGTGCGGCGTTGAATTGTTTTGGGTTAGCCCCGGGCCAGTTAGTGCTGAACTCTTGGAGGATTCTCCTTGGGTTCCTGGTCCGGTTGAAATTGCGTCTGATCCCTTTCAGCCGGAGCCTTCTCGTTTCTTCTCTTTGCTACAAAAACCACCTGGCGCTCGCAGGGCTGAGCCGAGCTGGGTATACATCTCTTTTAGAAATACCGGGTAGGTGCTGCTGGGTCGGGGGTCGTCGTAGTACTTTCTTCCATTCATGAATGGAGAAAGAAGTTTTTGTTTGTTGGGCCGCCCGACGGTGAGGATTGGCCTGTGCCCATCCAGTGGCACGGGGCTAGCTGCTCGCGGGTGAGTCGGTCGAATCATCCCGACGTGGGGGCGGTGTCGGAGTGGGAGCCCCTCCCCCGGGCTGATATGCTGCTGTCTGAGCGGGCCCTCAGTTGGGCTGGGCTTAGCCCCGCCCAGTTCGCGGGTAAGTTAGGAGCTTTTAGGCGACCTGTTTAGACTTGTGTATTCCTTTTACTTTTCTGGTATTGCTGACTCCTCTGTATTTTTGTCTTATGCAGAACCCATGGACCTAGGCAAATTTTGGGCAGCCCTGGTCGAAACGAAAAAGGGGAAGAAGGCCGGAGGCGCCGGCCCTTCTCGCTCGTCGTCGGCTCCGGCTCCACCGGCAACCGCTTCATCCAGGCGCTCAAGCGCGCCCCGGGCCCCGGAGTCCAGCCAAGCGCCGAGCCAAAAACGTGCTCGGGAGCAAGAGCCCCGGGCTCCGGAGGTGAGGGATGAGACTGGTTCCTCTGCGTCGCTCCTCAAGAGGTTTCATAGGACGGCGCCCCGTTCCTCGGCTTCCCCGATCCTTATGGACGATGGGGAGCTTCGCTTTGAGGTGCCCTCGGGGATTTCCGTTGCCGAAAGCCTTCTCTCGGAGATGGAAAGGTCGGCCGGGGGCAGAATCCCTCGGGGGACCCTCTGGGCCCAAATGGCGGCCATAGCTCAAGAGGCCGTGCAGGTTAGTGTTCGCACCCCACTCGGGTCTTCATTCAGTATTTTTGTTCGCGTGATTGGGTGCTTCCCCTTTCCTTTTTAACCCTCCTCTGTTTTCTTCATATCCTCCAGCACGTCGCCCTCGTCGTCAATATGGATGACGAGGAAATTGCCTCGGTGATGTGGGCCGCGGGCGAGTTCTCCTCGCGGGAGGAGAGCTCAAGGCTGGAGATGGAGGCGGCGATGGAGAGGGTCGTTGCTCTTGAAGACTGGATGGCGACTGGAGATCGGGAGATCGCCAGGTGCCGAGAGGCGCCCGAGCCGTCAAGGTCCAGTTGGAAGATTCCAAGGTGCTCGTCGCCACCCTGAAGAAGATGGCGAACATCCTCCGGAGGGAGAATGAGGCGGCGATGGAGGGGACGAGGCGTGCCGAGCTTCGAGCGTCGAGGCGGTGGAGAGCTACAAGAAGTCGGACCAGTTCTACACCGACCTCGCTGGAGCCGCTGCCGTCATTTGGCATGACGCCCTCGACGCCGTCAAGGCCCTGATGCTGGAGTTTCCCGATGGCGAGCTCCGGAGTGAGTACCCTCTCGGGGATGACGGGCAGGGGGCTACCCCTGGAAACGCTGCAGGGGGAAAGGCCCCTGGTGGGAGCGTTGGGGATAAGTTGGTCGCCCCGACCACCGGCGCCGAGGCTCCCGCTGTGGGTGCCGACCTTCAAGATGCCACCCCGGCTGTCGCAGTGGAAGCGCAGCTCATCGATGTTCTCCCCGGCCCCGAGGCTGAGCTTCCTCGCCTCCTTATTTCTCTGCGCTAAAACTTTGTAAGCCTCCGTGCGTTTTTGTAAGGTTGGGGAGCCCATAATATCTTTGTAAAGACTTCCGTTCTTTTTTATGAATAAAGAATCTTTTTGCAGTAGTCTCTGTGTGCGCATTTTCCTTTGTTTGTAGTAAACATTTTTATTTTGCGGTACTGCTTTCATGTTTAGGCCAATTTTTCGTCTAGCGATCGCACGTCGGGTTGAGAGTTGAAGTCGACCATTTGCCAAGTGTGCAAAGACCGCTGAAAGGTCGGTATCTCCATGGCCCCGAAGTCGAGGTGGAGATCGCTTAGACGTGGATGGACCGAGCAGGGTAGCTGCTTGGTGGCCTCTTGATGAGGGCTTTTGATCCCGGGCGTCGGTGGGTAAGAAATTACCAGCCAAGGATGGACCGAGCAGGGTAGCTGCTCGGTGGCCTCTTGATGAGGGTTTTGATCCCTGGCGTCGTGGGGTAAGAAATTACCAGCCAAGGATGGACCGAGCAGGGTAGCTGCTCGGTGGCCTCTTGATGAGGGCTTTTATCCTTGGCATCGGTGGATAAGTAATTACCAGCCAAGGATGGACTGAGCAGGGTAGCTGCTCGGTGGCTTCTTGATGAGGGCTTTTATCCTTGGCGTCGTGGGGTAAGGAATTACCAGCCAAGGATGGACCAAGCAAGATAGCTGCTCGGTGGCCTCTTGATGATGGCTTTTATCCTTGGCGTCGGTGGATAAGTAATTACCAGCCAAGGATAGACCGAGCAGTGAAGCTGCCCGGTTGCTTCTTGGTGAGAGCCTTGATCCTTAGCGCGGGAGGGCATGGAGAGGCCTGCTAAGAATGGACCGAGCAGGGTTGTTGCCCGGTTGCCTCTTGGTGAGGGCTTTGATTCTTGGCGTCGGCGGGTAAGAAATTACCAGCCAAAGATGGACCGAGCAGGGTAGCTGCTCGGTGGCCTCTGGTAAGGGCTTTGATCTTTGGCGTTGGTGGGTAAGAAATTACCAGCCATGGATGGACCGAGAAGGGTTGCTGCCCGGTTGCCTCTTGGTGAGGGCTTTGATCCTTAGCGCGGGAGGGCATGGAGAGGCCTGCTAAGGATTAGACCGAGCAGGGTTGCTGCCCGGTTGCCTCTTGGTGAGGCCTTTGATCCTTAGCGCGGGAGGGCATGGAGAGGCCTGCTAAGGATGGACCGAGCAGGGTTGCTTCCCGGTTGCCTCTTGGTGAGGGCTTTGATCCTTGGTGTCAGTGGGTAGTGAACTACCAGCCATGGATGGACTGAGCAGGGTTGCTTCCCGGTTGCCTCGTGACGAAGGCTTTGATCCTTAGCACGAGAGGGCATGGAGAGGCCTGCTAAGGATGGACTGAGTAGGGTTGCTGCCCGGTTGCCTCGTGGCGAGGGCTTTGATCCTTGGCGTCGGTGGGTAGTGAACTACCAGCCATAGGTAGACCGAGCAGGGTTGCTGCCCGGTTGCCTCATGACGAGGGCTTTGATCCTTAGCGCGGGAGGGCATTGGGAGGCCTGCTAAGGATGGACCGAGCAGGGTAGTTGCCCGGTGGCCTCTTGATGAGGGTTTGATCCTTGGCGTCGTGGGACAAGAGATTACCAGCCAAGGATGGACCGAGCAGGGTAGCTGCCCGGTGGCCTCTTGATGAGGGCTTTGATCCTTGGCGTCGGTGGGTAAGAAATTACCAGCCAAGGATGGACCGAGCAGGGTAGCTGCTCGGTGGATTCGTGAGGTTCTGTACGACCTTCCCCGGCATGTGAACATTGGGAATAGAGACCGTCGCGGACGACATGTGTTATGAACGCGTGGGGGGAGGCGAAGCGTAAGAGCCGCATCGTTTCGATTTCGGTTCGCCGAGAAAGACGGGATATTTGCCAAGTGGCGGTACAATAGTGGAAGAAGTGAGCGACTGTTGGACTCTTGGGGGCGCTGTGGGGCTATAAAACAGAAAGGCAAGTTGATCATTCCTTTCTCCATCTTCAGAATGTCAGAATGGATCAATTCCCTTTCACCATCCCCGAGATCATAAATTTCGAGGATGTATACCTTTACGACCGGCTGTGCTCCGAGGAGACGGTGCAGGCGGTGATCCGGCGGGTTGAGGATCACATCGGCCGCCTGCTCCCCCGGCGATCACCCCTTCTCCAGCTGCTCATGTACTCGATCTGGAGGGCATCGCCGGGGCCGCACAACCCCTTGTCCGAACAACTGAAGGACGAGACGGTTGGCAAGCTGAGGTCGCTGTGTCGTCTCGGCCTGATCTCGAAGAGTCGGCAGGATCGCTCGGTGGCACTCGTCCTCGAGTGTTACCAATTGAGGCATCTCGCCGATGGGTGCCCGCCCGAGGAGCTTCCTGGCCCGTCCGTGGCCACGAGGGTTCGCGGACAGCATCAGAGGCAGAGGTCTGAGGCGGCAAGGGCCCGGCTGGCGGCGATTTCCTCGGAGTATCACGAGGAATGATTCCTGCAACCCCTTCCCCCGCGAAATAATAGTTAGCTCGAGCTACAAACGTCCCATCTTACCAGGCCAACAAAGGTGACAAGTTTCATTTTTTTTGTAAGGCTGAGGAGCCCACAATACCTTTTTGAATCAATAAAATTCCTCTTTTTGCAATGCTATATCGTGTCCTTCTTGTTGTTTAAATAAAAAGAAGTTAGAAGAATTTACATCGCTTCGTTGAAGAACCCAAGTAGTGGTCTGCTAAGGATGGACCGAGCAGGGTAGTTGCTCGGTGGATCCGGAGGTTCAGTCTAATCTTCCTTGGTTCGTGAACATTGGGGGGAGCGACCGTCGCAGGTGGCACATGCCAGTGACGCTTGGGGGAGGCGTAACGTTTCGGGAAGCCGCGTCAGTTCTGCTACGTGGCGGCACGGTATTGGAGTAATCTTGGTGGATCCCGGGATTCGCGCCCATACGCGCGCGAATCTGGGTCCTTTAGGATTCCGTTTGAGGTTATAAATAGAGAAAGAGACGGCAACTTCTTTGGCATCGCTTTTTGAGATGACCGGGCGTATGTATTCGATCGAAGAGATCATCACCTTCAACGACGTCTCCGTGTACGACCAATCCCTGGTCGAAGATGGATACCGGGGAGTGGTTCAGTGCCTCGAGGGTCACGTCGGCCGGCTTCTCCCTCGGCGGTCGTCCCTCCTTCAGTTGCTAATGTACGCAATTTGGAGGAGGTCCTCGGGGTTGTATAACCCTTTCTCTGAGGAGTTGCTGGATGAGACGCTCGACAAGGTGCGCTCGATCTTCCTGCTCGGCCTTATCTCGAAGGCCAGGCACGACCGATCCTTGGCGCTCATTTTAGAGTGCTTCAAAAATAGGTACATCGTGAGCCAAGGCGCGGAGGGTGGAGCGTCGGGTGCTTCCGTGGCGTCCTGGGTTCGCGTGCAGCATCGGCGGGAGCGGGCTGCAGAGGCTAGGGCCTGGCTAGCGGAAATCTACTCTGAATATCACCAGGAGTACTTCATCGATCCCGTTCCACCTCTGTAGTGAATTTTCCTTTTCCTTTTCCTATAAGGCTGAGGAGCCCGTAATACCTTTTGAATAAATAGAATTCTCCTTTTTGCGATGCCCCATTGTCCCCTTTTTATTATTTAAATAGAAAGAACTTTAGAAAGGTTTACATCGCCTTTATGAAAGAAGAAATATACATGCGTAGATATTCTTTTCGGAGGTACAGCTTGAGCTTCTCAGCGTTGTAAGGTCGTGGAAATTTGCGACCGTTCGCGTCTTGTAAACGATAGGCTCCGCCAGGCAGGACCTCGAAGACGAGGAAGGGTCCGTCCCATTTTGGGGAAAAATTATGCAGCTTACCTTGATCGACGAACTCGTTCCTCCTTAGGACTAAATCTCCGGTCTTGAAGAAGCGATACTTGACTCGTGCATTGTAGTAACAGGCGGTTTGCTGTTGATAGGCGGCATCCCTGATCTGAGCCCGGTCCCGTTTTTCTAACAAGATGTCCAGGTTAGTACGGAGAGCTGAGGTGTTCGCTTCGTCGTCGAAATGCTCGACCCGGTGACTGGGGAGCCCGATCTCCACTGGGACCATTGCCTCGGTACCGTAGCAGAGGCTGAAAGGGGTCTCCCCGGTGGGGTTTTTTCTTCGACGTGTGTAGTGCACATAAGATCCGGGGTAATTCGTTGACCCAACTGCCTTGGCGTCCTTCTAGGCATGTCCAAAGACCTCGGAGGACGTCCCGATTAGCGACCTCGGCTTGCCCGTTGCATTGGGGATGTGCGACCGCGACAAACTTCATGAGGATATGATATTCGCTGCAGAATTCCTTAACTTTTTCGTTTTCGAAATTTGTCCCATGGTCGGTGATGATACACCTCGGGATGCCGAACCGGAGTATCACGTTGTTCTGCAGGAACTTGATAGTCATGGTGGTGTCCAGTTTTCTGATGGGAATGGCTTCGATCCACTTCGTGAAGTAGTCCACTGCGACGAGGACGTACTTGTGCCCGCCCGTGCCGGTAGGGAACTGGCCTATCATGTCCATTCCCCACTGGGCAAATGGCCACGGGGAGGTTAGGGCGGTTAGCTCGGTAGCAGGAAGGCGAGGTATGCTTCCATGGAGTTGGCAGCTCTTGCATCTCCTGACGAGCTTCTGGGCGTCCTGATGAATTGTCGGCCAGTAGTACCCCTGGAGCAATGCCTTCTGGATTATGGTTCGGGCCCCTTGGTGCATGCCGCCAACCCCTTCGTGGATCTCATGGAGGACGTAGTCGGCTTCGTGGAGGTTGACGCACCGGAGCAAGGGCTGAGTGAAGGACTTCTTGTACAGGTTCCCATTGCTCCAGACAAAATAGCGGGCTTTGGCTCAGAGACAACGGGCTTCTTCCCGATCTTCTGGGAGCGTACCTTCCCTCAGGAATTCCACGAGGGGCTTTTTCCAATCCCGGTCTTCTTCCTGGGCTGTGTACACTTGAAGTGGCATTGCCCCGTCTTCCACGCTGGGCCGTGGCAAGACCTTGAAGAGGATGTTTCTCTTGTTGTTGGCCGTATAAGATGAAGCCAGTTTACTCAAGGCGTCGACCTGGGCGTTTAGCTGTCTGGGAATCTACTCCACCTGGACTTCGTGGAAGTCCTTTCACAACCTCCTTACCTCGGCCAGATACTTCACCATCGGAGGCTCTCGTGCTTCGAATCGGCCGGTCACTTGGCCAACGACTAGTGCGGAGTCGCTGCGGATCCGAATCGTTTTCAGCTCCAGTCCGAAGGCTATGCGCAGTCCGGCCAGTAAGGCCTCGTATTCCGCCGCGTTATTTGAGGTTTTGAACCCGAGCTTCAGAGGATACTCCATTTCTGCCTGGTTCGGGCCCCGAATGATGAGGCCGGCTCCACAGCGTTCCTCGGTTGAGGACCCATCAACGTAGAGGATCCAATCAGGGACGGAGTCGGGCTTCCCATCGACTGAGGGTTGAGCTGCGGGGGCCGGTGTGGATTCCAGCTCTTTGCTGGGGATGGTGCACTCGACGATAAAATCGACCAGGGCTTGTGCTTTGATAGCCTACCTCGGGCGGTATTTTATATCGAACTAGGACAACTCCCACCTTCATTTCTCCAAGCGGCCAGAGGACTCGGGGGAGGCGAGGATAGCCCCCAAAAGCCGCTCGGTAAGGACGAGGATGGTGTGCGCCTGGAAATAGTGCCGTAGTTTTCTTGAGGCCACGATGAGTGCCAAGACAATTTTCTCTATGGCTGGGTACCTTGTCTCTGCGTCCTTGAAGACGTGGCTCACATAGTATATCGGCTTCTGGACTCCCTCGACCTCTCGAATGAGTACCGAGCCTGCAGCTTGGTCGGATACCGCCAGATATAGCGATAGCTCCTCCCCTTCCACTGGTCGGGGTGAGCAGCGGGGGAGTCCTCTTTAATTGCTCAAAGGCGGTCTGGCACTCCTCCGACCACTCTAACCTTGGTATCTTCCTTAGAGCTTTGAAGAACGAGAGGCACTTTTCCCCAGACCACGACATGAAACGACTCAGAGCGGCTACCCGCCCTATCAGCCGCATGATTTCGACGTTAGTCTTGGGCGCGACCATGTTGAGGATGGCGGTGATTTTCTCTGGGTTAGATTCGATTCCACGGTGGGTGACTATGAAACCGAGGAACTTTCCACCGGTGACTCCGAATGCGCACTTGGCGGGGTTCAGTTTCATCTTGTATTTGCGGAGGACGTCGAAGGCCTCGCCCAGATCCTTGGCGTGTTCGTCCGATGAGATCAATTTGACGAGCATGTCGTCGACGTAAACTTCTCATGTTCCTGCCGATCTGTGGCTTGAACATGCGATTGACCAAGCGTTGGTACGTAGCTCCGTCGTTTTTGAGGCCGAAAGGCATCACCTTGTAGCAGTATACCCCCCGGTCCGTTGTGAATGCGGTGAGATTCTCGTTTGCCAGATTCATACGGATCTGGTTGTAGCCGGAGAAAGCATCCATGAAGCTAAGTAGTTCGTGGCCTGCCGAGCTGTCGACGAGCTGATCTATCCGAGAGAGAGGATAGTTGTCTTTCGGGTAGGCCTTGTTGAGATCAGTGAAGTCGACGCACATGCGCCACTTCCCGGTTGATTTTTTGACCATGACTACGTTCGCCAACCATTCCGAGTAGGGCACATGCCGAATGAAGTTGGTGGCGAGGAGCCTGTCTACCTCGTCCTTGATCGCCTTTTGCTTGATCGGGGCGAAGCTTCGTTTTTTCTGCCTGACGGGTCAGACCGTAGGGTCTACCCCGAGCTTGTGAGATATGATTTTGGGGTCGATCCCAGGCATGTCGGTTGTAACACCCGGCCCCTTTTATACCAAAGTCCGTAATTTGTTACTTTAGAATTCCGTTATTTTTACTCATTTAATTATTTAAAGAAACTCCTTTAAACCCAAAACTATTTTCTCCCAAGTATTTAAATCTTCCCTCCGGCCCAAGCACAATTTCCCAGCCTAGAAATCAAATTGTAAATTTCCCTCGCCCTCGCCCCCGCTCGCGCGTGCACAATTACTCCCCACGACGCGCGCGTTTTCCCCCACGACCCTCTCTCCTCTACCCACTACTCCCTTTTCCTCGCTCACTCTCTCCTTCGTTCTCACTTTCCTCCTCAAACTCTGCTACGCCCATTTTCCCGACGACGACGACGACGACAACCGATTCCCCTTTCCTTCATCACCTCACCGTCGCTCGCTTTCACCTCATCACCTCCACCCGCGATCACAAGTACCCCGAGCTCCTCCTCCTCGACTCCAACTCACCTCCTCCCTCTCTCACGAGAAAACCTCCGGCCACCTCCCTCCATCACCACCACCACGAACTTCTTCAACCACCGTCACTACCCTCCATCTTCCACCCTCGCTCACTCCTCCCCCACCAACACGGCTCCTCTACGACTCCACCAGCCCCTGCCGAGCACCCCTGCACACCAACCATTTCACCCGAGCGTCGACCACCTTGCACCCTCACCGCCGGCGCCTCGTCTTCCCGACGACCACCATCGTCGACCACCAACTCCATCGACACCCTTCACCCACCTCATCAACATCATCTCCATCGCCATCGTCTCTCTCTCTCTCTCCCTCTCTCTCACTGCCCTCTCTCCCCCTGCATCTCTCTCTCACCCTGTTTTTCCTCTCTCTAACTCTCAGCTCTCTCTCCCCCTGCTTCCCTCTCTCAGTCCTCTCTCTCACTCTCTAATCTCTGTCTCTCTCACTCTCCCTCTGTGATCTCTCTCTCTCTCTCTGTTCTCTCTCTCTCCCTACATTCTTTCTCAAACGCTTCTCTCTCTGACTCGTTCCTGCTCAATATCCCCCGCCCTCTGCAACCTCTCACCATCGGACGCACAGCACCGTCACCTCCCCTGCTCTGGCCAACCAACGCCGCAGTTTCAGTCGCCGTCGTTGCCGTCAAGCGCAGCTCGAGCCGAGGCTAAGATTTGTCGTGATCGCGTCTGGCCATTACAATAGACCGCTTCGCTGCCGTGCATCGCCTAGACACCTCCAGGTAAGTTCTTTACTTGCTTACATGCTATTTTACCTAAGTTACAATCGCTAAGTATATAGATTATAAGTTACAGTTTAAACTAATTATGTGCCATAACCTGCTCGACGCGTGTTCCCAAAGGAAATATTTTTCTAAATTGGCGGAACTGGATCAATTACTTTGGCCCTTGCTGTGATAAATACCTTGTGCAAGTTTCGCTGGAAAATATGACCGTTAATGACTAAAACAACTACCCCCAAGTTTACTAGTAAAACTGAATCTTTATTGTACCTGAAAACCGTTAAATTCACTATAAATCATATACATACTAGAATGGTACGTTCGAGGGCTCAAATCGAAGCCGACTCGACGTACTTTAACCCTATACTAGTTTCCTGGTATTCCTGTACTTAAATTGTGATGATAATTGGGATCGGAGTGCGACTCTGGACTGCAGTCCAGAGCGACTTCAGTTGTTGCTTGCTGTTCTGTAATGGGTACTGCAGATTTCCATGACTCGTAGATTGCGGAACTCCGCTGCTTACTATAGGTAAATCTGTTAGCTAGACGAAACAATTGGTTTCATTCTGTTTCGTTACCGTTTGATATTTGATCTGTAATTTAATAGATCGGGACGCATAACAGTCCCAACAGAATCAGAACTGACATATTGGTATAGAATAGTGTATATCTCCTGCTGTACAGACGCGATCGAAGATCCGTCTGTTGCGTTGAAAACCTTACTGAAAACCCTAGAATTCATCTAACTGTAATGTTGCAAAAATCTGATCCCAATTGGGATTAAAATGCGTTGCGAAATGGATCTCTGATTCTGAAACCGGATTTCCAACCGCGAGCGCTTAAAATGAAATGGTTATACTAGTTTTTACCTGTTTATCGTTTCGCTAAACTATTCACGTACGTTTCATGATAAATCGTGCAAGTGATAGAATACTATTTTTATAACACCTTAATCATGCTTCATATACTGTTTATGTATCATATCATACCCCTATCATCGCAGTGATTACCTAGTGATATCGTGCATTTACCCAGTGTTAGATTTTAGTGGTGATTGTGACAAGTACGTCAGTGTTCGTGTATCCGTGAATAAGTGAAAGTGATACGTACTTGTGCACAATCAGTGAACCTTATTATTCTATTGCATTGTCGACGTCTGTGGGATGCGTGTACGTGTGACTATAAGTGGTATGGGACACTTATGGAAGCGCTTGCACGGGTGTCACAGATAAGGCATTCGACACTGCCATTTATCTTAGATATTAGTCGGGACGTGCTTGATGGAGGTCCTGCCTCCAGTTCTCGCGCAGACTTGTCACGGATCGATTATTATTTAGGGTTATGGTTAGCGTTTGATGTAGACCACGGGGTGTGGGGTAGTTTAAGTGTGAGTTCAACAGAATCTCGGGAGTCCCATGCCGGCTTATATATTTAGGAAGATATATGGAGATTTACAGGGTATGTGATATACACCGTGATATACATGTTACATGCTGGGCCCGTGGTCCCTTGCCCTTGGGTGGAGGACACTCGCGAGTGGTTGACTCTCACACTTGGACTGACGATAGACTTAGTGACCTGTACAGTGAGACTTAGAGACTGATAGGGATACGGGCATTTATATACATTATATACTGTGTTGACATACGTGACATATCGTTCTACTGTCTTACTGCTCCGCTGCGTTGATTACTGCACATTCATATTCATGCTGTCATTGATTTACTGTTATTCATATCTATTACCACTGTTAGAACTGTCACTTGATTTTATATATATTATATTGCTATTGCGTCGCTCTGACGACCTGAGTATGCATGCTCAGTGTGAGGAGAAGAT
This sequence comes from Agapanthus africanus, assembly GCA_030015575.1. Lineage (NCBI taxonomy): Eukaryota > Viridiplantae > Streptophyta > Magnoliopsida > Asparagales > Amaryllidaceae > Agapanthus > Agapanthus africanus. The sequence continues at coordinate 446,621,197 of CM057347.1, read as the reverse complement.
TTAGCCTGGATCAGAACTAGACGTGCATCACAGACTTCTTGACTTGCCATTCCGAGTTACATTCGTTTGTTCCACTTCAGGTCAGTCTTTACATTGTTTCTTTCAGTTACTGCATTTCTCATTACCTGCGCATCATTTACTGTTTACCATGATAAACTAGAAGCCAAAGTGTGACTACGGAAGGACATTTCCTTGACCGTAGGAGCATGGCTGGCCCTGTCTACCCCTCGTATTCTGTATTTTGGGAAGCGGGGCGTGACATCGGTAGGTGCCCAGGCGAACACGTCAGAGTTGTTTCTGAGGAAGTGAACCAGGTCGTCTCGCCGAGTCCCCGTCAAAAGAAACCCGATCTGGATGGTTCGTTCGTCGTCCCTTTCTACGAGGGGGACTTCTGTTAGTGGCTCCACTGGGGTCTCTCGGACCTCTTTCTGTTCGTCCCGAGTGTCCAGAGAACCCCTGATGTCACCCTCATCCTCAACATCGTTGTTTGGCTGCTCAGATGTAGATGTTGCGGTGAAGCAAACCTTTGCTGTTCGTTGGTCCCTGTAGGCCCGACCTATCCCGCCTTGGTCGAGCGGGAATTTCATTGCTAGATGGTAGGTCGATATCTGGGCCCGGAGGGAGTTCAGTGTCGGGCGACCGAGGAGGATGTTGTAGGCCGATGGGATTCTCGCGACGATAAACTCCACAGGCACGGTGCGCGTATGGCCCTCCTTCCCGATGTTAAATTGGAGACTGATTACCCCTTCCGCCGGGATGGAGTGGTTAGTGAATCCTGACAGGACGTGGGCGGTCGGCTTTAGGTCCGACGGGTTGAGTCCCATACGCAGGAAGCAGTCGTAAAAGAGAATGTCTGCCGAGCTTCCCGAGTCGACCAGTATCCTCTGTACTTCGTAACGGTGGACCCGAGTTGTGATCACCAGCGGGTCGTTGTGAGGCAGGGATATACCGTGGAGGTTCTCGTCGGTAAAAACGATCGGCTCGGCTGCTTTGGCCTTCTTCCTCGGGGGCTGCCAGTCCCCCCGATCGGCGAGGGATGCTGAGTCTCGTCGGTCTTCGTCGTACCCCCCGCTGATATGGCCATGATTTGGCCGATTGTCAATTCACCGGGAGGGGGGCGCTGCTCTTGCTCATGGTCAACTTGCCGCTTGTCCCGCAAGTACGTTGCCAGGTGCCCCGAGCGCATGATCTCCTCGATGTAGTCTCGGAGCTGCTTGCAGTTCTCAGTGGAGTGGTCCTGCGACCTGTGGAAACCGCAGTAGGGGCCCCGGGTGCGCTTTTCCGCCTTATTCGAGACTGGGGGGAGTTTGAAGAACCTCTCGCCCTTAGCCTCCTCTAACAGTACCGTCTGGGAGATGTTGAGCAGGGTGTACTCCTAAAACTTCAGGGAGTAGGGCTTTGGCCGCTCAATCTTCTTTTTCTCTTCCCGGGCCCTTTTCTTCTGATCAGCTTGTTCTGTCCGGGCAAGTTGGCGTTCACCTCGGATTCAAGCTGGATCTCACGTTCGGTCCAGGCTTTTACCTCGGCCATGGTCTTAGGTTGCGCTAATACAAAGGAGCGTAGCCACTCCTTGTGCCTAAGACCCGACCTATGTGCCGTAATGACCGTTTCGTCCCGGTGTTCCGGGACCTCAAGGAGGGCGTTGTAGAAGCGGGCGATGTATCCTGTGAAGGATTCTTTGTCCCCGCTCTTTATGGTGAAGAGATGGTCGACGGTCCGCTTTTGCCGTCTGTTCCCGACGAAGTGGCCGAGGAATTGGGTAGCCAGCTCGTCGAAAGAAGAGATCGAGCGCGGCGTGAGTCCTCGGAACCAGTCTCGTCCAGAGTGGATAAGAGTGGCGGGGAAAGCGCGGCATTGTGCGGCGTCGGAACAGTCCTGGAAACTCATCCGGCTGTGAACGCGTCCAAATGGTCCTTCGGGTCGGACTTCCCGTCGAAGAGGGAGACCTTTAGGGGCTTGTTCTGGGAGGAGACGTGGACGGCGAGTAGCTCTTTGGTGAAGGGCTTCGTGAGCGAGTCGGCGGCATATTTAGCCCCGTCGCTCGAAGGACGACTTTCCCGATGCATGCCTTCGATCTTCTTTTCGAGGGCGTCGAGTCGGCCGTGGTATCCTAAGGATTCAGCACATTCTGATTTTTGGCCTTTGCTTCTGAAGACTTCTGCCTGGCCACGGTCCCAGTTCCGTTCGATGAGGTTCCTCAGGTCCCCCGGCGAGGTCGTCTTCGAGCTGCCGTGGCGAGTCCCGTGCGCGCGACCCCGTCGAGGGAGGGGGTGTCGGTCATGCTTGGGCGTAGGCGAGCTGACCGACACCTCCTCGGGAGGGACATGGACGCGATAGGGCTCAGGGCGAGGCGCTCTGGCGTAAGACCTTGGTGTTAAGCTGTGCGGCGCCCACCGGGTCATTGAATATGTTGGCCCGGAGGATCTGTGACCGCTGGAGACAGCGGGGCGGTGATCGGTCGTGCCAACGCGGGCAGAGTCTTCTCTCCCTCTGTAGGGGTCCCGGTCCCGAGGTGGGGGAGCGGTGACCTGGGGATCTTGCCCTGCCGTTTGGACACGGACGAGTGCATCCACAAAGGACGCGAGTCGATCTATCCGAGCGGATAGGGAGTGAATGGCGTTCGGGGGGGGGGGAGGGGATTCTCCCTCGTCTCCACTGCAGGGAGGCCGACGGCTGGTGCTTGGATCGTCGCGGTGACCGCTTGCCATGAAGTTGAGATCGGAAGATGAACTTTCGCTGAATGGAACTTTCGGTTTCCCACAGATGGCGCCAACTGATGGATCTCTGGATCTTCTTCAGATGTTATCTTCCGTTGATCTACTGCGAGCGCTGATGGATGGCTGAGATTGAGTTGGAGGGTTGACTCTTGAAGCGTGTGGATCTCAATGGGCTTTATGTGGTTGAGGTCGAGCTACCTGCAAAGAAGTCCCCGGGTGGTTGTGCCACCGAGGACCCTCCGACGATCAAGTTAGACGGGGTATTTTGGCAGAGTAACGGCCTATTGGAGTAAAATTGGCTTACCCGAGTCGTCTGAAAGAGGGGTTTATATAGCGGCATCCATGGGCAGGCGGACGCGAGATTCACACCGGCCGTTACGCCCCTGGCGTCACGCCTGCGTGATAGGCGGGATCCCCCATTAATGACGAGACATGCTCGTTAATGGGGGATCGTGATGGCATGGAACGCGGGATCATGGGCGGCGGATATCTCGCACCTGTCGAGATTCGCGGAGCCATGGCGGAGGCGCCTGCGATCGGTACTGTGGGTCGGTCGGTGAGACCGAGGAAGATGAGCTCAGCGGGAGGCTCGGGAACGAGCGGGAGGCCGATGCATCTTGGTTCTGTGATAGCTCGGAGGCGAGCTGGGGCGTGGTCTGGAAGGCCATTGAAGGTCGGGAACATCCTCGGGTTGGAGGCCCGGGGTGTGCTTCCAGCGTAACGTTCTTGATCTTTTCTTGTAAGCTCTGGGACACGTCATCTGCCACGTGTCATGATTTGGGAAGTCACCGATATCGAGCATCATCAGGATGTATAATAACATTGCGGGCTTAGCTTCTCTTAAGTCCTTGTATGTGCCTTTTCACCGGACCTCGAAGTGGAACATGTATATTTTCTTTTATTAAATCCGTTTTTTAGAAATGAGTCAAATGAGATTACAATTTAGCTTCTTGTTGTTATCATATCTTAAAATCTATGTCGGTGCACTGCACCCGTGAAGTTATGAGCCGTGAGAGACACATTTTTATATTCTAACAAGTTATCTCAATTCATTTTAAAATTTTATTTGAGATCGCAGATAATTTTAGATTAGAAGAATCTTTTTTGATCCATTCTTTGCTCTGCCATATCTGCATTAAAGTACTATATATATACCTTGCATGTATGAAATAATCATGGCTTTAATGTAGTGGTATTTGTATTAGAGAGTCTTGATATACATTAAGATTAGTATAGTTGACGTTAAAATGAACCATAAATGGAGATTTGGTACCCTTTCGCCTCAATAATGGAGCAGTTGAAAACCTAAACCTTAACAAAATTAAATGGTTGGAGACTCAAGATGGTGACGATGCCAATGCCGTACTTGATATTAGCAATTCGTTAGGAGTGAGTTAGTAGTAGACTTCAGAATATTATCAGTCCCTCAACTTGTCCAGCCCAACTCTCAACTATTTTTAAGTGCTCACCTGGGGGAAAATAATTTTCACAAGTTGGTTCTCTCATTTCTAATTTTAGTCAATTTCCATAATAGTTCATAAAATTGACGATCATAGCTCGGTTGGTCATAGCACTTCTTCTGTTTAGGAATGTGCTGGGATCGATCCCTCAAGGAGGAAAGTACTCACAATTTAATGCGTTTGGCGCAAATCCATGAGATTAGATGTGTGTGTGGGTTAGGCTTATAGGCCAGTTCCCAAGGAAAAATGGTTTATAAAATTGCATTTTTTAAAGCATAGATTTGAAACTCCATATTTAATTGCATTGGTATAGAAGCACAAAGTAAAACCATGGGAATATTATTACAGTTTCGCAATTCAAGGCGTGGTTCATTTTTGACTCTTTGAAACACTCAAATTTTCATGTTAACAAAAGATTAGCTAATATAGCCATGAACGCAGGACACGACCCAAGAACCCACTCTTCCCCTGATTTCCCCAGCGCAAATCCATGGGATTAGATGTGTGTGTGTGTGATGTGTGTGTGGGTTAGGCTTATAGGCCAGTTCCCAAGGAAAAAATGGTTTATAAAATTGCACTTTTTAAAGCATAGATTTGAAACTCCATATTTAATTGCATTGGTATAGAAGCACAAAGTAAAACCATGGGAATATTATCACAGTTTCGCAATTCAAGTCGTGGTTCATTTTTGACTCTTTGAAACACTCAAATTTTCATGTTAACAAAAGATTAGCTAATATAGCCATGAACGCAGGACACAACCCTCGGATGGGATCTAACCCAGCACGACCCAAGAACCCACTCTTCCCCTGATTTACCCCTTTTGCTTTGCGAACGTTCACAGCTTCTGATGATGCTCAACAACAGGAATTCCTCATGTCACGACACGTAGCGGATAACGTGTCATCCGCATAAGCCCGTTAGGCCTCTGGGGGCTACGGAGGTGGAACCAGTGTGTTACAGTGGGGACTTTCCTCAGACCTCGTCTCCGAGGTTGCACCCTCACTTCTTGCCCCCGAGCAATTCAGCAGCCGAACTAACATTCCCTTTGCTCGTCTCCGAGCTATTGCAGGACTGAGCTTCCTCGGCCTCCCGGCTCGTCTCCGAGACATCATTTGGGACGAGCTTTCTCGACCTCTCCGATCAACCGAGAGCGCGAAGCCCCAGCGACTCCGCAATGGCTCCGTGTATCTCGCCAACGCGAGATATCTGCCGCCCCACGTTTCGCATCCCATACAGGTGTGTTTCCCTATTAATGGGCGTATCCCGTCATTAACGGACGGATCCCACCATCGGCGCGGGCATAACGCAGGGGCGTAATGGACGGCGATGATCTCGCACCGGCTAGCTCCATGCGACCACTATATAAATCCCTCTTCCAGAAGACTCAGGTAACTCGAACTGATTCCAATAGGCCGCTACTTTGCTCACATTTCGCGGTACTAACTTGATCGTCGGAGGGTCCTACAGTGGTCTCCCACCCCGGGACTTCCTTTGCAGGTATCTTGGCCACATCAACTTCTCACAACCCATTGAGATCCACACAACAACTCTAATACCACATCAAAACCGCTCGTGACTAGATCGACGGAGGACAATATCTGAAGGAGATCAAGGCCTCCATCAGTTGGCGCCGTCTGTGGGAAAACGCTTCAGAAACTTCTCTACACGTAAAGTTGATCTTCCGTCTTCGACCCAATGGCGAGCGACAACCACGACGATTCTAATACGAGCCGCCTCACCCCCCATAATAGAGGCGGGAGCGGTTCCACTCCACCTCCTAACGTCATCGGTGCCTTATTCGCTCGGATCAACAGACTCACTGCTATGGTGGCTGCGCTCATCCGCGTTCAAGTAGCGGGCCCTACCCACCAGGCAGCGGTTCCCTGTCCTCAGGATAACGACGTCCACAGGAGGACAGATGGGCATGCCCAGGCCCTCGATCTCACTCACGCTCACCCCAGCGTCACTGAGCGCCGGCGTGTCGACTCTGGCGACCATGAACCGTATGCGGTGAATGATTCCATGACCCACTGGGCGCTAGACAACTCCACACCCCGGTCTTAGGGAAGACTAGCCGTCGCACCGATGCCTGCCGCACGCTCACACCACCTGAGGAGACGTCGGTCAGTTCGCCTGCTTCCAGGCACGACCGACGCCCCTACTCCCGCCGTGGCCGTGCAAACGGCAAACGACGGGACTACTCAAGAAAGACCTCTCCCGAGGATTTAAGAAATCTGATAAAGCGGAACCGAAGCAGCACTATCGCGCATACCCGGAGCGGGGGTAGCCACCACTCCGACTGTACTGAATCCTCAGGGTGCCACCACCAGATCGAAGCTCTCTGTTTCCCCCAATCAGAGCAAAGCTCTGTTTAAATTTTAAAATTTGAAATGAAGCAGCGATTCATAAAAGCGCCGGCGCCAAGAGCGCCAGCGCCAAGAGTCAAAAACTCTGAGGCAGCGCTCACGTACAAAGCATGAGAGCGCTCGCGCCAAGTGCGCCAATGCTAAGAGTCAAAGACTCTGAGGTAGCGCTCACGTGCAAAGCACGAGAGCGCCAAGCGCTAGAACTAAATGTTCTCCACCGTTGGAACAAAAATCCAATGAAGATAATAAATCATCAAATTACCAGAATAAAATTCTGTTAAGGAAATACCCCTCAGAATCTTTCCAAACAAGAAAGATTGTGCTCTGTAAATCAGAGCACCGTTGGATCAAAGATCCAATGGTGATTAAAAATCACCAAGATACAGAACAATCTCTATATGAGAAAAAATTTCCCAATCTTGTTAAATAACAAGAAAGATGCCTTCTGTAAAACAGAAGCCCTAGGATCAAAGAACCAACGGTGGGAAACATCCCCAAATCAATTAGAGAAGATCTCCTTAACTGATTCAACAAATCAGCCTCCACTATATAAAGGCCCCAAGACTTCAAGTCTTGGATCGAAAAGAAACTCCCCATAAGTTTTATACAGAGGAACCCCCACCCTCCACCCACAAACTTTAAGAAGAGCAAGCTCTTGGAAGATGAAATTTTCTTCAAGGTAAATAAGAAGAAGAGAGATCATGACATCTCCTGAATTTTTTGAGAGTTTAACTCTCACCTCATAAGAACTCAGTTCTTTATGTAGATCACAGATCCATAAGACTAGGTTTTTCAAAAAAAAAAAAGAGATCATAGCATCTCATCAAAAGGAGAAGAACTTAGTTCTTAGATTTATGAGACAAAGTCTCTTATGAACGAGAATTTAATTCTCAGAGCACAAGTTAATCAGACCTAACAAAGAAGAGCCTTAGTGCTCTAATTTAAAAAGGAGCGCCTCAGCGCTCTAAGTCTGGTAAGCGCGCCCAGCGCCCAGCGCGCTTTTAAAGAAGCGTTTTAGTGCTCCAAGCGTTATTTTATAAGAAGCGCTTTAGCGTTCCAAGTCTGGCGCTCAGCGCCAAGCGCATCACGTGCTCCTTATGTGCGCGCTATTTCATAAGAAGCGCTTCAGCGCTCCAAGTCTAGCGCGCAGCGCCAAGCGCACCAAGTGCTCCTCACGTGTGCGCTATTTAAAAAGAAAAGCGCTTCAGCGCTCCAAGGCTGGCGCTCAGCGCCAAGCACACCACATGCTCCTCACGTGGGCGCTGAAGGAACACAAAGTGTTCTTTAAATAAAGCCTCAGTGCCATAAAAGTGTTCAACACTCAGCAAAAGACAAAAAGGAAAAGGGGGTGTTAGAACGCAAATTAATTCTCAGCATTATTGAACAAGGAAGGACTGAGCCTAAACAAATGTTCAACACTCAAACAAATGTTCAACATTTTAATCAAAACTGAGTGGGCTGAGCCCAAGTTGGCTACAAGTCCCTAACTCAGACCAACCGAGCCCATGTGCTCACAATGACCTTAATTGATTTTAGTCCCAAACCTGACTATAGATCTCCCAATCAACATTGGTTTAAGGGTACATCTCTTCACACCTCTGATATGTGTCGTTGTAATTTTTCAACGTCTTTAGAGAGGTGGTGGTCCCGACAACCAAACACTCCATGGACCGCAACGTCCTAAAACTAACAATGGACCGCAACGTCCTAAAACTAACAGTGGAACGTAATGTCCTTAAACTAACTACGGACCGCAACGTCCCTAAACTAAACTCTATAGACTATGACGTCTTTAAACTATGGACTATGATGTCCTTAAACTCCATGGACTATGATGTCCTTAAACTTATGGACTGCAATTGTAGGGTTCCTAGGCACTCTCAAGAGGTCTCACAAGGCATCAACCATGCCAATTTCAAAAATTACGGTGCCGAGAAACCCTAGAATACGGATCGTTGGCTAGAATTCTAGGCGAAAAAGAAACTAGTTAACAACTTAACTAAAGTTTAAACGGAAATACAATCTTTGTAGATCCGGTGCTCCACCTCCATAGCTCCGCAACGAAGTCCCCTCGCTGTCCAAATGAATTCCCGGGCTCTAGCGTCGGCTTCGTCGGAGAAATGGCGAGCTAGGTCGTCGATGTCCATGCCGAAGATGATCTACGTCGAGGCATCGCTAGATCAAGCTCCACCTTCACCAAGTCTAGAAACTTGTGAAGGAAACACACTCTACTACTTGGCAAGAGGTAGAGGATGAAGAAATAGGAAGTGGGTTCACTTTAGAATTGGATTTCTCACTCTTTATCATCACTTGCCATTGATGGAGGCAAGCTTTCTTCACATGAAGAAATGAAGAAGAAGAAGAATATTGTTATGATAAGTTATTTTTTAGAAAATAGAAAAATAAAAGAATACTTATCATAATCAACCATGGTCAAGTGTAGAGAATAAACTAGGGTTAGGTCAATGGTTAGGTTAGGCATGAAACAAAAATGGTGGACTTTTTCAAACCTTCATGAAGTTTCAATGTAAAACAAAGCAAGCCATCGTTTTTTTTCTTTTGCCAAAATGAAATAAATAAATAAATAAATGAGTAAGCAAATAAAATCATAAGCCTAACCATCACATAACCATGGTTTAATCTTAACATACACTTAAACAATCATGTATCATCAAACATGATACAATCAAATGTACAAATGTATATCACATATACAATGTGCACAATCCAAGTAAGAAAATCCATATAAAGTGAACCAATACTAGTTAATGCAAAGTAATATATCAAATATATAATTATACATTAAATCATTAAATCAACACTTGATTTAACGATCCGGTCATATCGCATATAACCGACTAGTATCCAATGTATCGGCTTATCGAATCAATCCTCGATTCGATAACTAGGTTATATCGCATACAACCATTCGACACATTCATCGCGAGAATAGAATACGGTATCACATACACGCATTATTCTCGGTCCCGCACATATCTCATATGCGCTCCTATTTCGTTTTGCTTGAGCCAGGAAACCTCTGTGTAGGACTCTAAAGACTCGTCAATACGCCGGCAGCAGGTGATGATCATATCAAACACCCACAAGCCGCAAGCGGTTTGCTAAACGTAACGGCCACCCGGGTATTGAGCGATCAGAAGATCGACGAGCAAGCCCGCTCACACTCCAGTGAATCCAACCAGTAACACTACCGTACAGTCCGGTCTGATCGTCTGATATGTCGCATATCTCGCCTAGGGGTGGTAAACGTCAGACCCCAATAGCTCGATAAGTCGTGTCGATATGAGGTCTATAACAATTCGAGAAACTACTGGTAACACTTACCAGTAAATCTCAGCAACCCTGGCCAGGGATTTCCTGTTATAGCCAATCGAACACAGCGCAACATCAACCCCCTATACCGGGAGAGACGAATCCCCTCCTATCGCTCATTGCCTCCATGTGACTCGGGACTGTACCCAAAACCACCGTTTTGCACGCTCTCTTGGACGTGGTAAGATGGAAATCAAAGCATAGTGGGAACCACACAAGACTCTATGACGATCTCGGGTCAACAGACTACTCTGTACCAGTGTCACCAGAGAACTGCCATCTGACGTAAGGTATAATACCATCTGGGAGTTCTCGGCGAGTCCGTCCAGTGTACCCAGTCTCCACTGAGCACCCGTATATCATCTCTGATGTCAAACACCAATGGATATGGGATCATCCATCGCCCATCTGTATGGGTCGAGAAGGTATACGCTAGTCTACTCTGGTATATCGATGCCCCGTCTCGATACACCCACGACTAGGGACCTTGAAGGATGTACTTATGGACTACCATGTCCCCACTAGTATGATCCGCATCATAGTCCAGGTAGTCAAGCACACATCCTAAGGGCTTTACTAACATGTAACAGAGAGACTATCAGTGTACACGTTAAGGTAAAGATCAACCAGATAGCATACTATCATGTCGAGCAAGAAAGTCCTCCCTATATATGTCCCAGCATCCACTACAATATACATCCTATGTATAGTAATGGCCTCTAGGTCATACATATAACTAACAATCTCCCACTTGCACTAGGGCCATCTGTAGCAGTGGTTGCAGTATCTCATACTCAACCATTCCATAAAAATCTCTCTCTGGGAATAGGCCTTTGTGAGTAGATTCGCTGTGTTGTCCTCTGAGTCTACTCTCCTGTCCTCGATCCCCTGGAGATCAACCATCTCCATGATCAGGTGATACTGCCTTAGAATATGTCTGGATCACTGATGGGACCTGCGTTCCTTGGCATAAGCCACAACTCCATTGTCACACAGTGGGAGGAACTTAGTTCATCTCATGAACCATTATACACCCAAACAGTCTCTTTGGTAGTATCTTAAGTAGCGATGCATCCTACCTTTATCGTCTAGTATGTCACGGTATCTAGCTTGGAAGACTTCCAACATACCGTCCCTTTACTGAGGATTAAGACAATGCCTGTGACTGACATTCAGTCGTCTTTATCACCCTGGAACACTTCCAGTGATTCTCCCCAGGATCGATTGATACCATCTCACTACAACTAGTGAGAATCCTAACATCCAATTAGATCAATCTCATAGATCCAAAACCCAGAATTTAGGAGGTATCACTTTGATCCTATATGGAGAATCATTGTGATAAGCGGAGAATGACCGAGCATAGCATAGGAAACTCCTTCCCTATGAAGAGTATGTTATCCACGTACTCTACGAGGATCATCACCATACTCCCTACTACCATTTTGTATATACAAGGTTCATCTACCATTTTGATGATGTCAAACTGTTTGACTTATCCATCAAAACAGATGTTCCAACTCCGCGATGCCTGCTTTATCCTATAAAGCATCTTGCACACGTTTCCGCTACTCCCACTGTCTACGAAGCCCTCTGGCTGTGTACTTATAGACGCTCTCTTTTAAAACATCATTTAGAAAAGCAGTCATGACACCCAACCGCCAGATATCGTAGTCATGGTATGTAGCCGTGGTAAGTAGGATCTGGATGGACTTAAGCATAGATACTTGAAAAGGTTTCATCATTATCCACGCCTGGTTGATGACGAAAACCTTTAAAAAGTCTAGCTTTGAAAGTCTCAACTTTTCCATCTACACCAAGTAATCTTCTCAAGATTTACTTGCTCCTGATGGGGATTTAACCCTTCAGATATAGCAACCAAAGTCCATACTTTGTTGGTGTATAAGGATTCCATCTCAGATCGCTAAGCATCCAGCCATTCTTACAGAGTCCCACTCCTGATGGCCAGCTCGAAACTAGTTGGGTCACCATCTCATGATGCAATCCTCGCTCCCACTGTCATAGAGGAACCGAAGTATCTCTCAGGTGGGTAAGGAACCCTACTAGATCGGCGGAGAGGCTGAGGTTCGTTGGAATCTACTGAATCCTTTGGTTCTACCAAATCATCTGCTGTAGTTCGTATAGCTGGAACATTTCCAGTTCTACATAACAGATCTTGCCTCGAGCTTGTCCAGATTTTGCTTTTCAGACATAGGCTGGACAACCCCAAATCTCAACTAACTTGAGAGATGGGCCCTTCCCTTACCATATCACATATGAAGCGGTAGGCAACTGATTTGATTGGAACCCTTATTCAATAGGTATGCAGCTTCTCAAGTGCATAACCCCTTGAGGAAAAAGGTAACTCAGTAGTACTCATCATAGAGCACACCATATCAAATAGGGTGTATCTGCTCCACCCCGACATACCATCGTGGAATGGTGTATACGGAGGAGTAATGCTGAGAGAGAATCTCATTCTCCTTTAGAATAGTCCAGTATTTCCGTGCTCAAGTATTCTCCTCCTTGATCTCATCATAGGACATAATACTTATACCCGTATTTTGGTTCTCTACTTCTAACTTATATTCTGTGAATATCTCAAAAGGTTCGGACTCATGTTTCAACAGGAACATATGACTGAATCTTGAGAGATTATCAGAGAATATAATGAAGTATAAAGAACCAGTCCTGGCATTTGTAGACTGGGGACCTACATACATCAACATGTATCATCCCAAGAGTTCACTAACTCTTTCTCTGTTTCCAATAAACAGAGCTGTGGTCATCTTATCTTTGTGACATGACTGGCGAGTTTCACAAGATGTAAATTCAAACTGATTTAAATATGCATCTAAATGTAACTCAGCCAGTCGGGTCGCATTGATATGACCTAGTCTACAATACCTCAAGAAGGATTCGTTCATTTCTGAACTCTTCCTCTTGTGTGTGTTCTGTATACTAAAGAACTGTAGTTTGATTTAGAACGTTAATGCTTTTAGATAACGTGCCTGAACCGATCAACTTTTGATATAGGAAATGTCCAAAACATTATCCAACAATACAAAATTTTATCATTTCTTTACTAATAAAGAGAGTGATATGATTTTGTATATCAGGTTCGGTATCTAACAACATTCGTTCAGAATCAATGTATTGGTAATACAGGGTGACAGTGACCAACAGACTTGGCTGCAACACTTGCCCCGTTTTCTGCCTCATGAAACTTATCACCCGTTCTCAGTTCTCTACCTTTCTGTAGCCCTATGTAACAGATTACATATCTGGGATCCTGATCTGGTATCACATACCCAGGATGTAGAGGATACAGAGAAACAGTTCTTTGTAATGAACACACCCGAAGATGATGCATCATCATGCACTCTCTTCGTTTGGGCGGCACGGGAAATCTGGTATTCCCCAAATTCCTGCTCTGTCTTATAACAATTATAAGTTGGAGCGGGACCAACGTTCCCCAGCTCAGTATAACAAGCGGGTTCGGTCAATATTCCGTATTATTATCTTGATTAAGGCGTGATATGGTCGTTACCAGGAGAGAGAGAGAAGAAAACACTCAGCGTGCGCTCTTGCAAGAATAGATTGGTTATTATTTTATCTAATCAGGATGGCTCCCACTGCTTTTTATCAAATCTTCCTTCAAACCCTAAAAGGAAAGACTAGCCGGGATTAATTACACACTACAAGTTCGCCAATCTTTCAGCCAGGCCAGTGTCGGTACTTTAAGGGAGGTCCCCCGTGCTTTCGCACGAACCTAATTAATGTAAACTTCGTTTTCCCAGAGGCGTAACCTCGTTAACACCTTTCTAGACACCTACTTGATCGGCTAATTGTAATATGTAAAACTCTCCCAGGAGTAACTCTTACTCGCAGCGGGTATCGGGATCCAACTATCTCATAGAAGGTATGCAATCTCATTGCAAATTTCAACACTTGAAATTCCCGATAGTATTTTGCCCCTAACCTCCTATGACCTTGACAAAGGCCAACAAACCATAGGATGCTAGTCAAGTTCAACCCGTCATTTCCTAATTGAATTAAACCCACTCGCACGGCCCTTGACAAAGGCCAACAAGGTCGCACGACTACCCTAACCCAATCTGCATCATATGCATAAGTAGATAAGCACCGGTTAGCTACCGCATACTGCGCCTTGACAAAGGCCAACAAACGCAGCACGAATACTAACTACTACTTATCTGAAATGACGGAGGGCTACGACAGGTTTTTCTGAAAACCTATTGCGTAATGAACTTGATATCGTTGTAGGATCGAATGAATTTTTAAAATGGAGTGTCTTTGAGGCTTTTCTAGTTTTGCTAAAGGAGTCACTCCCGGTGAAGGGATCGTCGGTCCTTTCCTCGTCGAATGAGGTGCGGGATATATCACATATATCACTGTGCAAAGCAAAAACTCTTAAAAGCATTCAAAAGACAAACCGAGTGTGTAGCATCTGCCAGTTATTGCTAAAGGAGTCACTCCGGGTGAAGGGATCGTCGGTCCTTTCCTTATCGAATAAGGTGCAGGATATATCACATATACCGCTATGCAAAGCAAGAACTGTAGCTACCTGTTTTATTTTAAAATTCGATTCTACAACATCTTTAGGTTTCTTTTATTTCATTAATCACATTAATGAAGTCCCATCATTTAAATACCTAAACATCACAGATAAATACGACGTACACTTATGCCATCCGCATTCGCCTCGATGTCCCCTCATGCACCGTTAGGTTAGGTAACTAACGGCAGAGCGGGGCAGGGCTAGCGCGGGTGTAAAACATAAGTAACGTCTATATAATATATCATATATACTATATACTGTATCTATCACAGAACATCACATGATCACATCACAGATATCGCAGCAGAAGTATCATATGAAATATTGGATATACTAGGACGTCCGTGTTTTCAATACGAGCCAGTATAAAACACGGATTCCACGGTCGCGATGAATAGCCAAACCCACACCCCTAGACCCCTACGAGAGCGGCAAGCAACCCTACCAATTCTGGAGTTAGGAGACCCGGACTCGACTCCTCGAGATGGTCTTCCACTGGACCCCAGAACCCGGTTACTTGTGCTCCCCTCCTTGGGTCTATCCTAGTGCGGAAAAGTAAATAATATACAAAGGGTGACATCTTCCGCAACCAGGAAGTGCCCCAATAAAAGAATATTACATACAAGTTTTTACATGAATGAAAATGAAAAACACTCATCTCACATAAAAACCTCCGGCTATTCAAACACGACGATCCAATATAACATATCCAGCAACACATAACATCACATGTCATCAACGTAAGTAAATATGTCCATCCCAATTGTCGTTGACATATAGCAACGAAACCGGCGATATCACATATTACACTTACGGTCACAGAAAAGAAAGTGTAAAACTACAACAGTTGGAATCCGCAACCTCCTCAGATATCGCATGCCTGACCAAATGAATTACTTAGACATCGCATGCCTAATAATTATAAACCCCGCATTTTAGTCTCAAAATCGAAAACACTTTTCAATATCAGGTCGGGCAATTCAACAGGATTCCCGACATCCTGATCGAATACTCGTCGCAAACTTTAGTAGGCGGCCGCACCCCCGATACTGTCGACGAAGTGCACCAAGGCGGAACACCGCTGCTGCGAGCACCCGAACGGATGCTTTCGGCGACGGGGTTCTCCTACAGTCACTTGGTCGGGGCTATGGAGCGAGGCTGTCTATTAAGTTTACCCGGCGAGTATCCGCGTACGCTACGTGATTGCGACGGACTTTTGATCACATCAAAATTCCGTGGCAACCGATCAAGTGAGACTAAACCGCTAGATTTATAACATTCATTCAGTTATCTCATAACTTTTGTGAATTCCAATTATTGTATCACATTCCGGATAAATAGAAAATGTTAAACTTTCCGATCGAACATTCAAACACCCAAGTTTTCCCGATACAGATCAACACATGAAACAAGTCTAAAAACATTCAGTTCGTGCCTCAGTACCAACGGTCCAGCCGTAGAAGGGTCAAGCCAACGCCTCACATGTGGCACGCCGTACTGCCCCAAACCCTAAGATTCAAAGGGCAGTTCAAGACGGTCACATAATCGAGTTAAGGTTTGTTGACTTCTAGAGGGTCCATCGCGTTACTTGCACTACTTAGAACGTCTTTAAACCATGGAAAAATCCAACACTTGGAAATTTCCCGGCAGGGGAAAAAATGGGTATTTATATCCGGTCGAACTTTTTAACATATTCAACAATTATCCGGAAAGGCACACAGACAAAATTTGATAATCCGATCGAACATTCGAATCCCCAAAACAACTCAGAAAATTCAACTCTTGAATAAATATTAAAAATTCCCAGAAAATCCAACATCAGAAAATAGGAATTACTGTGCAAACAAGGGAAGCTGACGTCATCAATGGGCCGCGGAACCGCCGCAGAAGCTAGGCTTCTGCCGCGGTTCCGCCGCCGTTTTGACTGTTCATGAGTAAAATTTTGCACCGTGATTCTTAGATTTCCCTGCTGAATTTTTTAAGCATTTTTAATCTGGAAAAATCCCAGTTTTTGAAAAAAGGACAGAGAGCTATTTTTGAGTTGGGTTTCGGGTTCGTTCGGGTTTCAAATTCCGTCTAGACTTCGCCTAAGGCTCTAGCTAGGCTCTGATACCACTGTAGGGTTCCTAGGCACTCTCAAGAGGTCTCACAAGGCATCAACCATGCCAATTTCAAAAATTACGGTGCCGAGAAACCCTAGAATACGGATCGTTGGCTAGAATTCTAGGCGAAAAAGAAACTAGTTAACAACTTAACTAAAGTTTAAACGGAAATACAATCTTTGTAGATCCGGTGCTCCACCTCCATAGCTCCGCAACGAAGTCCCCTCGCTGTCCAAATGAATTCCCGGGCTTTAGCGTCGGCTTCGTCGGAGAAATGGCGAGCTAGGTCGTCGATGTCCATGCCGAAGATGATCTACGTCGAGGCATCGCTAGATCAAGCTCCACCTTCACCAAGTCTAGAAACTTATGAAGGAAACACACTCTACTACTTGGCAAGAGGTAGAGGATGAAGAAATAGGAAGTGGGTTCACTTTAGAATTGGATTTCTCACTCTTTATCATCACTTGCCATTGATGGAGGCAAGCTTTCTTCACATGAAGAAATGAAGAAGAAGAAGAATATTGTTATGATAAGTTATTTTTTAGAAAATAGAAAAATAAAAGAATACTTATCATAATCAACCATGGTCAAGTGTAGAGAATAAACTAGGGTTAGGTCAATGGTTAGGTTAGGCATGAAACAAAAATGGTGGACTTTTTCAAACCTTCATGAAGTTTCAATGTAAAACAAAGCAAGCCACCATTTCTTTTCTTTTGCCAAAATGAAATAAATAAATAAATAAATGAGTAAGCAAATAAAATCATAACCCTAACCATCACATAACCATGGTTTAATCTTAACATACACTTAAACAATCATGTATCATCAAACATGATACAATCAAATGTACAAATGTATATCACATATACAATGTGCACAATCCAAGTGAGAAAATCCACATAAAGTGAACCAATACTAGTTAATGCAAAGTAATATATCAAATATATAATTATACATTAAATCATTAAATCAACACTTGATTTAACGATCCGGTCATATCGCATATAACCGACTAGTATCCAATGTATCGGCTTATCGAATCAATCCTCGATTTGATAACTAGGTTATATCGCATACAACCATTCGACACATTCATCGCGAGAATAGAATACGGTATCACATACACGCATTATTCTCGGTCCCGCACATATCTCATATGCGCTCCTATTTCGTTTTGCTTGAGCCAGGAAACCTCTGTGTAGGACTCTAAAGACTCGTCAATACGCCGGCAGCAGGTGATGATCATATCAAACACCCACAAGCCGCAAGCGGTCTGCTAAACGTAACGGCCACCCGGGTATTGAGCGATCAGAAGATCGACGAGCAAGCCCGCTCACACTCCAGTGAATCCAACCAGTAACACTACCGTACAGTCCGGTCTGATCGTCTGATATGTCGCATATCTCGCCTAGGGGTGGTAAACGTCAGACCCCAATAGCTCGATAAGTCGTGTCGATATGAGGTCTATAACAATTCGAGAAACTACTGGTAACACTTACCAGTAAATCTCAGCAACCCTGGCCAGGGATTTCCTGTTATAGCCAATCGAACACAGCGCAACATCAACCCCCTATACCGGGAGAGACGAATCCCCTCCTATCGCTCATTGCCTCCATGTGACTCGGGACTGAACCCAAAAACCACCGTTTTGCACGCCCTCTTGGACGTGGTAAGATGGAAATCAAAGCACAGTGGGAACCACACAAGACTCTATGACGATCTCGGGTCAACAGACTACTCTGTACCAGTGTCACCAGAGAACTGCCATCTGACGTAAGGTATAATACCATCTGGGAGTTCTCGGCGAGTCTGTCCAGTGTACCCAGTCTCCACTGAGCACCCGTATATCATCTCTGATGTCAAACACCAATGGATATGGGATCATCCATTGCCCATCTGTATGGGTCGAGAAGGTATACGCTAGTCCACTCTGGTATATCGATGCCCCGTCTCGATACACCCACGACTAGGGACCTTGAAGGATGTACTTATAGACTACCATGTCCCCACTAGTATGATCCGCATCATAGTCCAGGTAGTCAAGCACACATCCTAAGGGCTTTACCAACATGTAACAGAGAGACTATCAGTGTACACGTTAAGGTAAAGATCAACCAGATAGCATACTATCATGTCGAGCAAGAAAGTCCTCCCTATATATGTCCCAGCATCCACTACAATATACATCCTATGTATAGTAATGGCCTCTAGGGCATACATATAACTAACAGCAATGTCCCTAAACTAAAACAATAGAGTCCAAATGCTCTTTTGTTGGATCTAAATGATCCCAAAATCCTGTTGAGTAGATCTTAGTCTAAAATTAGACTAACGTAGCCTTAACAAACGTTTAAGTTGATCTTAGTCTCAAACGAGATTAACGATCCTTAAACCCAACCCAAACCCAAATCTAAGAAAATACGGACTTAGACTAATCCACGCCCTACGGGCGACAACATAAATTACTCTCCGTATACAATCCACGGGCAACAAAAAATAAAACAAACACACACGACACGAAGTGACCATCTGGAGAAGGAGAAGGTGGCTACCGCGATACGGTAGTGTAATTAACTGTAGGGGCTTGCGCCTGCAGGGAAGAGCGTCCCCACAATCAAAAACTCCTCACAATGAGGGGGAATCTGACTAAGTCTGCTACATCGGCCGCATATGTCTAAACTCCCGATATACGGTGCCATAAATCAACTTGGCATCTTCGGAGAGGTGGACGGATAAAACCAAATAGCATCTGTCCCCAAATTCAGGCAAGACAACCTACGCGGTTTCGTCTCTGTTTTCGGTGGTGAACATATTCTGGCACGCCCGGTGGGACCTTTTCCTCTTTCCACTCCACACTTCGTGTGTCGTGTTCGCGAACGAATCGCGGTTTAATGTGGTTGCCCCTGGATTCGAGGTACTAAGATTTAGTGTCTTGCTCCGTGCAGAAAAAAAAGATCAATGGCTTCTAACTGCTCCAGCTGCAACAATTGCAACAACTCCCGCTCCGTCCTCGCAGGAGGAGTGACCTACGGGCCTCAAGCGGCCTTCATTTTCGCGATGCCAGTGGAACATGTGACGCAAGCCACTACTGGACTGTTCTTTGGGACCATGCTCCCACCAATGAGCTTCAACGCCCCATTGCCATCGCAAGAAGCTCCGAAGAAGTCGGTCTTTGATCGGCTTGCAACTACCGCGGCTCCTCTCAACGGGTCGCCCAAATCCAACGCCTCGATCTTTAACAAACTGGGCCAAAGCTCCAATGGGCCCATGATGAAGCTCGCAATACCTGAAGGAGTTATCCTGAAGCGGATAGCTATCCCTGCTCCAGTAAATGAAGTCATCAGAGAGACTTCTCCTACTAAGGGGTCGGTCTTCACAAGACTGGCCATTCCAACTCCCGCTCCAGGAGAAGTCACCAAGGCTGCTTCCTCTGCTCGAAAGTCTGCCTTCGACAGGTTGACCATCCCCTCTCAACGGACGTCAGTCTTTGACAGGCTGACACCAACAACGGTCTTTCATCAGAGCATGAAGCACGATGAAGCTACCCCAACAATGGAGGTGATCCCATCTGCAAGACGCGCTCGACGTCGCCACTGGTGCCGAGTGAGGAAAGCTGGGGGTAGTTCCCCTTCTGGACTGACTCTGCCAGCTCCAATGGTGGAAATTGACGCTGATGTTCCAACTGGGAACAACTTTAAACCACTTAGGAGGGTGCGCAAAAACTCTCCAACTGCTGTATTGAAAAGATCTCCCCCGCCTCTGGAGAATGTTATAAAGGCAAAGCCAGAGCAGCCCCTTCAGCGGCTGTCCTCCAAAATCCATAGGGTCTGGCGAAGGGTCCAAGACTCTGTGATTAATCAAGACTACTCCCGCCAACCAAAGAAAATGAAGGTTCGGCAAGAAAAGGACCACCCTACCATACCACAGAAGGTGTCATCTACTTGGGTGCCCACTGCAACGGCCCCCTCAACTTCGACCGCCCACAAAAGAAGAAGGCCGGAGTAAATCCCCGTGTCCACGACAAATCTCAAAGGAACTGAATCCAAACGCTCTAAGTCTGGGGGCATGGTGGTGCACACTATTTACATGGCTTCCGGGAAAAAGGATAGCCGTATCTTTACGGGCCATCGACCACTCACGCGGTCAGTAACTAAAGCTCAGGAGTAACAACAACAAAAGCTCTAAGAGATGCTGACAGCCATGGCCGCACTCACTGGGCCAAAAGCAAGCCCGGAAACATCGTCGGAGCAGCGTCAGGACCAGAAAACCGATGCCGAGTTACTCCGCAGAATCCTCAAAAAGAAAGACAAAGAGGCCGTGGAACAAGCGGCCAACATAAAACAAATGGCGCTTTTATTCCAAGATATGGTCGGGATGATGATACAGCCGGATCCTCCAGCTGAAGACCCTCCGATTATCCTTTAAGACAACAGAGGGGAGACATCGAACCCTCTTCCGGCTCTATCAGCAGCCAAGAAAGAGACCATCTCCAAAGCCGCCCTTGACGACTATATAGCTCAACAGATACGAGCTCATCAGGCGAGCGAAGCGGCTGGCCAAATCGTCAAGACTGGACGACCCTATCCGGGTTGGTACGATCAAATAAAGTACCCGCCGGGATACACGATCCCTAAGTTCCATGTGTATAAAGGGACGGGTAATCCACACCAACACGTTGCTCAATTCAGGGCCTTGTGCGGTAATACTGGGGGTGACAATAAACTGCTGCTTCGCCAGTTTGTTGGCAGCTTGTTGGAGACAGCATTCAAATGGTACTCCGAGCTCCCGAATGACTCTGCCAAGACATTCGCAGAAATAAAGCTACTGTTTACACAAAGCTTCGCAAGCGCCAGCGAACGCACCCCATTCACGGCATTGATCAATGCCAGGCTGAAGCCGGGAGAAACATCGGTTCAGTATGCAATCTGGTGGTGGAACCTATGGTCGAAATGCGAGCAACGCATCGAAGAAGCTCCTGCAGTAGGCATGTTTGTGGGAACCCTCGATCCGTAGGTGACAATATCTCAATTCATGATGTTCTTCAAGCCGACCACCTTCCAGGCCTTGATTGACAAGCTGGTCCAAATGGGCCTAGACCGTCCTCCTCAAAGACGGATCCGCGGAATGAAAAGGGGAAAGAGAAAGCGACTTTCGTCGCCAATGCTCAGCAGCAGCCCAGTGGTCCAAAACCAGCTGATCGCCAAAACGATAGACAACGATTCTTCAAAGAAAAGCTAAAACGCCCTTATTCGTTTTCCCGGGATAAACCGAGGAGACTATTCGAACTGGCGGTGCATAACAGGCTCATCAATTTTCCAGATCCAAGACGTCCACTGCAGCCGGGCGACACCAACAGTCCTAATTACTGCCTCTACCACCGAGCAGTAGGACATTCAATCGAAAATTGCTTCGTCTTCAAAGGCTGGATTGAGGACCAATACCAACAGGGAAAATTTGCACTGTCCGAGAATTGAAAAGTAAGCCCGCCACAACCACACGCTCCGAAAAAGATGGACACGCCAGGGGCATCATGCTCATTTATAGAGCAAGCTCCATGTGAAGTTGTTCTTTCGACAAGGACCAAAATAATGTTGAAAGATCTCCAAGCATATCCGGCGATTAGGTGGAAGAGCCTGCTGGAGCCTGAGATTATTGAGGGGATGCTGAAGCCGCGCCCAACGCTGAAAGTTGGTGAAGGTGGACAAAACGTTCAGGCCAAGCCTCCAAAGTCTTTAAAGAAAAAGAAGAAGGCCAAGAAGCCCGTCCAACCCGAAGACAGCCGTACAGGTCTGCAGAAATATATCGATGCACTGGAAGAATATAACCAGAAGGCACGGACCCCAATCACGTTGGATGAATTCTTTAAGCATGTTCTTGAGAATGAAGCCGATGACGCTGATGAAGGAGACAATTCTTTAGAAGAGCCCGAGAATTATGTGGCAAGTTGCCACATGATCTCTCATTTATTGCTAAATGACAAAGAAGCTCCTGATGCAGAGAAACCAGGGGCAGATCTAGAACCGGAATCAAAATCTCTGGAGCCATCGGACGGATTGATTGACAGACTGCTGAGCGAAGCTTTTCAGAAAAGCAAATCTGACCGAGAGCGTGAAACGACCATATATGAAAGGGCCAAACGTCGGCGTCACGTTGAAGAAGCTCCGGTATTGAGAAGCCATAGAGTACCCTAACCGGATAGAAGTACTTCTGCCGCCAGCAAAAGCAGGTTTAAGATAAGGAAGCAGTTCGCTAAAGCCCTATCGATGGGAATGAAGCTGCCACCTTTCAAAGAAGACACTTCAGAAAATACGTACCCCAACGAACTGATGCACATCTAAACTACTGCTTATACCATCGGAGGATCACACACCCTACCGAGGAATGCATGGCCTTTAAAAATTGGTGGCAGGGATACGTTGCTCATCGACAACATTTCAAGCGGATGAAGCGCAAAACTCATCGAGAGCAGAGAAGAACGACAGATGAGCGCAAAAGAACTGCCAGCGACTGTCACATGATTAATTCCGGGGGATCGCAAGTTCTCACCTTCGGGAGCGATTCTGATGAAGAAATAGCCCTCGGCCCTCTCTTCAAGAAATTCATCTCCGAAACAGAAGAGACGAAGACCTGCGAGAACATTCAGCTACGTAATCGCACGTTACCCGAAAAGAATCTCGGACCCACAAATAGGGGAGCGAACAAAAAAGATAAGGGGAAAGAAAAAGTCCCTGAAAATATCACCCTCAATGACCGAGTCGTCGAAGAGCTGGCAGCCAAGGACCCGCCAAAGAAAAACAAGGTGGATTACAACGTTCTGGCATACCTGAGGAAGATACCCTCGCAACTAAGCATTCTCGATGCTCTTTTGCTATCTAAAGAGGCGAAAGATTCTCTAATCAAGGTATTACAAGAGCTCGAACAGTTTCAAGCTTTCCTTGCCGAAGAAAAGATGAAGGACGAGCTGGAAGAAGTGCACACTGCTGACGTCACTTTCGGCGATGAAGACCTCCTCCTCGGGACGTGCGAGCACAACCGTCCCTTGTATGTCACCGGATACTGTGATGACATCAAGATAGGCAAGATCCTGGTCGACAATGGGTCCTCCGTCAACCTTCTCAATGTAAGAGTGTTGAAGGAGATTTGCATGAGCGTTCAGCACCTCGCTCAGGATAAAATCACCATCTCCGGGTTCGACTCCCAGTCATCACGGACGCTCTGGTCTGTGATACTGACGTTACGCTTTGGGCTGCTCGTCACTGACATCAAGTTTCACGTCATTGACGCTAAGACTTGCTACAACGCTTTGCTCGGCAGGCCTTGGTTACACGAGTACAATATCATCTCTTCTACACAACATCAGTGTATGAAGTACTTCAAAGATGGTCTCGAGTATACCGTGACGGGTGAGCTAAACCAATTCTCCGTGAATGAAGTTCGAAAGTACGAAGATGCAAAGTATTTCTTACCAGACTTTGAAGACACGGAAAGATGCTATAAGCCGGAGAATAAGCAAAAAGCTATCACTACTATTCCGGTCTTTGGGATCGATACCGAGGAGGAGGAAGAGATAGTCTATTCAGGACCGCCCCAATGCAACAAACCGGGACCGTCTACCCCTATTCTGGTCTTTGGCAGCGACTCTGAAGACGAGGTCAACACAGTATTCTCGGTCCGTCCATCAATGCAGGCCTTCACTCGAGATGATCAGAGTCTACAAATCACCATGGTTCTACGGTAGCACTATAGAGAGCTTGATGCGCTCGAGACATATAGTGTACAAGAACTGCAGACGTTCTATGTCCCTCCCAGAAGAAAAGATGAAAAAGCGATCCTCTTTTATTGATCCGCGGAAACCAAAGTGGAGAAAGAAATCTGGCATGGTGCCGATTCTACGCTTGATAGGCTCCATCTCATCCGTCTGCCCAGATACTACACAGAAGGATTAAAAAGGCTGTTGAGGCGCCAATGTGTACCCTTCAAACAGACTGCTCGACAAGCTCAGTTCTACAACTGGATCCGGAACATCCCCGGAACTCAGCGAAAATTGCCCAACGGGAGAATGGAAACGATTGGGCTTGGATATGTTCAATCCAAGAAACAGGAGCGATTCCGCTGCTACGTTATACATGACTTCGATGAAGAAAGAGATGCTCTGTTAGAAGACACTGCAATTAAACCAAAACGAGATCCTGCCGTAAAAATACCAAGTCCGTCATTTGAAGAACAGATGAACAAGCTAATAAGGGAAGCGGGTCAAAAGGTCCGGGATGACCACAATCGTGAAATGGCCATTTACGAGAAAGCCAGGACGCAGCGCCTCCTTCAGCAGGCTACGGAGAATGACGATACCCTTCGTCGCCGACCCGTCATACAGAAGACCCGATGCGGAGGCAAAAACAAACTAAAGAACGGGAAAAGCATTCGACAGCGGCAAAGCGGGTCCAAGAAGCTACACGATCGAGAATCAAGCAGTCGGGATCCTTCTCTTATAAAGAAGATGGGTCGAGCATATTCTTTTCCCCAAGACAAGACAAGGAAGATATTCGATCTTGTCATGAAACATCAAATGATTATGCTCCCGGAATCCAAACACCCCTATGAAGCAAACGAGATTCATCACTCGGATTATTGCTTCTATCATCGAGCGATAGGACATCCTCTCGAAGATCGCTTCACATTCAAAAACTGGGTAGAAGACCAGTATCAGCAAGGCATGTTCGCTCTATCCAGCAGTTGGAGGGTAACCCCACCATAGAAGCATATACCGAAAGCCATGTATACAGCGAGAGTAGAACCGGATCAACATTGGCCTTGGAAGCGATCTCGCACCTGTCACGTGATAACGATGTCGGAAGAAGGAGAGCATGATAATATGGATGACCTCCCCTGGTGATTCGAAAATGAAGATGAAGATGAGTTGATCTCAGAACTTCCATCGGCGCCAAAAGAGCTGGAAGATGGAATACATACTACTGCGGACAACCTAAGGAAAATCGACTTGGGGATGACAAATGACCCGCGGCCAACGTTCGTCAGCGAGCTGCTGTCTAAAGAACAAGTGGTTACGCTAAAAGACATGCTCATGCAGTATAAAGACTGCTTCGCATGGAACTATTCCGAGATGCCAGGACTAGATCCAGAAATAGCCGTCCACAAATTGGCGATATCTCCGGATATCAAGCCAGTCAAACAAGCGCTGAGAAGAATGCGGCTCGAACTTGAAATGAGCATCAACGCCGAGGTCAAGAAGCTAATCGACTCCGGCTTCATCCAAGAGGTTCAGTACCCTGACTGGATCGCCAACATCATCCCAGCGATGAAGAAAAATGGGACGGTGCGCATATGCGTGGACTTTCGGGATCTCAACAAAGCCTGTCCGAAGGATGACTTTCCCGTACCGGTCACCGAGCTGATGATAGACAACACGTCTACTCACGAAGTCTTCTTCTTCATGGACGACTCATCAGGGTACAATCAAATAAAGATGCATCCCGAAGACCGGAAGCATACCGCTTTCCGAACTCCGCTGGGCATATTCTGCTACAAAGTGATGCCTTTCGGTCTGATGAACGCTGACGCTACCTATCAGAGGACCATGACGAAGATTTTCGATGACCTCATACATGAAATCGTCGAATGCTATATCGACGACTTCGTAGTGAAAAGCAAATCGTACGAGGAGCATTGGGAGCATCTGAAGATAGTGTTCCAGCGTCTTCGGAAATACAACCTGAAGACGAACTCTCTAAAATGCGCATTCGGAGTCTCCTCGGGTAAATCCCAGGATTTGTCGTACGACACGGGGGCATCGAAATAGACCTATCAAAGATCAAGGCGATCATGGAGATGCCTCCGCCAAGAACTCTCAAACAACTGCGGTCTCTTCAAGGAAATCTCGCATATATCCGACGATTCATAGCTAACCTCTCCGGCAAATGCCGTCCCTACAGTCACCTGATGAAGAAAGGGACCCCGTTCGTCTGGGATCGTAAATTCCAGAGCGCACTAGACGAAATCAAGCAATACCTGCAAAATCCGCCGGTACTGACCGCTTCGGTCAAGGGAAAGTCCCTCATCTTGTACACAACAGCCCTTGAAGGTTCTTTAGGCGCACTATGGGCACAGGAGAATGACCAAGGGAAAGAGAGAGCCCTCTACTATTTGAGTCGAGTTCTCCTGGGGGCAGAAAACAACTACTCCTCTATCGAAAAACACTGTCTGGCGCTAATCTTCGCAATAACGAAGCTTCGGCATTATGCATTGGCGCATGAGGTCCACCTCATATCAAAAGTGGATCCTCTCAAATATTTGATGTCAAGAGCCATACTAACGGGACGGCTCGCTAAATGGGCCCTCCTCTTGATGGAGTTCTCGATAACATACCGACCTCTCAAGGCAGTGAAAGGCCAGGCCATCACCGACTTCCTCGTTGAGCATCCGATACCTGCCGATTCACCCATAAATTGCGAATTGCCGGACGAGCACGTGTTTGACACGATCGACCGAAAGAAAAGAGGGAGTGATACCTGATGGGAACTCTACTTTGATGGGGCATCTTCCATAAAGAAGCGAAAGAACAGCTCCCCTATAATTAAATCTGGGGTAGGCCTTATCTTCGTGACTCCATAAGGAGGGATAATGCGCTTTGCCTTTTCCTTAACAGAGCCGAGGACAAACAATGAAGCCGAATATGAAGCTTTGATAGCAGGTCTAGAAATCGCCGTCGACATGGGAATCGAAAACCTCCTCATATACAGAGACTCCCAGCCGATCATTAGTCAAGTAAACGACGATTATCAAACGTGCAAACCAGAGTTGGTAAAATACGGAGAGAGTGCAGCAATTGCTAACTCAAATCCCTTCCTACGCCCTGGAAAGCATACCGCGTGCGGAAAATAGCAAAGCGGCCCCGTTAGCCAAACTCGCTAAAGAACTGGCTGATGAAAACCTCGATGACGTAAGGATCGTTGTGCAAAGCCGTCGGGTTCTTGCACCGGCAGAAATATCTCTGGAGTCGTCCGAAGAAAAGGGAGCGACCAAGCAAACAGCCCTACAAATAGAGGACCAAGAAAAAGCAAAGAATTGGAGAGAAGTCTTTATAGTCTACTTCAAATCCCGTCGAACACTTGAAGATGCGTCCTCAAGGCATCAACTCATTAAACGAGCTCTGTCTTTTGCCTTTGTCAATGACACGCTGTGTAAGAGATCGTTCGACTCTCTATGGCTGAGGTGCCTGGGACCGGAAGAAGCAAGGAGAGTCGTTCAAGAAACTCACGATGGACTCTGCGGTTCTCATCAAGCTGGGCCAAAGATAAAGCTAAAGATCAAAAGGATGGGCTACTATTGGCCCACGATGATTCAGGATTGTCTCGAATACGCGAAACAATGCTACTTGTGCCAAATTCATGAGGACTCCATCTACCAGCATCCAAACCCGCTACACCCAACGGTGGCTAGTTGGCCGTTCGAAATATGGGGAACCGACATAATTGGGCCCATAGAACCAGCATCGTCCAGAGGACATCGGTTCATATTGGCGACAACCGATTACTTCTCTAAGTGGGCAGAAGAAGTACTGCTAAGAAAAGTGAAGACAGGAATATACTCCATTTCTTCAAGACATACGACATCTTTCGGTTCGGCACTCCGCGACGGATTATCTCCGATGATGGGCCAGCCTACAGAAGTCACAAAATTAGCCGCTTCGCACAACAACATAATATAGAATGGAGATACTCTCCGGTCTATAATCCCCGAGCTAATGGTCTAGCTGAGGCTTTCAACAAAACCTTAACGAAGATCGTAAAGAAGACGGTGTCCCGAAATAAGAAGGACTGGCACAAGAGACTGCATGAAGCTCTCTGGGCGTATCGGACCACGTTCAAAATGGCCACAAACACAACGCCATATGCGTTGGTATTCGGCACAGAAGTAGTACTCCCCTTGGAGATAGAGCTACCCTCTTTACGAGTGGCGGTTCATCACGAGCTAACAGACGAAGAGAAAGCTCATCTTCGGCTCGAGGAGCTTGACGCCCTCGATGAAACTCGTCTCACGGCGCAACAAAAGCTAGAAGCTTACAAAGCAAGGATGACGCCCTCATACGGGAGATTGACTAGGCCGAGAACATTCCGCCAAGGCGAACTCGTGCTAGTGGTCAAGAGGCCTATAATCCCCAATCGCGCCAAACGGTGGAAATTCGAGTCGAACTATGAAGGTCCATATATCATAGACAAAGTTTACCAAGGTGGGGCTTACTTGCTCATGGATATGCATGGCGAAAGACCCTTCCGACCAATAAACGGCCGATTCCTTAAGAAGCACTACGCTTGACGAGTCACGAACCAGGTTAATGATAGATGACGATGCCTATGTCCGCTCGCTATCTTCTTGAGTCCAGACTCTAAAAATAGTATCCAACGATACCCCATCCCAAACACGGAAACTAAGGACCGTAACGTCCTTAAACTACTACGAACCGCAGCATCCTTAGGCTGACGCGGCAAAAAAAAATAAAAATAAAAAAAAAGAGAAGAAGAAAAAAGAAAAAAAAACGGTACGCCCATAAGCAAAACGGGCACGGATGAAAACCCGAAAGGGCTCCGTGAGTAAAAACAGCAGAGCTACCGGCGAGTTTGTGAAAACCCGAAAGGGCGCAATCTCGTTAAAAGACACTTGCAAGGTCCTCTTGACCTTGTAAGGAGAAAATACCTGCGTGAGATCCTTACGACTCACAAGGGAGCAACACACTTAAGAATCCTCACGATTCTTAAGGAGAAATTACACTTATGAGATTCTTACGACTCGTAAGGAGAACCCTCTTATGAGACTCTCACGGCTCGTAGGATTTAAAAGCCTTAAGCTACTGGGATCTGAACCTGTTCTTAAGCCGACATATCCCCCGATTGCCCTATAAGAGTTTCAATATTGACCCTTGTATACAATCCACGGCCACGAATAAACAATTCCCTAACAGAGTCCCACCAGCGATGATTGATATCATCACATGGTGAACGACCTTTGTAAGTCCTCTCGACTTATAAGGAGAAAACACTCTTGTAAGATCCTTACGACTTATAAGAGAACATATACTTAGAAATCCTCACGATTTTTAAGAAGAAAACACACTTAAAAGATCCTCACGACTCGTAAGGAGAAACACCTTTATGAGACCCTTACGGCTCATGAAGTCAAAAGCCTTAGTCGACAGGATCCTAACCCTATTTGCTAAGCCACTTTTGTTTGGATTGACAAAGGCAAATGATGATTCGCTCCTGGCCATATCCCAGTTGTAGCGATACTGATGCCTAAATCGGTATCAAATTCCAAGTCTAAACTCGCAATAAAAATCAGAGAGCCAAAAATGTATATAAAATAGCCGAAATGATAGGGTAACTTGCAACAAAATCAGCAAGTAAAATATATGCATACAAAAATAGCTGAAATGATCGGGCAACTCGCAATAAAAAGTAGCGAGTAAAAGGAAAAATAACCGAAATGATTGGACACCGCGAAAAATAGCCGAAATGATTGGGCAATCGTGACTTTCGCGATACAAAAAGCTGAAATAATAGAGCATCGCGGGAAAAAAATGAAAGAATGAAATTTTTTGCCCTACAGGTAAGTCCATACTGACCCCTGTATACGATCCGTGGGCATAAACAAAAAGAGAACCACATGTCCCAACAAACTCGGTCAAAGGGAAAGTCAGATCTTGACAGCAACATCTGCATTTCAGAAAATCAACACGGCGTTCCTCCTCATGCCAGCAGAGCACGGACCGACACCACCAAGCGGAACCACGGCAAAATCCCCAGTTCCAAGACTCTACGGTTCACAGACAACCTAGAGTCAACCCGATGTCAATCCTTGACCTCCCTGTCGTCAAGCAACGCTTCGACACGGATACATGTCAACCCATGACCTCTTTGTCGTTAAGCAACGCTTCGACACGGATACATGTCAACCCATGACCTCCCTGTCGTCAAGCAACACTTCGACTCGGATACATGTCAATCTTTGACCTCCCTGTCGTCAAGCAACGCTTCGATACAGATACATGTCAACCCCGACCTCCTTGTCGTCAAGCAACGCTTCGACAAGGATACATGTCAACCCTTGACCTCCCTGTCGTTAAACAACGCTTCGACACGGATACATGTCAACCCATGACCTCCTTATCGTCAAGCAATGCTTCGACTCGGATACATGTCAACCCTTGACCTCCCTATTGTCAAGCAACACTTCGACACAGATACATATCAACCCCTGACCTCCCTGTCGTAAAGCAACGCTTCGACTTGGATACATGTCAACCCCTGACCTCCTTGTCGTAAAGCAATGCTTCGATTCGGATACATGTCAACTCCTGACCTCCTTGTTGTAAAGCAACGCTTCGACTCGAATACATGTCAACCCCTGACCTCCCTGTCGTAAAGCAACGCTTCGACTCGGAGATAAGTCAACTCACCAATCACTTACGAGTCCTATCGACTTGTAAGGGAGAAAATTCTCTTGCGAGATTGTCACGACCCAAAGTTTGGATGTGACCGGCACTTAGATTGTATGGTATCTAAAGATATCGACACAATCTGAGTAAGCCAAAAACCAAGATCAAAAACCCTTTTTGCGGAATTTAGAAAATTTTAGTTTTTAAGTAAAAGAATGAAGTAGCATGCCGAATAGTTTTTAATAATAGAAGTTTAAACAACTGGTTTTGAAACTTCGACAGTACCCCCTTTTTAATTATTAATAAAGCAGTTATAGGATGTGTGAATAGGTTGCATCCCTAGTTGGGAGCAAAACGATGCCAAACAACGGAAATCAATACACAATAATAATACGACACTCAAAATGAAGAATCTTATGCATAAGTAAAAGAAATATAATTTAACACCACTAAACGATCTCATCAGTCGAAATACGATGCACACAACCACCTCTCGTTCTATGTCAATTATACAGGGTCTGATGGAGTAATACTAGATCCAATATACAAAATCAAAATAGGAGGGTACGGCGTAGGTAACCCACCTAGCAAAAAGAGCGATAAAAACTGATAAGTGGATCCGCACTGCTGCTACGCGTCCACACGACTCCTGCAAGGAACTATGGCACAACGGGGGTGAGTTGCCAACTCAGTGAATAAAACTAATATATATCGGCTGATAATGTAAGTATGACGAACTAGAGCTAATATCAACAAGGATGAATATAATGCATGATACTATGAGGAAGCATGAACATGTACTACTAAGTATATAAATCAAAACTGAAATCTCATCAATTATTTCCAAATAAGGTTCATTTTTCCATGTCCAATATCGACACAAATCTTCTATTTCCATCAGGCATCGTTCTCTGAATGATCCTGTCATCCAATAACACCGGCCGGTATCACCTAGATATCCGCCGTGTTCATAATTGTCTCCGGTATCGAGTATCCTCGCTAGGCTCCCCACCTCAAATGCGGCTTTCCTGCCCCCCGGTCTAAACCGGGTCCACCATGAATCCGACTGTATAGCTCCCCACTCAGTCTGGATAACGTAAAAATCCGCGACCATATAGCTCCCCCACTCGGTCCGGAATAAAACCAAATCATAAAAACACATCTCATGGTGGACATCTCACATCAACACGAAGAATCACTGAATCTATTTAAGGTATAAAAACTCAAAACCATAAATCTGAAATAATCCATTTCATCTTATATCAGTATTACTAACACTTGAATATGAAACATGCTAACATCTATGCAAATAACTATCATTAGTGATGCTTAAGGTATGATATGAACAATATTTAACATAACAAGTACTAAGTGCGTATGTGACATTTTAATATCGACGAGATATAGTGTAACATGTAGATGTGTGCACGTGCAGCATGACTCGTCGATAATTTGTGCAGTGTTCTAAAAATTATTAACATGACGATATTTATATATGAATGCATACGATCAACTTTATATACAAAGGAATAATTGTAATTTAAACTTAAACTACGGGCGTATCACACCATCCATACAAAATCCCCCGGTAGATATTTAGTCTACTCACCGGAATACGTCGAGTCTACTCAGATATCACCAATCCCTTTCCTTTCCTTGCGGCTTCCGAAGTTCCCGTACTCAAATCTAATATCGACATTAATTTGTATAAGAAACGGCTAAACTCCGATACGGCGAAAATATGAAAATACAAGTTTTACGTATTAACTATACTACGTATGACTATTGTAAACCATCTAATACTTGCACTAACTGGAATTTAACCATTCGCTGTTCGTAACAGAAAACAGAAACGCGTTACGAAACATCCGTGTCGTATCTTAGAATTTTAACCCCTTTACAGATATTAGCTTCCAGATTTCATATACTGATAAACTAACTTAAACTAGCAATACCAAACATCATAATACATATACATAGAGCTACCCTAAAAATCCCAACACTCAACTCCCTCAAAAAACCGACGAGCTCGGATTTCACCTACATGCCGTCGGCCAAACTCCGAGCAACTGGGTTCTTCTTTGTAGGGTTTATTCTAGATCCAATTTATAAGATGAAGGTACTGTTTTGTTATGTTAATTATTATCTAAACTACAGCAGATTTTACACAAAGCCTATATTTACCAAAATACGATATTTCCGATATTCGATTTCTACATTTAAACTTTTCAGAACTAGAATTCTGTAGAGTTTAGAGATCATACCTACATAAGATTACTGGAAAGGCTTCCTCCAAGATGCCCAACTCAAGGATCCTAGCTTGAGGGTGATGGGAGTGATCTTTGTACTTAGTCTCTCTTCTTTGTTGTTCTAAGATTTCCCTTTTTCTTTCTTTTTGCTAATTCTGATTTTAAATTGGTTATATGAACTGAACAAATTGTATAAGATAAGGAGAGTGAGCTATGAGTTGTAGGAGGAGGTGTCACCAAAAGGATGTGGGGTTTTCATGCAAGAATGAGGTGTGTGCACAAAAGATGGTGTGGTTTTCATGCAAGGATGAGGTGTGTGCATGAGGTGTACATGCAAGAAGGAAGTGTATTCATAAAGTTATGATATACCAAGTGTTTAAGTTAACCTTAACCAAGTCCTAACCCTCTTTGCATAAAAACCCTCATACAACTCTAATTATCATAAGGACACTAACCTTCTCACATAACCCTCTTATTACACATGTTATTATATAAACACTATTTTCTTTACTAATTTATTTCCACTTTAAATTAAAAAGCCCTCTTTACTACAATAAAAATTAAATAACATTATTTATTTAACTAAATAATTTAATTAATTATCTAAAATATTTCAAAATGTTACAGAGATCCTTACGACTCTCAAGAGAAAGCATACTTAGGAATCCTCACGACTCCTAAGAAGAAAATGCACCTACGAGACCCTCACGACCCATAGGGAGAAAATTCTTTATGAGACCCTCACGGCTCAGAAAGTTGGAAAGTCTTAGGTGGCATATCCTAACCCTGTCTCCTAAGATATCGCTGCCCTACAAATAGTTCAAGATGAACTGTTGCTTATTATCTACAAGCTACACTTGTCAAAATTACATGCCATCGAAATCGAGGTGTTACTCAAGAGTACGTAAACTGCTTTGCGCCAAGTCAAAACAAAAAGGCATAACCCACGGACATCAATCACATATTATGCAAGGTAATAAGGAGAACATTTGATTTACATCCAATTGGGCGTCCGAAGCGTACCCACTCATGTATGTGCGAAAAGGATAAAATAAACGCATGGAAAGGAAAAATTTGTTATTCATACCTCAGAAAGTTCTTACATTGATGAAAACAGTAAACAAAAGCATCATTAAAATGTTTACAATGGCAAAACATTGAATCCGGGACACGGATTAAGAAATTCGAAAGTGAGGCCGTCTAAAATGTTTCTGGCCTCTCTGACCATTCTCGTGTGCATCCTCTCATGATCTCAAGCGTCAGGATCTTCGCTGATGACCTCCACCCTCAGAAAAGCAGCGATTATCGTCGTCTGTTGGAAAATTTGATGCAAAATATCAATGAGATTATCTCGCCGCTTCTTCGAGATCAGGCCCGTCAGATATACTGAGTGCACCTTATCTTCAACGTCATCCAGTGCATTAAGCGGCATGGATTCATAAAATCCAGGAAGCGCTCCCTAAATTGCTCTCACTATAATCTTCAAGAGAGCAGAGCGACGAGGAAGTAGTCGACCGTTGTGTGCATTAAAATGATTCATAATTTCAGCGCATTGGGCGTTTGTAAACTCCTGGTTTTGACAACGGCCTTGTGCGCGAATGTTCTCATAAGAAATGATTTCGTCAAGACAGTACAGATGAGCGGCAATAGCACCTGAAAATAAAAATCAGTGAGAGTTTAGTGGACAGACTGATCAAGAAAATGCTTATTGAAACAGACACGGGGATTTAAACAACTCTTGATATCTGCATGAAGAAATCAAGTGCTTATTAAGACACCCAACAAATTCAAATTTGTGCAATTAAGGAGGGAATCCTAAAAGGATCCTCATTTAATGAGAGACTCCTCGGGTCAAGGAGTTAGACTCTGTTTCACCCAATCAGAGCAAAGCTCTGTTCAAATTTTGAAATTTGAAATGAAGCAGCGCTTCATAAAAGCGCCAGCACCAAGAGCGCCAGCGCTAAGAGTTAAAGACTCTGAGACAGCGCTCACGTGCAAAGCATGAGAGCGCTGGCGCTCTTGTCAAAGACTCTGAGGCAGCGCTCACGTGCAAAGCACGAGAACGCTCGCGCCAAGTGCACCAGCGCTAAGAGTCAAAGACTCTGAGGCAATGCTCACGTACAAAGCACGAGAGCGCTCGCGCCAAGTGCGCCAGCGCTAAGAGTCAAAGACTCTGAAGCAGCGCTCATGTGCAAGGCACGAGAGCGCCAAGCGCTAGAACAAAATATTCTCCACCGTTGGATCAAAGATCCAACGAAGATGATAAATCATCAAATTACCAGAGTAAAATTCTTTTGAGGGAATACTCCTCAAATCTTTCCAAATAGGAAAGATTGTGCTCTGTAAATCAGAGCACCGTTGGATCAAAGATCCAATGGTGATTAAAAATCACCAAGATACATGATAAGTTCTGTATGGGAAAATATTTTCCCAATTTTGTTAAAAACAAAAGGATTGTCTTCTATAAAACAGAAGTCCTAGGATCAAAGATCCAATGGTGGGGAAACATCCCCATATCAATCAGAGGAAGATTTCCTTAACTGATTCAACAAATCAGCCTCCCCTATATAAAGGCCCCAAGACTTCAAGTCTTGGATAGAAGAAACTCCCCATAAGTTTCATACGGAAGAACCCCACTAAAAACTTCGAGTTCTCAAAAAAGAAAAAGAGAAGAGCAAGCTCTGAAAAGAAGAATTTCTTCAAGGTAAATAAAACAGAGAGATTAAAGTATCTCATCAAAAAAAAAGAACTTAGTTCTTTTTCTAGATCATAGATCTACAAAGACAGAAGTCTTTCATAAGAGTATAAGAGATTGGAGCGTCTCATCATAAAAAAGGAGGAAGAAGAACTTAGTTCTCTTTAGATCACAGATCTATAAGACAAAGACAAAGTTTTTCACAAAAACAGAAGAGATTGTAACATCTCCTATTAAAATAAGAACTTAGTTCTTAGATCCACGAGACAAAGTCTCTTATAAACGAGAACTTAATTCTCAGTGCACAGAATTGATCAAGAGCGCTTTGCACTCATTGGCTAGCGCTCAGCGCCAAGCGCGCCACGTACTCCTTTCGTGGGCGCTACTTAATAAAAAGCGCTCTGCACTCATTGGCTGGCGCTCAGCGCTAAGCACGACACGTGCTCCTCACGTGTGTGCCATTTTCATAAGAAGCACCTTAGCGCTCCAAGTCTGGCGCTCAGCGCCAAGTGCGTCACGTGCTCCTCACGTGTGCACTATTTCATAAGAAGTGCCTTAGCGCTCCAGGTCTGGCGCTCAGCGCCAAGCGCACCACGTGCTCCTCACGTGTGCGCTATTTCATAAGAAGCGCCTCAGCGCTCTAAGTCTGGCGCTCAACGCCAAGTGCTCTATACATAAAGGCTCTGTATATAAAGCGCTCTGCGCTACAAAGAGTGTTCAACACTCAATAAAAGACAAAAGAAAAAGGGGTGTCAGAACCCAAATTAATGCTCAGCATTATTGAACAAAAGAGGCTAAGCCTAAACAAATGTTTAACACCCAAACAAATGTTCAACATCAAAACAAATGTTCAATAATTTAATCAGAACTGAATGGGCTGAGCCCAAGTTGGCCACAAGTCGCTAGCTCAGACCAGCTGAGCCCATGTGCTCACAATTAGTCTTGGTCCCAAGTCCGACTACAGATCTTCCAACCAACCTTGGTT
Source organism: Agapanthus africanus (assembly GCA_030015575.1). Classification (NCBI taxonomy): domain Eukaryota; kingdom Viridiplantae; phylum Streptophyta; class Magnoliopsida; order Asparagales; family Amaryllidaceae; genus Agapanthus; species Agapanthus africanus. The sequence goes on along the minus strand of CM057347.1, from coordinate 446,584,256 downwards.
CAAGGGTACATCTCTTCATTCCTCTGATATGTGTCGTTGTAATTCTTCAACGTCTTCAGAGGGGCGACGGGTCCCGACAACCAGACACTCCATGGACTATGATGTCCTTAAACTTATGGACCGCAACGTCTCTAAACTAAACTCTATAGACTACGACGTCTTTAAACTATGGACTATGATATCCTTAAACTCTATGGACTATGATGTCCTTAAACTTATGGACCGCAATGTCCCTAAACTAAAACAATAGAGCCCAAATGCTCTTTTGTTGGATCTAAATGATCCTGTTAAGTAAATCTTAGTCTAAAATTAGACTAACGTATCCTTAACAAACGTTTAAGTTGATCTTAGTCTCAAATGAGATTAATGATCCTTAAACCCAACCCAAACCCAAATTTAAGAAAATACGGATTTAGACTAATCCACGCCCTACAGGCGACAACATAAATTATTCTTCGTATACAATCCACGGGCAACCAAAAATAAAACAAACACACACGACACGAAGTGACCTTCTGGAGCAGGAGAAAGTGGTTGCCGCGATGCGGTAATGTAATTAACTGTAGGGGCTTGCGCCTATAGGGAAGAGCGTCCCCACAATCAAAAACCCCTCACAATGAGGGGGAATCTGACGAAGTCTGCTACAACGGTCGCATCCGTCTAAACCTCCGATACACGGTGCCATAAATCAACTTGGCATCTTCGGAGAGATGGACGGATAAAACCAAATAGTATCTGCCCCCAAATTCAGGCAAAACGACCTGCGCGGTCTCGTCCCTGTTTTCGGCAGTAAACAGACTCCTCAAGAGCAACGCTCTGCAGATAGGAGTGGCATCTGTCAACTCTGATTATAAGGGAATAAAAATTCCCCCAAAAATTCTGAAGATCTATGCTCTGCGAAGAAGATGGAACAATCCATCAAAAACCCTAAAAACAAAGCTTTTTACAGAAATTAAAAACTTCAGGATCTTTAAGATCTGTAAAGCGAACTCTAAGAGTTCTTCGTTAATGGGTTAAAGGAACCCTAAAAAGGATTTCTTTTTCTGATACATGATCTAGAAAGAGCAAAGCTCTGGTTTTTAATTAACGGGTTGAGAAACCCTAAAAATCTTTAAGATCTGTGATCTAAGTAGAGCAAAGCTCTGTTAATGGGTTCAAATCTTACCAAAAAAATTTGACAGAGTCTTAACTCAAAAGGAGTTTTCTGAGGCAGAGAGCTTGGCTCTAAAAGAGAATTAAATTCTCAAGAATAAGAAAACAAGAAGATGAACATAGATCATCTGAAAGGGGCCAAAGGCCCTATTTATAGGCGTTGGAAGTCGATCAAACTTCCAAGACAATCTAACGGTGGACAGGCTGCCACCGTTGCACTCACGTGTAAGCCACGTGAGCGCAACGGTGGGGGGCGGGGCATTTGTTTCCTCAAATCAGAGCAAAACTGTGTTCAAATTTTGAATTGAAGCATCACTTCATAAAAGCGCTGGCGCCAAGAGGCACGAGAGCGCCAAGCGCTAGAACTAAATGTTCTCTACCGTTGGATCAAAGATCCAACGAAGATGATAAATCATCAAATTAGCAGAATAAAATTCTGTTAAGGAAATACCCATCAGAATCTTTCCAAACAAGAAAGATTGTACTCTGTAAATCAGAGCACCGTTGGATTAAAGATCCAATGGTGATTAAAAATCACCAAGATACAGAACAATCTCTGTATGGGAAAATAATTTCCCAATCTTGTTAAATAACAAGAAAGATGCCTTCTTCAAAACAGAAGCCCTAGGATCAAAGATCCAACGGTGGGAAACATCCCCAAATCAATTAGAGAAAAAGTCTCCTTAACCGATTCAACAAATCAGCCTCCACTATATAAAGGCCTAAAGACTTCAAGTCTTGGATCGAAAAGAAACTCCCCATAAGTTTCATACAGAGGAACCCCCCCCACAAACTTTAAGAAGAGCAAGCTCTTGGAAGATGAAATTTTCTTCAAGGTAAATAAAAAGAAGAGAGATCATAACATCTCCTGAATTTTTTGAGAGTTTAACTCTCAGCTTATAAGAACTCAGTTCTTTATATAGATCACAGATCCATAAGACTAGGTTTTTCACAAAAAACAAAGAGATCATATTATCTCATTAAAAGGTGAAGAACTTAGTTCTTAGATCAATGAGACAAAATCTCTTATGAACGAAAATTTAATTCTCAGAGCACAAAATTAATCAGACCTAACAAAGAAGAGCCTTAGCGCTCTAATTTAAAAAGGAGCGCCTCAGCGCTCCAAGTCTGGTGCTCAGCGCGCCAAGCGCTATTTTAAAGAAACGCCCCAGCGCTCCAAGTGTTATTTTATAAGAAGCGCTTTAGCGCTTCAGGTCTGGCGCTCAGCGCCAAGCGTACTACGTGCTCCTTACGTGTGCGCTATTTCATAAGAAGCGCTTCAGCGCTCCAAATCTGGCGCGCAGCGCCAAGCGCACCATGTGCTCCTCACGTGTGCGCTATTTAAAAAGAAAAGCACTTCAGCGCTCCAAGGCTGGCGCTCATTGCCAAGCGCACCACATGCTCATCACGTGGGCGCTGAAGGAACACAAAGTGTTCTTTAAATAAAGCCTCAATGCCATAAAAGCGTTCAACACTCAGCAAAAGACAAAAAAGCATAATGTCGCGTTATTAGGGGTCTGACTTTATCCACCTCCCTAGACTCAATATGCAATATTCTTAGACGAACAGACCAGACTGTACGGATATTGTCACGGACAGGCTCAGTAGGGGTTCGGATGAGTTTGCTCGTCGGCCTCCCTTTCGCTCAATACCTGGGTTGCCGTTACGTACAGCTATTGCCGCTGACGTGCTTGTGGTTAAACCCACTGCCAGCGTATTGACAAGTCTTTAGAGTCCCACACAGATGGTTTCCCTGTTTCGGGCGAAACTATGTAGAGGTCGTATGGTCTTACGGCAGGGTTCGATCATTTACGTACACTTATGCACGTATCAGAATTCAGACGGATAATACTAGTGGCTTTGGTTTAAGCCGGATTCTAGTATTATATTGTTGGATTATTTTCGTATCTTTATATTCGTATTTTTGGGAATACGGATACGGGTATGTATATACGGATGAGGGGTATTCTTGTAATTTATTACAAGGTGCTTCTGGAAGATACCATCTCATTTAGTTTTAACCATTTAGGATTAAATGGTTAATGAGGTGGAGATGATGAGGTGTTTATTGCATTATTTTTGCCATAGCTTTGTAGTGACTTGTGGTCACTATTCTAGCATGCTTGGTCTTTTATTTTGTTATGAGATTTTTTTGTTGACTTGCAATATTTTGGGTTGACCTTAGATATTTTAGAGATATGGGATATTTATTGGATGGCTTCAATTATTACAAGACATAAGAAATATCACAACAAACACTTAGCCATTTTTCTTGAGTTGCCTCTCACTCTCATCCTTAAGCATCTTCTTCTACCCCCATCTTTCATGTCTCATGTGTTGAGAAACTTAGGGTGTTATGAGACAAATTAATCCATCAACACACTATACATCCTCTAGGCTATCTAGTTTAGCGATCTAAGTACCCTAGTTACCTCGGCTATTGAGGTTGGAGCTCGGAATACAAATCTTCGGGTGGATCATCTTCGATGGAAGGAGACCGGAGACCAAGCTTGATTATAGAGGTCTCTAGGAGCTTGGGAAGGTGGTTGAAGACCGAAGGACACGGATCAACTCTTTATAACCATTCCTAACTCCTATATATTTAGTTTTCTAGTATAGGGTTAATGGTAGATCCGGGTAGCGGGTTGTGTTAGCGCCCGTTTTGAAATTTTTTGTTCCGCAATAGGCCACGATTTGATGACCAGGACGCTTGCATAACCCAACATGGTATCAGAGCCAACCCATTAACCCATTACTAGCAGTTTTAGATGATGTTAAAGTATCAAAACCGAAACAACTCCGAAACTATACACGAAGTATTCCAGTTTCTGTCGATTTTTGTATAGTATTCAAAATTTTTTTAAACAATTGCAGAAGACTACTTATGAGACAACTAGAACACCCTCAAACCCGACCCCAATTGCCATAACATGTCCGGCAAGAATGAGCAAAATACCGGCTTGGTCGGTCATGTAGATGATTTGGGACTTGAATTTTTAGGGGTGCTCTGGTCTCTGGAATATTGGTTCTTTGGTATTGTTTGTTTTGCCCAGTTTGGATATTATGTTATCTTTTGGTTTGGGGGTAATGCGGAGTATTTCGAAGTCGCTATTTTAAACACTGTTTAAAAGTTTTCAGTACATATATTACTATCTTTGACCGTGAATGCCATTAGAGCGGTACAACTCGTCTAATTGCTATATGTCTTTTATACGAGTTTGCGAACGTGACATTCACGTTGATGTTCTGTGTTGTGATGTGGTTGTGGTTGGATCGTCATGGTGGATAGCTTGGGTGTAATTGTAGTACAGTTTAGATTCATTTGTACATTTGATATTGCGGGACGAGCGTCCGACATGTGGACTACCGTTTTTGCCAGTTTGTATATTATTTATTTGGGGAACGACCGGGTTGAGGTCGATGTCACCCTTGTGCATATTTCTTTTCTTTTCTGTACTAGGATTACCCCGCGGTGGAGTGCACGAATAGCTGGGTTTCAGAGGGTAACGGGCCCGCATCTCATGGCGTTGAGACGTAGGGGGCCTCACTCTAGAATTGGCGGGCTATTTGCCGCACTCGTAGGGGCTACAGGTTGACCCACAGAGGGGTGCCCAAGTTACCGGATTCTGTGAAGTGTTGGGTGGCCCATTCACGTTGTTGATTAGGGTTGCCTCGTTTCTGGGATTGGTGGGTAACTTACCGCGCTCGTAGGGGTCTAGGCTATCCACACGACAGAGAACGTCGGGTCTCATTTGCGGCTCAAGTGAAACCCGAGGCTCTAAGATTATCCACCATTCTGTGTTTGTTCCCCTCCGAATGACGGCGCGACAGGGACATCTTGCCTGAGATTCGGGGTAGATGCTAATTGGTGCTATCCGTTCACCTCTCCGAAGATGCCAAGTTGATTTATGGCACCGTGTATCAAAGGTTTAAACGGATGCGTCCGATGTAGCAGACTTCGTCAGATTCCTCCTCGCTTGAGGGGTTTTTGATTGTGGGGACGCTCTTCCCTGCAGGCGCAAGCCCCTGTAGTTAATTACGCTACCGCATCACGGTAACCACTTTCTCCTTCTCCAGATGGTCACTTTGTGTCGTGTGTGTTTATTTTGTATTTGGTTGCCTGTGGATTGTATACGGAGACTGGGTTATGTCGTCGCCCGTAGGGCGTGGACTAGTCCAAATCCGTATTATCTTAGATTTGGGTTTGGGGGTTTGGGTTTAAGGATACGTTAGCCTCATTGAGGACTAAGATCAACTTAAACGTTTGTTAAGGATACGTTAGCCAAGTTTTTAGACTAAGATCGACTTAACGGGATCGTTTAGATCCAACAATAGGGCAATTAAGGGAGCCCTGTTGTTTAGTTTAGTGACATTGCGGTCAATAGGTAGTTTAAGGACATTGCGGTCCAATGTTAGTTTTAAGACATTGCGGTCAAGGTTAAGGACATCATAGTCCGTGGATTTAAGGACTCCACAGTCCGATGTTAATTTGAAGACATCCCGGTCAAGATTAATGACGTCATAGTCCTTTGTTAGTTTTAAGACATTCCGGTCAAGGTTAAGGACGTCATAGTCCATGGGTTTAAGGACCCCACCGTCCGATATTAGTTTTAAGACACCCCGGTCAAGGTTAAGGACGTCATAGTCTGTGAGTTTAAGGACCCCACAGTCCGATGTTAGTTTTAAGACATCGCGGTCAAGATTAAGGACATCATAGTCCATGAGTTTAAGGACCCCACAGTCCGTATCAATGTGTGGTCATAGGGACCCGTCACCTCTTTGAAGACGTTGAGGAATTACAACGCCAAGTATCAAAGGAGTGAAGAGATGTACCCTGGAACCAAGGTAGATTAAACAGTCTTTGACCCAGTTTAGGACCAAGACCAATTAATTATGTTATGAGCCCATTGGCCCAGTTAAGTTTGGATTGAGGACTTATGGCCATCTTAGGCTAAGTCCAATCATGTTTAGCATATTGACTTTCTGTTGGTCCATTAGAGGAGAGGCTTTGCCTCTAGACACTTAGCCAATGGGGCTAAAGTTAGTGTTAAACGCTAAAGACCAATCAGTGTTGAACACTGAGAATGAGATTGACAAGTTAATGTTTAACACTAAAAGATAGTTAGTGTTAAACACCAGCAACAGGGCTTTCAAATTAGTGTTTATACACTAAAGAAAATCAGTGTTAAACACTGGCAGTGGAGATTTCAAATTAGTGTTTAACACTAAGGCAGATCAGTGTTAAACACTGGAAATAGGGTTTTCCAAGTTGGTGTTCAACACTAAGAAAGTCAGTGTTAAACACTGTAAATAGAGTTTTCCAAATTAGTGTTTAAACACTAAGAAAATCAGTGTTGAACACTGGATATAGAGGTTTCAACTTTAGTGTTAAACACTAAGACAAGAGGGGTCACGTGGTAGCACGTGAGAGCGCCCTCAATTCATTTTATTCTGCTAAAAGTATTGAATACTTTGGAGCATCACGTGCTGTCACGTGATGGGCATTTAAATGTTTGTCTGTTAGAGCTTCTGCCAAGGGGTCACGTGGGGCACGTGAGGCATTGCCTCAAAGCCCTTCTCTGTGGAACTTTTCAGGGGTCACGTGGTAGCACGTGACCCTGCTTCTTTACATGTTTGTTTATCTTTTAAGAATTAAATCCTTCATAGGGTTAAACCCTAGTTATAACTTTAGAGGAATTAAATTCCCACTTTCTTTTTGAAGAATTATATTCTTAGATGGAGTTAAACCCCGGCTTTTCTTCTATGAGAATTAAATTCCTGATGTATGTGAAGAACTGAATTCTATCATAGGGTTAAACCCTAATTTCTTCTTTCTTAAGGGAATTAAATTCATGTTATTTTGACAGAATAAAGTTCTTAACTAGGGTTAAACCCTGGTTCTGTTCATTTTGAAGGAATTGAATTCCTATAACATAGGGTTAAACCCTAATTTTATTTCAAAGGAATTAAATTCCTATAATTCTGTGAGAATTAAATTCTCAAACTTCCATTCCCTCTCTATGCTTTGGATCTGCATGGCAGGATCTCAACCCAATGAGAATTAAATTCTCAATTCATGGGGAGATGTGCACTCTGCAGATCCTCTACTAAAGAGAGAACTAAGTTCTTCTTTTTAATATAAGAGTTAAACTCTTTTGAGAATTAAATTCTCTTTTTAAAAGCCTCTCCTTTCTTACCTAAGGTTTTCTTCTGCAGAAGATCAAATTCTTCCAAAGTCTCGAGGCTCTATATTTCTCTCTCTCTATGTCTCTCTCTCTATCCCTATGTCTCTGTATATCTCTTGGCTCCTATTTATAGGAGAAGGAGCAGAATCAATTAGTTTTAGTGAATCTTTCATTGAGAGATTTAATTTGTATTCATTAGAGATTTGATTTGCATTCATCATTCATTTGGACCATTGGATTATTAGGTGAATTTTATTCACCATTGGATTTTAAATCCAAAAATATTCCTTTGTTATTTCGGTTAGATTTTAAGGGGAAATCTTTCCAAGTTCAAGATTTTTCCATAAATAGGTGATATTTAATCACCTTTAAATCTTTAATCCAATCGGTTCCAAATAATCATTCTCGTTTGGAAAGATTTGAATGCTTTTCAGAATTTAATTCTGTTAAATAGAGAGGCTTTGCAAGCTGGTCACGTGTGACCACGTGACCCTTGGTTACGTGTGACCATGTGACCCTTGGTCACGTGTAGGCACGTGACCTCCTGGAGCGAGCTTTCTTCTCCTTTCTGCGCTCTGTTTTCTAGCCGCTGTTCAACCGTCACGTGCCAACACGTGACCCCTGGTCACGTGTGAGCACGTGACCCTTTCTGGAGCCTTTTCTTTGATTTAATCAAGGAGCTGAATCTTCCTTTGCCGCTGCTTTTAAATGTCACGTGCCAACACGTGACTGCTGGTCACGTGCTAGCACGTGATGCCTCCTCCGTAAGCTTTCCTGATTTTAAATCAGGAAACAAATGCCCCCACAGCGTTGTTCTCACGTGTCTGCACGTGAGTGCAACGCTGTCACTTTTTATGACCGTTGGATTCCTCTAAGGATTTGGGGAGGTGAAGCGTCTCCATCATATCCTATAAATATAGGGGTCATTTCAGAAGCGCCTCTACTTTTGCTTATCTTCCTCCTTGCAAACTTTTTCTGAGAATTTTATTCTCTTCTTCCAGAGCTTAGTTCTCTACCTTGAAACATTTTCAGAGTTTAACTCTGTTCAAAAAGACTCTTTTCTTCAGGTAATGCTCTTGAATGAACGATGAACTCTCACATTCCTCTGGATTTTAAATCCAAAACAAGGGTTTTTAACCTTTTTGAATATGAACCCATTTTTTCTTCAAGTTTTTCAACCAAAGTATGAAACCATTTAACCTTCAAAAGTAGATCTTTTTAGGGTTCATATGATCTTCAGGGAGATAATGGTGGCGGTTAAAATTTATGGAATTTAATTCCATCCCAAAAAAAGTTTCTGGGAATTTAATTCCTCTTTTCTTAATAAGGAATTTAATTCCTATGAAGAACTTGGTTTATTCACATGGAGGCTTCTTAGGGTCTCTTTGCCCTAGGTTGTCCTTCTGTAATCAATCAATGAAGAAGAAGCTTGCAATGATGTCTTCTGTGGGAATTTAATTCCCTTGATCCCGTTTGATTTGTTGTAGAGTCCAAGCTAGATTTTTCTTCTAGGGGATGTGCAGGGCCACTTGAAACCCACTTCCTATTTAATGAGGATATCCCCTTTGTCTTATTACAACTGCTTAGTCTCATTATTAATAAGCCGTCATCCTGATTCTGTGGGGCCCATGTGTTTTGTAGCCAATGGTCCCATAAAAAGAGTCTGCTGTTGTTTTCTTCAACTTGTCTTCATGTTCATGCATGTATATATATTGCTGGCTTTACTTTTGACAGTCTTCTTTTATTCGATTTCAGGTGCGATGGCTTCTGTTCCGTATTTTCCCTTTACTCGTTCGGAGGCCGCTTTTCCTCAATCACCATTTGACGAGGAAGCGATGGCGATGATCCGGGCTCAGGACCCGAACGGTACCAGGCTACTTCTATGGGGATCTTGGTACAGTCATATCATCCGGGGTCGCCGGAGTTTCCTCTGCGCAGTACCGACAGAGCCTACTTTCCCGTTCTTGCCGATGGACCCTCCGAGGACGGTTTTTGCTGTGGAGATGCCCAACTAGACTCCAACAGGACGACTTGAGCCTTCAACAACTGGTATCCCGAACCATCCGGTCCCCGCTATAGATATCCTGGGACGTCGCATTTGTCAGGGTGAGACCCACCCATGGGGACAGATTTATAAGATAGGGCTCACACCTCGACACCCCACGGGCTACCTCCTCTGGGCTCGCTACATCCTTGCCACCCATCGTGCGCGGCTACAGAAGGTTAGGCTTTACCAGACGATATATGCGTCGCTCTTTCACTACCAATCCCCACATGCCTGGTGGGTTAAGGCGTTCTTGAACCAGTGGAACCTCCCTACCAACACTTTCCTTTTAGGGGACCGCGAGGTCTCGATCTCTTTGGCAGAATATTATGAAATCTCGAGATTGCCAATCAGGGGTACATTGTATGAGGAGTTGCTGCCTCCTGACGAGTATGTCTTTGAGCCCGAGCCCGCTCCGGTTGACGGCCTATCCACTGAGAATGCCGTCCGCCACAAGCGTCCCAGCTTGATCAAGGCGCTAGGTATCTTCGACCGATTGTTCACCGAATCTGAGGAGCAGGGTGTTACTTTTAAGAGCTTCATTGCCTGCTTCCTTCGCGAGGACGTCTTGTCGAAAACAGCTCCGAAGTTCGCCAACATCAAAGACCCCTTTGGTTTTGGTCCGAAGAAGCTGCCGACCACTGAATCGGATCTACCGCAGTACTACATCCCCATTATGTCGCCGATGTCTTTTGAATCCATTGCAGCTCCCGGCATGGATAAGGAGACGTTCTTCGTAGGGTTTGTCAGTGTCTGGCTCAGTTGGTTTGTCATTCCTATGCATCGTCGCTTTATGAGGGCTTCGGTTTTCTACTCAGCTCATTGTATCGCTGAGGGGACGCGGTTGGCCATTGGTATCCCGGCGTTGGCGCATCTTTATCACGGGCTGGGTACCACAGCTAACACTTCTACTCCTGGTGTGGATGTAGTAAACTTTGCGCTTCATTACTTCATGTCTTGGATCGAAATGCACGTGTTGGGGGCTTTCGCTATGCATCAGAGGCTTGCATTTTACGACGCCTACCCCTTCCCGCGACTTATGCGATTGGTGGATGCTTCTGCCGCCGACCCGACCCAATTCGGGGCTATTCGGGTGCTGATTTCTCCCTACGCTACCGCTGGCGGGCTGGTTTTTAATGATCGGGTCTTGTCTTCTCCTTCAGGTCCAGTTCAACAACTCTGGGACCGGTCAAAAGACAACGTACCCTCCTTGAGGCCCCGGGAGGCCGTGCACTTGTATACAATTAGACTGGGCTACTTGGTGTTTCGCCAGGACAGTGCATCTCTTTTCATGCGGTACAACCCGCATCGATTCGCCCGACAGTTTGGGTACGATCAGGGTGTTCCTTTCGAGGCTTTCATAGTTGCACCGATCCCTTCGCTCGATGCCGTTCGCGATGCCGCTCATCATTTCGTGAGGCTAAACACCGGCTCCCACTTCATGGTCCCTGAAGCTGAGTACATGCCCCGGTGCGCGGGCTCGTTTACGGGTTGGTATCTCCATCGGATCAACCCAATTATTCTTGAGGAAAGGAGGGTGCTTCTTGGTCACGACGCCCCTCCTCAGGTTCCGGGAGCTAAGCTGTGACCGAGGGCTCCGGTCCGCTTCCCTCTAAGGGATACCGGCATTGCGCTCATCCCAGGGGAATCGGGGGTAGACCTTACACCAACAGCTGGTATGCCCCTGGATTCCCGATCGCGGGGTAGACGGGCCCCAGTAGTAGCATCACAGCCTGCGGCAGTACCGCCCCCCGTGGCATCGACAATAGCGGTGTCATCCTCGGTTGTGGCACCGAGCGAGAGTAATAGGGATGAGGGTGTCGAGGGCGATGTGGGTCGGCGCCGCCCTAAGGCTCCGCGGGGGAGGAAGCGGTCATCCTCGGCGACCGGCTCTGGGTCCAAGCGGCGGAGGAAAGTGGCCACCAATGTGCTCGATTCTTTGGCGGAGTTTGAGCCTATTCTTGAAGACGAACCATTGGCCTTGCAAGAGTCAGACGCTGGACTTCTTTTCCCGAGTTCGGCCGATGAGGAAGCCGCACAGTTGGCCGAGGCCATACGGCGTTCCAAAGACGTGTCTCATAATGCCAGGATTCCGAAGAAGCCCTATCCCGCTGTAATCTTTTACGAAGACCCTTCGTAGATTCGGCGGCGGTTTATTGGTCCTTTGGAGGAATGGGGGGAAAGGGCCCTGAAGCAGGCTGCTTCAAAAGACGCAGCGGACGCACTTTCTTTGTGGACCGGCGGCCATGAGTCTACCCTTGAGCCCCGGCGAGCACGCCTCCTTGAGAAGGAGCAGCGGCTTGAAGAAGCCATATTGAAGGCTTCTTTGCGCATCGGTACGTTGTTTTTTTTGTAGCTTTTCAGATTATTTACTCCTGTATATGTGTATCCTTATTCTTATTTGAATTGTGCAGAATCTTCGATGCTGGGGGAGCTCCTTACGGGCTCATTGAAGCTAAAGCCTGTCGAAATTCCCGATGAAGTGTTGCTCGATGTGGAGGGGGCTGATGAGGCTGCTCCTCTTACAATAGAGCTCCCAGTGGTAGTTCTTGGTCACGGAGCACCTGCTCCTTTGGGGAGGCTCCTTTGGTGGTCACCGCCCCACTGACTCTTCCTAAAGGCGGCCCAGAGGCTGAGATGGAGGTAGTCGGGACTACCCTTCCTTTGTTGGAGCCTGAGGTCATGGCAGAGGCCATCGAAGCCGCTATCCCCTCGACTCAGAACGGGAGGAGTGTTGAAGGTAACCTTCTGCATTTTAAATTAGCAATCTTTCCATGGTCTGAACTCTTTTGTTTTCCTCAGAATTACGCGGGCTGGTGGTCTCTATCGCTGATTTGTCGCCTCGGCAATCGTTTCAGTGTTTATTGGAGATGGCAGCTCCGCAGGCGATCTTCTCTCAGCGCATTGTCCTTTCCTCTGGGCAAGGTTAGCGTCATTCGCCATTTTTTACTATAGCATTGTTGCCATTTTTGCGAAATGACGTTGATGTCTCTTATAGTTTTAGAAGCTGACGACGAGGTCGAGGTCGTTGAAGGGCCAGGGGAACTTTCAGCTCCTACTTGCATGACTGTCGGTAAGCGACATTTTATTATAATCCCATTCATTTTTTGCTTAAGAATTTTATTGACATCTTTCAAATTTGAACAGCCCTGCCAGTCTCCTCGGCGTTGGAATCGTGCATCGTGATGCCGCCCGGCCCTTATGCTTTGCGGGCTTCAGAACGCTTGGCCTAATTAAGCCTTGTCTCCTTATCATCTTTGATTGAGGAGCTCCGTGCTGGCAGCGCGACCACAGCTGAAGCGTTTGCATCCGAAGCTAACGGTTCTCTTCCTTTTCTTGCCACCTACCATAGCGAAGAGGTGGTGCGAGTCTGGGTGAAGTTCTGTCGGCAGGTGGAGGCTCGCTTGCACGCCCTTGAATGTTCTCGCCTTTCCTCGGAAGCCGTGGCTGCAAAAGCGGAGTTGCGGGGTCTGATAGCACGGTGCGCGGCAAATATGACGTCATGCGAGAAGAGGCTTGGCCGCAAATTCTCGGAGAGGGAGCTAGCTTCCAAGGCGCTGAGCGAGCTTCACGCTAATCTTACCGCCAAGGCCAACAAAGCATATGAACTCTGGCGGGTGCTTCAGGAGTCCGTCAAAGAGGTGGTGGCTCTTGATAAAGCTGCCACGTTCTCTCGCGAAAGGGTCGAAGCCCATAAGGCCACCGAGAAAGAGCTTGAAGGTCGGCTTGCTTCGTATCAGGCCCAGCAGGCTCAGGCGGAGGCTCGTCTTCAGGAGATCTTGAATCATGAAGTCGTGACTCAGCAACAGAAAGATGAGCTGGTAAAATTGCTACATCGCCCGTCGGCTTGAAGACTTGTATCTTTTCCTTCCTTTTGTATATACTTCTGAATGAGAGTATTTTCTTTTTGTTCTTTCATGAATTGTACTTTGTATCCATTTTGGTTTATGAATAAAAGATACATTTTTCTTCTCAATGGTGTGTTTCCTTTCATTGAATGAGTTTTGCGGACAATTTATCTTGATCTCCTTGCAGGGCAGCGATGGCTTAGGATTCAGGGTTAAGATCTGCTTCCTAAGACTTTTGCGCTTTATGAGCCACGAGGGTCTCATAAAGAGTTTTTCTCCCTACAGGTCGAGAGGATCCCATAGGTGTAAGTTTTTCTTAAGAATTGTGAGGATTCTTAAGCGGGTTTTTCCTTGAGAGTCGTAAGGATCTCACAAGAGAGTTTTGTTCCTTACAGGTCGTGAGGACCTGCAAGTGCTGGATGTGGTCGCCCTTATCCGTGTTTCACGGGGTCAGGGGTTGCTCAAAGTATCGTAGTTTAAAGACGTCGCGGTCAAGGTTAAGGACGTCATAGTCCATGGATTTAAGGACTCCACAGTCCGATATTAGTTTTAAGACATCACGGTCAAGGTTAAGGACGTCATAGTCCGTAGATTTAGGGACTCCACAGTCCGATGTTAGTTTTAAGACATCACGGTCAAGGTTAAGGACGTCATAGTCCGTGGATTTAAGTACTCCACAGTCCGATATTAGTTTTAAGACATCACGGTCAAGGTTAAGGACGTCATAGTCCGTGGATTTAAAGACTCCACAGTCCGATATGTGGTTGCGGGGACCCGTCACCTCTTTGAAGACGTTGAGGAATTACAACGCCAGGTATCAAAGGAGTGAAGAGATGTACCCCTAAACCAAGGTAGAATCAATATAGAATCAGGGTGGTTGATTGTTAGTTTTAAGACATTACGGTCGAGGTTAAGGACATCATAGTCCGTGGATTTTAAGGACTCCACAGTCCGTGTTTGCTCTGTATGCTTCACACGGGTTCACTGCCGTGCTTGGCGAGGACCAGGCTCCGCTCAGAGCGTTTTCCGCGGGGTCAAAGAGTGACATTATCCGCGTTCCATGTGACCAGGAATTTTGCACTAGATGCCTCACACAGGTTCACTGCCATGTTTGGCGAAGACTAGGCTCCGCTCTGGATGCTTCACACGGGTTCACTACCGTGCTCTGCGAGGACCAGGATCCGCTCTGGACATTTTCCACGGGGTCAAAGAGTGACGTTATCCGCGTTCCACGTAACCAGGAATTTTGCACTAGATGCTTCACACGGGTTCACTGCCGTGTTCGGCGAGGACTAGGCTCCGCTCTGGATGCTTCATACGGGTTCACTGCCGTGCTCTGCGAGGACCAGGATCCGCTCTGGACGTTTTCCACGGGATCAAAGAGTGACGTTATCCGCGTTCCACGTAACCAGGAATTTTGCACTAGATGCTTCACACGGGTTCACTGCCGTGTTCGGCGAGGACTAGGCTCCTCTCTGGATGCTTCACACGGGTTCACTGCCGTGCTCTGCGAGGACCAGGATCCGCTCTGGACGTTTTCCACGGGGTCAAAGAGTGATGTTATCCGCGTTCCACGTAACTAGGAATTTTGCACTAGATGCTTCACACGGGTTCACTGCCGTGTTCGGCGAGGACTAGGCTCCGCTCTGGATGCTTCACACGGGTTCACTGCCGTGCTCTGCGAGGACCAGGATCCGCTCTGGACGTTTTCCACGGGGTCAAAGAGTGACGTTATCCGCGTTCCACGTAACCAGGAATTTTGCACTAGATGCTTCACACGGGTTCACTGCCGTGTTCGGACAGGACTAGGCTCCGCTCTGGACGTTTTCCACGGGGCCAAAGAGTGACGTTATCCGCGTTCCACATAACCAGGAATTTTGCTGATTATATCCGCATTTCACGGAATGGAGGTTTGGCTGTTGGTGACATGTATATCGCCGAGCCATGGAACCAGGGGTTGCCGCTGCTCCGCTTTGTCTGAAGTTGTGTCCGTTGTTACGAGATGAGTGTTGGGATGATCTCTAGGTCGCTTGCAGCCCGTCGAGACTTAGCTTCTTTCTTTGATGAAACCTGAGGGGAAGTATGATCACTTCTTTGTTTACGCCCTTGGATTGTATACAGGGTGTGATGGAACATCACCTGTAGGGCATAAATTAAAACTTTTTTTTTATTTTATTTCTTTTTCCGCGATGCTCTATCATTTCAGCTTTTATATCGCGGAGGTCACGATTGCCCTATCGTTTCGGCTATTTTTCGCGGTGCCCAATCATTTCAGCTATTTATTTCATTTTTACTCGCTGCTTTTTATTGCGAGTTGCCCCATCATTTCGGCTATTTTGCGTGCATACATTTTTACTTGCTGCTTTTTATTGCAAGTTTCCCCATCCTTTCGGCTATTTCGTATGCACGTGCGGCCTACTGGGTTTTCGCCATAAACCTGAAATTAGACACCGATTTCGGTATCAGCACCACTACAACTGGGATATGGCCAGGAGCGAATCATCATCTGCCTCTGTCGATGTTGAACAAAGGTGGCTTAGCAAACCAGGGTTAGGGTCCTGTCGACTAAGGCTTTTGACTTCATGAACCGTAAGGGTCTCACGAAGGTATTTCTCCCTACAAGTCGTGAGGATCTCGTAGGTGTATTTTCTCCTTAGGAATCGTGAGGATTCCTAAGTGTGTGTTCCTCTGTAATTCGTAAGGATCTTACAAGAGGGCTTTCTCCTTATAAGTCGAGAGGACTTATAAGGGTTGTTCACCATATGGACATACCCTTAGTCACGGGTGGGACTTTGCTGGGGAAAGGTTTATTCGCGCCCGTGGATTGTATATAAGGGTCTGTATGAGCTGCTTGTAGGGCATTGTCGAAGGTTATGGGGGATTTTTCTTAAGCACAGGTTTATGCCTCTGTAACTTAAGACTTTCAAGTCTTATGAGCCGTGAGGGTCCCATAAGAGAGTTCTCCTTGCGAGTCGTGAGGATCTCGCGAGTGTATTTTCTCCTTAGGAGTCGTGAGGATCCCTAAGTGTGTTGCTCCCTTGTGAGTTGTAAGGATCTCACGCAGGTGGTTTCTCCTTACAAGGTCGTGAGGACCCTGCAAGTGTCCTTTAACGAGGTTGCGCCCTTTCGGGTTTTCACAAACACTCGCCGGTAGTCCTGCTGTTTCTACTCACGGAGCCCTTTCGGGTTTTCATCCGTGCCCATTTTACTTATGGACATACCTTTATTATTTATTTTTTTTTTATTTTTTTTACGAGATCGCGCCCTTTCGGGTTTTCACGAACACTCGCCGGTAGTCCTGCTGTTTTTACTCATGGAGCCCTTTCGGGTTTTCACCCGTGCCCATTTTGCTTATGGACATACCGTTTTTTTTAAAATTTTTTTTATTCATCTTATCAGCCTAAGGATGCTGCGGTAGTAGTTTTAAGGACGTTTCGGTCCGTCATTAGTTTAAAGACGTTCCGGTCCGACGTTAGTTTAAGGACGTCTCGGTCCGACGTTAGTTTAAGGACGTCTCGGTCCGTCATGGAGAGGGCCGGCTACTACTTATAGAGCTTGAGGTTAGGAAGATAGCGAGCGGACATAGTCGTCGTCATCTATCATTGACCTAGGCTGTGGCTCATTAAGCGCAGTATTTCTTTAGGAAGCGGCCGTTTATTGGCTTGAAAGGCCTTTCACCGTGCATATTCATGAGTAGATAGGCTCCACCCTGGTAGACCTTGTCTATGATGTACGGGCCTTCATAGTTCGGCTCGAACTTTCCCCGCTTGGCGCGATTGGGGATCATAGGCCTTTTGACCACTAGCATGAGTTCGCCTTGGCGGAATGTCCTCGGCCTGGTCGATCTTTCATACGAGCGTGTCATTTTCTCTTTGTAAGCCTCCAGATTTTGTTGCGCTATGAGCCGGGTTTCATCAAGGGCGTCAAGCTCCTCAAGCCGAAGGTGAGCATTTTCTTCGTTTGTCAACTCGTGTTGGACTGCCATTCGTAGAGAAGGTAGCTCTATCTCGAGGGGGAGTACTGCTTCCGTACCGAATACCAATGCGTATGGCGTCGCGCTCGTGGCCGTCTTGAACGTAGTTCGATACGCCCAGAGAGCTTCTTGCAGTCTCTCATGCCAGTCTTTCTTATTTCGGGACACCGTCTTCTTCATGATCTTTGTCAAGGTCTTGTTGAAGGCCTCAGCTAGACCGTTAGCCCGGGGATTATAAACCGAGGAATATCTCCAGTCTATATTGTGTTGTTGCGCGAAGCGGCTGATCTTGTGGCTTCTGTAGGCTGGCCTGTTATCAGAGATGATCCGTCTTGGCATTCCAAACCGATAAATGACGTGTGTCTTGAAAAAGCGGAGGATATTCTCCATCTTCACTTCCCTCAACGATACTGCTTCTGCCCATTTGGAGAAGTAATCAGTCGTCGCCAAGATGAAACGATGTCCCCTAGACGATGCCGGTTCGATGGGGCCGACTATGTCAGTTCCCCATATTTCGAATGGCCAGCTAGCTACCGTTGGATGTAGTGGATTCGGATGCTGATGGATGAAATCCCCATGGATTTGGCATGAGTGGCATTGCTTCGCATATTCGAGACAGTCCTGGATCATCGTGGGCCAGTAGTAACCCATCCGTTTAATTTTTAACTTCATCTTCGGGCCTGCTTGATGAGAACCACAGATTCCGTCATGAACTTCCTGAACGACTCTTTCTACTTTGTCAGGTCCTAAGCATCTCAGCCACAGAGAATCAAACGATCTCTTGTATAGAGTATCGTTGACGAAGGCGAAAGATAGAGCTCGTTTCATGAGCTGATGTCTTGAGGACGCTTCTTCGGGCATTCAGTGGGATTTAAAGTAGTCTATGAAGACTTCCCTCCAGTCCTCACCCTTCTCACGGTCTTTTATTTGTAGGGTCGTCTGCTCAGTCGCTCCCTTTTCTTTGGATGTTTCCGGAGATAGTTCTGCTGGGGCGAGCACTCGACGGGTTTGTACCACGATTCTGACGTCATCGAGGTTCTCGTCAGCTAGTTCTTTAGCGAGCTTAGCTAACGCGTCCGCTTTGCTATTTTCCGCGCGTGGTATGCTTTCCAAAGTATATGAGGGAATTTGGGTCAACAGTTGTTGCACCTTTTCACCGTACTTCACCAACTCCGGTTTGCACGTTTGGTAGTCGCCGTTTACTTGACTAACGACCAGTTGAGAATTCCCGTATATGAGGAGGTTTTCAATTCCCATGTCAATGGCGATCTCGAGGCCTGCTATCAAAGCTTCGTATTCGGCTTCATTGTTCGTCCTCGGTTCTGTTAAGGAGAAAGCGAAGCGCATTATCCCTCCTTGTGGAGTTACGAAGATGAGGTCTACCCCCGATTTGATCATTGGGGTACTTTGTTTGCGCTTCTTTATGGAGGACTCTCCATCGAAATAAAGTTCCCATCGGGTATCACCACCGTCGATCTCGTCAAACGCATGTTCGTCCGGCAAGTCGCAATTTAGAGGAGAACCGGCAGGTACTGGATGCTCAGCAAGGGAGTCGGCGATGGCTTGGCCTTTCACTGCCTTAAGCGGCTGATAGGTTATTGAAAACTCCATCAAGAGCAGGGCCCATTTAGCGAGTCTCCCTGTCAATATGGCCTTTGACATTAGATATTTTAGGGGGTCCACCTTTGATATAAGACGGACTTCATGTGCCAATGCATAGTGCCGGAGTTTTGTTATCGCAAAGATTAACGCCAGGCAATGTTTTTCGATAGGGGAGTAATTGCTTTCTGCCCCCAGAAGAACTCGGCTTAAATAGTAGAGCGCTCTCTCCTTCCCTTGGTCGTTTTCTTGTGCCCATAATGCGCCTAAGGAATTCTCAAGGGCTGTTGTATAAAGAATAAGGGGCTTTCCCTTGACTGGAGCAGCTAACACCGGCGGGTTCTGCAGGTACTGCTTGATCTCATCTAGCGCGCTCTGGCATTTTTGGTCCCAGACGAACGGGGTTCTCTTCTTCATCAGGTGGCTGTAAGGACAACACTTGCCTGACAGGTTGGCGATAAACCGCTGGACGTACGCGAGCTTCCCTTGGAGAGACCGCAATTGTTTGAGAGTTCTCGACGGTGGCATTTCCATGATCGCCTTGATCTTAGATGGATCTATTTCGATACCTCGGTGTCGGATGATGAATCCCAGGAATTTACCCGAGGAGACTCCGAACGCGCATTTGAGGGGATTCATCTTCAAATTATATTGCCGAAGGCGTTGAAATACGGTCCTCAGATGCTCTAAATGCTCTTCATATGACATGCTCTTTACTACGAGGTCGTCGATATAGCACTCGACGATTTCATGTATGAGATCATCGAAGATTTTTGTCATGGCCCTTTGATAGGTAGCACCAGCGTTCTTTAAACCGAAGGGCATAACTTTGTAGCAGAATATACCCAAAGGAGTCCAGAAAGCGGTGTGCTTCTGGTCGTCGGGATGCATCTTTATCTGATTGTACCCTGATGAACCGTCCATAAAGGAGAAAACCTCATGAGTGGACGTATTGTCTATCATCAGCTCGGTGACCGGCACTGGGAAATCGTTCTTCGGGCAGG
Organism: Agapanthus africanus; assembly: GCA_030015575.1. NCBI lineage: Eukaryota > Viridiplantae > Streptophyta > Magnoliopsida > Asparagales > Amaryllidaceae > Agapanthus > Agapanthus africanus. The sequence goes on along the minus strand of CM057347.1, from coordinate 446,564,451 downwards.
CTTTATTGAGATCTTGGAAGTCCACACATATGCGCACTGTCCCATTTTTATTCATTACCGGGATGATGTTGGCGACCCAGTCAGGATACTGTACCTCCTGGATAAACCCAGAATCGATCAGTTTCTTGACTTCGGCGTTAATGCTCATCTCAAGCTCGAGCTGCATCCTTCTCGGCGCCTGCTTGACTGGCTTGATATCCGGGGATATTGCTAATTTATGCACAGTAATCTCTGGATCTAGTCCTGGCATCTCGGAATAGTTCCATGCGAAGCAGTCTCTGTGCTGTAGAAGCATGTCCTTTAACGCAGCCACCCTTTCTTCAGACAGCAGCTCGCTGACGAATGTCGGTCGCGGATCATCTGCCGACCCCAACTCAATCTTCTTGAGGTTATCTGCAGTACTATGTATGCCATCTTCTAGTTCTTTCGGAGCTGGTGGAAATTCTGAGATCACCTCGTCATTGCTGTTCTCAAAGCACCAGGGAAGGTCATCCATATTCTTGGGCTCTTCTTTTAATATTATTATCATGTGACAAGTGCGAATCCGCTTCCAAGACCGATGTGGATCTGGTTCTGCTCTTGTGGCTTTGGGTTCGTGCTTTTGTGGCGGCGTTACCTTCCAGCTGCTGGATAAAGCAAATCTGCCCCGCTGGTACTGGTCTTCGACCCAGTTCTTGAAGGTAAAACAGTCTTCGAGGGGGTGTCCTATGGCTTGGTGATAAGAGCAATAGCCCGGATGAGAAACTTTGTTAGCTTGCTCAGGGTGCTTAGACTCCGGAAGTGCGATCATTTGATGTTTTATAGCGAGCTCGAGTAACTTCTTTGTCTTGTCTCGAGGGAAGGAATACGCTCGACTCATCTTCTTTATGAGGGACAAATCCGGACCGCGCAATACCCGATCACATGACTCTCTAATCCTGCGTCGTTGTTGTCGACTCCTTTTTCCACTTCTTGACTTACTTCTGCCTCTGCGTCGGGCCTTTTGCACAACGGGTTGACAGGGAGGAGCATCTTCGTCTTTTGCAGTCTGTTGAAATAGACGTTGCATCCTGGCCCTCTCGTAGATGGCCATCTCGCGATTATGGTCTTCCTGAGCTTTCTGACCGCTTTCCTGATAAGCTTGTCCATTCGTTCTTCAAACGACGGACTCGGTACTTCGCTCGCGGGATCCAGTTTTGATGAGGGGTTAGAATCTCTCGACAGGGCGTCCTCTTCCTCATCGAAGTTATATATGACGTAGCTACCGTGGACTCGTCCCCGTTCCCCGAATCTCGCATATCCAAGTCCGAGCATTTCCATTCTCCCGTTGGGCAATTTTCGCTGAGTTCCAGGGACATCCAAAACCTGTTGTAGAATCGAGCTTGTCGAACAGTCTGTTTTAAGGGCACCCCTTGGCGCTTCAATAGCCTCTTTAGTCCGTTTGTGTAATATCTGGGCAAACGGATGGGTTGGAGCCTGTCGAGTGTAGAATCTACGCCATGCCAGATCTCTTTCTCTACTCTCGTTTCCGAGGATCGATAGAATAGGATCACCTTCTCACCCTTTCGCCTAGGAGGGACGTAAAACGTCTGCAGGTCCTACACATTGTAAGCTTGAAGTGTGTCGAGATCCTTGTAGTGTTCCCGCGGCACCATGGTGATTTTCAAACTCTAATCATCGCCAGGGGATGCTTGTATTGACGGCCGACTGGAGAACACGGCATTAACCTCATCTTCCGAGTCACTTTCGAAGATCAACATAGGGGCGGACGGTCCCGGGTTGTTGCGTCAGGACGGACCAGCGTAAACTATCTCTTCTTCTTCTTCTTCGGTATCGCTTCCGAAAACAAGGATGGTGGCGGCGGCTTTGTCCTCCGGCTTGCGACACCTTTCTGTATTCTCGAAATATGGCAAAAAGTACTTTGCATCTTCGTACTTGCGGACTTCGTTCACGGAAAATGGGTTCAGCTCACCTGTTACGGTATACTCGAAACCATCCTTAAAGTACTTCATACACTGATGCTGTATAGAAGGGATGATGTTGTACTCGTGTAACCAAGGGCGACCGAGCAAGGCGTTGTAGCAGGTCTTGGCGTCAATGACGTGAAACTTGATGTCCGTGACAAGCAGCCTGAAGCGTAGTGTTAATATCACAGATTCGAGAGTCCGTGATGACTGGGAGTCGAAACCGGAGATGTTAATTTTGTCACGAGCGAGGTGCTGCACGCTCATGCAGATTTCCTTCAACACCCGAACATTAAGGAGATTGACGGAGGATCCATTATCCACGAGGATCTTGCCTATCTTGATATCGTGGCAATATCCGGAGACGTATAGGGGACGGTCGCACGTCCCGAGGAGAAAGTCTTCATCACCGAAAGTGACATCGGCCGTGTGCACTTCCTCCAATTCATCCTTCATCTTTTCTTCAGCCAGGAAAGCATGGAACTGCTCGGATTCTTGTAACGCCTTGATTAATGAATCTCGCGCTTCTTTTGATAATAGGAGGGCATCGAGAATGCTGAGCTGAGAAGGTAGCTTCCTTAGGTGCGCTAGGATATTGTAGTCCACCTTACCCTTCCTAGGAGGGTCGTTGACAGTCAGCTCTTTCATGACTCGGTCATCTAAGGCGATACCCTCAGTGACCTTTTCCTTACCCTTATCTTTTCTATTCGCGGGCCCGAGATTCTTTTCCGGGAGCGTGCGATTGCGCAGCTGAATGTTTTCGCAGGCCTCTGGTTCTTCCTCTTTCCCTAAAAAGGATTCTTTAAAGAGAGGGCCCATAGCCATTTCTTCATCAGAGTCGGTCCCAAAGGTGAGAACTTGCGATCCTCCGGCGTTGACCATGTAACAGTTGCCGGTAGTTCTTTTGTGCCTGTCGGTAGTACTTCTTTGTTCTCGGCGAGTTTTGGGTTTCATGCGCTTAAAATGTTGTCGGTGAGCAATATATCCCTGCCACCACATCTTAAAAGCGTCGCACTCTTCAGTGGGGTGCGAAATCTTCCGATGATATGCGCAATAATTAGGGTGCCTCTCCGCCCCATCGAACGTGTTTTCTTCCGAGGGTGGCAGCTTCATTCCTATCGACATGGCTTTTGCAAGCCTTTTCCTCATCTTGAATATATTTTTATCCACATCGGGTGTCTTTTGATCTGGCGGGAGTGCTTTGACTCTTTCGTTTAGCCGCTTGCGTTTTGCTCCTTTCGATGCAGCCATCTCACGCTCCTGATCGGCTTTACTTTTCAAACGAATCTCGTCTAGAAATGCGTCAATCATTTCATCTGTTGGCCATACAAGTCCTGGCTCAGGCTGTGCCCCCAGTTTCTCAGTGCCAGGAATTTTCTCATCGTCCGTAGGCGAGTGGGAAATCACATGGCAACTCGCTACATATCCCTCGGACTCATCCGACGAGCTTTCTCCATCATCTTCCTCTTGAAAGACGTGGTCGAGAAACTCTTGCAGTGTGACGGGAGTTCGTGCCTTTTGATTGTACTCCTCCAGCGCGTCAATCTGTTTCTGCAAATCCGTGCGCTTGTCTTCAGGCTTCACGGGATTTTTGGATTTCTTCTTCTTTTTCTTCGAAGATTTTGATGGTTGGGCGTGAGTACTTGGGCCATCACCACCGCTCTTTGTAGTTGGACGCGGCTTCAACATCCCTCCGATAATTTGAGGTTCAAGCGGGTTCTTCCATTCGACCGCCGGGCACGCATGAAGATCACTCGGCATCCTTTTGGTTTTAGCTGATAGCACGACCTCCCATGGAGCTTCTTCAATAAAGGAACAAGTTGCCCCCGGTGTATCTATTTTCTTGGGAGTATGCGGCTGTGGCGGGTTCACCTTCCACTTTTCGAACAGCGCAAACTTTCCCTGGAGGTATTGATCCTCAATCCATCCTTTGAAGACGAAGCAATCCTCAATCGGATGGCTTACCGTTTGATGGTACGGGCAATAATTGGGATTATTCATCTCAGTGGGTTGCGGCGGCCGCCTCGGGTTTGGCAAGTTGATAAGCTTGTTGCGTATTGCCAGCTCGAATAATCGTTTCGTCTTGTCCCGCGGGAACGAGTAGGGACGCTTCATCTTCTCATTATAATACCGCCGTCTTTCTTCCAACTGATCCGCCAGCTTTGAGGCACTGGTTTGCTGCTGAGCGTTCACAACGAAGGTTGCCTTCCCTTTACCCTTGTCATTCCGAGGTTCTGGCTTCGGGGGCGACGGTCTGTGACCCATCTGGTCCATCTGGACCAACTTGTCGATCAGAGCCTGGAACGTGGTTGGTTTAAAGAATATCATGAACTATGAGATGGTTGCATGAGGATTTAGTGTACCCACGAACATGCCCACCGCAGGCGCTTCCTCAATGCGTTGTTCGTATTTCGACCACAAGTTTCGCCAGCGTATAGCGTACTGGACCCACGTCTCACCTGGTTTCACCCTGGCATTAATTAACGCTGTTATCGGGGTACGTTCGCTGGCGCTTGCGAATCGCTGAGTGAATAGCAACTCCATTTCAGCGAACGTCTTGATAGAATCGTTCGGGAGTTCCGAATACCATTCGAACGCCGTTTCTGATAAGCTTCCCACGAACTGGCGAAGCAACAGTTTATCGTCGCCACCAGTGTTGCCACAAAGCGTCCTGAACTGGGCCACATGCTGATGGGGATTGCCTGTCCCCTTATAGACATGGAATTTTGGTATTGTGTAGCCCGGCGGGTATTTGATCTGGTCATACCAGCTCGGATATGGTCTTCCTGTCCTGACAACTTGACCGGCTGCCTCAGCCGCCTGGTGAATACGTATCTGTTGGGCTATGTATTCGTCTAGGTCAGCCTTAGAGATTGTCTCCTCCTTAGCCGTTGACGGAGCGGGTGGGGGATTTGACGTTTCTCCCCTGTCGTCTTCAAGAAAGATTGGGGGATCTTCAGTAGAGGGCTCTTGTTGGATCATCATACCCACCATGTCCTGAAACAGAAGGGCCATTCGTTGTATATTGGCTTCTTGTTCAGCAGCCTCTTTATCCTTCTTCTCCAGTATCCTACGAAGGAACTCAGCGTCAGTTTCTTCCTCCTGGCGTTGATCGGATGGCGCTTCGGGGCTTTCTTTCGGCCCAGTAAGTGCAGCCATCGCGGTCATCATTTCTTGGAGCTTCTGCTGTTGCTCCTGAGCTTTGGTCACCGACCGTGTGAGCGGTCTATGCCCTGTAGACGCACGGCTATCTTCCTTCCCCGATGCTGTGTATACAGTATGGATCATCGTGTCCCCAGACTTAGGGTGTCTGGGCTCAGCGCCATTAGCTCTCGTCGCCGGCCAGGGGATCTTCTCCGGCCTCCTCTTTTTATGAGCAGTGGAAGTTGAGGGGACCGTTGAGGTGGGCACCCAGACAGCTTTTCGTGGCTTAACGTGATGACTGACTTTCTGTTGAATTTTCAGCTTCTTGTGCTGGCGGGAGAAATTTGGATAGATCACCGAGTCTTGGGTCTGCCACCAGACTTTATAGATTTTGGAAGACAGCCGTTGAGGAGATTGGTGCTGTTCTGGCTTTATTTCCGCAGCCTTTTTTAGCGGAGGGGAAGACCTCTTTAGCTCCGCGATAGGAGAATTCCTACGCACCTTATTCAGCATCTCAAAGCTGTTCTTAGTTGGAACAGCAGCATTAACATCTGTCGTCGGGGCTGGAGGAGTTAGCCCAGAAGGGGAGTTGCCACCGGCCTTCCTCACTCGGTGCCAGTAGCGACGTCGAGCGTGTCGTGCTGATGGAATCGGTTCGGTGAGGGCGATAGCCTCGTCTTGCCCCCTGTGTAGGTGGGAGGGTAGCTGCTGGTGTCAGCCTGTTGAATACTGATGTCCTTTGAGAAGCAGTATCCAATCGGTTGAAAACAGTCTTCTGAGTAGGGACAGGAACCGTAGCGGGAGTCAGAACCGTTAATCTTGTAAAGACTGACCCTTTGGTAGGAGAAGCCGCCTCGACGACTTCAGGAGCAGGGATGGTTATCCTCTTCGGAATAACCTTCTCTGGGATTGCAAGCTTCATTGTGGGCCCACAGGAATTTTGGCCCAGTCTGGCGAAGACCGGAGAGCTGGAGTTGGACGACCCGTTGAGAGGGGCCGCATTAGCTGTAAGCCGATCGAAGACCGACTTCTTAGGAGCTTCCGGTGTTGGCACAGGAGCGGTGAAGCTCATTGGCGGGAGCATGGTCCCGAAAAACAATCCTGTGGTAGCTTGAGTGACCTGTTCCACAGGCATTGTGAACAGCGAAGCAGCTTGGGGCCCATAGGCTATACCTCCTGGCGAGGCGGAGCGCCGGTTGCAGTTGTAGTTGGAGCATTTCGCACAAGTGGAAGCCATTGACTCTTTGCTTTCTGTAATAAGCAAAACGTCAAATCTTAGTACCTTGAAACCCAAGGGCAACCATTAGCGAGCCGTGTTTGGTTCGCGAACACGACACACGAAGTGTGGAGTGGAAAGAGGAAAAGGTCCCACCGGGCGTGCCAGAATCTGTTCCCCTCCGAATGACGGCGCGACAGGGACGTCTTGCCTGAGATTCGGGGCAGATGCTAATTGGTGCTATCCGTCCACCTCTCCGAAGATGCCAAGTTGATTTATGGCACCGTGTATCGAAGGTTTAAACGGATGCATCCGATGTAGCAGACTTCGTCAGATTCCCCCTCGCTTGAGGGGTTTTTGATTGTGGGGACGCTTTTCCCTGCAGGCGCAAGCCCCTGTAGTTAATTACGCTACCGCATCGCGGTAACCACTTTCTCCTTCTCGAGATGGTCACTTCATGTCGTTTGTGTTTATTTTGTGTTTGATTGCCCGTGGATTGTATACGGAGACTGAGTTATGTCGTCGCCTGTAGGGCGTGGACTAGTCCAAATCCGTATTATCTTAGATTTGGGTTTGGGGGTTTGGGTTTAAGGATACGTTAGCCTCATTGAGGACTAAGATCAACTTAAACGTTTGTTAAGGATACGTTAGCCTAGTTTTTAGACTAAGATCGACTTAACAGGATCGTTTAGATCCAACAATAGGGCAATTAAGGGAGCCCTGTTGTTTAGTTTAGTGATATTGCGGTCAATAGGTAGTTTAAGGACATTGCGGTCCAATGTTAGTTTTAAGACATTGCGGTCAAGGTTAAGGACATCATAGTCCGTGGATTTAAGGACTCCACAGTCCGATATTAGTTTTAAGACATTCCGGTCAAGGTTAAGGACGTCATAGTCCGTTGTTAGTTTTAAGACATTCCGGTCAAGGTTAAGGACGTCATAGTCCATGGGTTTAAGGACCCCACAGTCCGATGTTAGTTTTAAGACATCCCGGTCAAGGTTAAGGACGTCATAGTCTGTGAGTTTAAGGACCCCACAGTCCGATGTTAGTTTTAAGACATCCCGGTCAAGGTTAAGGACATCATAGTCCATGAGTTTAAGGACCCCACAGTCCGTATCAATGTGTGGTCATAGGGACCCGTCACCTCTTTGAAGACGTTGAGGAATTACAACGCCAAGTATCAAAGGAGTGAAGAGATGTACCCTGGAACCAAGGTAGATTAAACAGTCTTTGACCCAGTTTAGGACCAAGACCAATTAATTATGTTATGAGCCCATTGGCCCAGTTAAGTTTGGATTGAGGACTTATGGCCATCTTGGGCTAAGTCCAATCAAGTTTAGCATATTGACTTTCTGTTGGTCCATTAGAGGAGAGGCTTTGCCTCTAGACACTTAGCCAATGGGGCTAAAGTTAGTGTTAAACACTAAAGACCAATCAGTGTTGAACACTGAGAATGAGATTGACAAGTTAATGTTTAACATTAAAAGATAGTTAGTGTTAAACACCAGCAACATGGATTTCAAATTAGTGTTTATACACTAAAGCAAATCTGTGTTAAACACTGGCAGTGGAGATTTCAAATTAGTGTTTAACACTAAGGCAGATCAGTGTTAAACACTGGAAACAGGGTTTTCCAAGTTGGTGTTCAACACTAAGAAAGTCAGTGTTAAACACTGTAAATAAAGTTTTCCAAATTAGTGTTTAAACACTAAGAAAATCAGTGTTGAACACTGGATATAGAGGTTTCAACTTTAGTGTTAAACACTAAGGCAAGAGGGGTCACGTGGTAGCACGTGAGAGCGCCCTCAATTCATTTTATTCTGCCAAAAGTATTGAATACTTTGGAGCATCACGTGCTGTCACGTGATGGGCATTTAAATGTTTGTCTGTTAGAGCTTCTGCCAAGGGTTCACGTGGGGCACGTGAGGCATTGCCTCAAAGCCCTTCTCTGTGGAACTTTTCAGGGGTCACGTGGTAGCTCGTGACCCTGCTTCTTTACATGTTTGTTTATCTTTTAAGAATTAAATCCTTCATAGGGTTAAACCCTAGTTATAACTTTAGAGGAATTAAATTCCCACTTTCTTTTTGAAGAATTATATTCTTAGATGGAGTTAAACCCCGGCTTTTCTTCTGTGAGAATTAAATTCCTGATGTATGTGAAGAACTGAATTCTATCATAGGGTTAAACCCTAATTTCTTTTTTCTTAAGGGAATTAAATTCATGTTATTTTGACAGAATTAAGTTCTTAACTAGGGTTAAACCCTGGTTCTGTTCATTTTGAAGGAATTGAATTCCTATAACATAGGGTTAAACCCTAATTTTATTTCAAAGGAATTAAATTCCTATAATTCTGTGAGAATTAAATTCTCAAACTTCCATTCCCTCTCTATGCTTTGGATCTGCATGGCAGGATCTCAACCCAATGAGAATTAAATTCTCAATTCATGGGGAGATGTGCACTCTGTAGATCCTCTACTAAAGAGAGAACTAAGTTTTTCTTTTTAATATAAGAGTTAAACTCTTTTGAGAATTAAATTCTCTTTTTAAAAGCCTCTCCTTTCTTACCTAAGGTTTTCTTCTGCAGAAGATCAAATTCTTCCAAAGTCTCGAGGCTCTATATTTCTCTCTCACTATGTGTCTCTCTCTGTCCCTGTGTCTCTGTATATCTCTTGGCTCCTATTTATAGGAGAAGGAGCAGAATCAATTAGTTTTAGTGAATCTTTCATTGAGAGATTTGATTTGTATTCATTAGAGATTTGATTTGCATTCATCATTCATTTGGACCTTTGGATTATTAGGTGAATTTTATTCACCATTGGATTTTAAATCCAAAGATATTCCTTTGTTATTTCGGTTAGATTTTAAGGGGAAATCTTTCCAAGTTCAAGATTTTTCCATAAATAGGTGATATTTAATCACCTTTAAATCTTTAATCCAATCGGTTCCAAATAATTATTCTCGTTTGGAAAGATTTGAATGCTTTTCAGAATTTAATTCTGTTAAATAGAGAGGCTTTGCAAGCCGGTCACGTGTGACCACGTGACCCTTGGTCACGTGTAGGCACGTGACCCCCTGGAGCGAGCTTTCTTTTCCTTTCTGCGCTCTATTTTCTAGCCGCTGTTCAACCGTCACGTGCCAACACATGACCCCTGGTCACGTGTGAGCACGTGACCCTTTCTGGAGCCTTTTCTTTGATTTAATCAAGGAGCTGAATCTGTCTTTGCCGCTGCTTTTAAATGTCACGTGCCAACACGTTACTGCTGGTCACGTGCTAGCACGTGATGCCTCCTCCATAAGCTTTCCTGATTTTAAATCAAGAAACAGTGTTGTTGGCTGTGATTCTGTGATGTTGCTTTATATCATGCCTGGGACGCATGTTATATATATTTATATATATACTAGTAGATGTTGTATATGTTTTGCACCCGCGCTGTTACACCCCGCTCCCCAGTGTACGGTAAGGAGGCGCGACAAAGTCCGCTACGTATTTACTCCGAAGTAAACACGTTAAGCGTATCTAAGCAATATAAAGTAAAATGTACACAAGAGACATGAATATAAATGAACATCAACTTTATTTATTTAACAATTCTTTACAAGTACAACTGGAAATGTAAATACAGGAATAGAAAGCAATGCCTAAATAATGGCAAAACTGAAATGAAAAGTATATACAAGTGCCTACAGCTCTGGGTCGATAGCAAACTGCTCCAAGTCCTCAGTACTGGGCTCGATCTCCAGTGAGTCCGATCCATCTGACAACATTCCAAAGAAAGAAGAAACGAATGTTGTCAGCGAACATTCGCTTAGTAAGTCCCAAAGATAGGTAGAGATAGAATAGACAGAAAGAGAGTATAACTAGTAATATTTGATTATATTGTTAACGCAGTTGTTTGTAACTTGGTACATAATATGCCAGTGTATACGAGAGGAGTCCCACTATTCCGGAGACTAAGGTATACGGAGCACAAGGAACCGTTCAGCCACGGTACAACGGCAATGGATATTCAGGTTAGGTGTATTAAAGTGACCGTCTCGTGCCACTTCTAACACATTCCGTACCAGTCTGCCCCTTTAGTTCCCCGTAATGTATTTGGTATTGATTTGTAATGATTTGTGTAATAGATTGTAAGACTTTCCGAAACCATGATATCAGGTAAATGGAATGGATATAATGGATAGACATGTAAACGGAGTATATCCATGGTTCGGTTCAGTCGAGACAAATTCATGTTGAATTGCAGTTTATACTTGAATCCTATTCAAGTCAGATTGATTGCATATTTGACCGTGACTCGAACCGAGTCAGACTTTTAAACAAAATTGAAGTCCTGATTTAAGTTTTGATGTTATCGGTAATTGCTGCACATGGACGGCAGGATTTGTGTCTTTTTCCAAGACAATTACCGTGTTGATAACACTGTTGTTAGATTGTCTACCTTAGATAAGCAAGCACCCATATTCTCCGGCTCCCTGAGGCTCAAGAGAACTGATCTCGCTTAAACCTATATTTACTAGGGTCCTTATTGTAATTTAATATAACTTGAGGGGGTTTTATGTAAAAATAGTTTTGATATATTTTCAAAATACACCTTAAGCATTTAATTATCATCTTTAGGGTTTTCATAGATGTAGTTTTTATAAAAATGAAATTTTCTAGTGAGTAGAACCTTGGTTTCATTGTATATGGTATTTTGATGAAATATTGGCATTTGTATTGAATTGTAATGGTAGTTTCATGAAATTATGATTACTTTGATTTAGAAAAACATAGAATATTTATATAATATATTTAAAATAGATATTTTGATAATAGTTATAAATATATATATTTAATAAAAATAAATTTTATTTAATTTTTGTAGAAATCTCATTTTCTTAAAAATTGTATCAAAAATTCTATCGAGATCGAATGCTCCGTTAGGAGGTCTGCATCTCGCTCTACTAGGCACGAGGATGTGCGACAATCCGTACCATCCCGATCGGGGTCCCCAAAATGGGTTGTAGAGGCACAATTGCAAGGAATTTAATTAACACACTTTTTAAAGAAAACGGTTTTCTGAATGTTTAAGGTATTTATTCGTAATCTCGTATTTTCCAACAAACTATTGTTCTAAAATTCATCGTGCTATATCAAAGATGTGTGTTGTGATGAGGCAGGTCATTACCCCGTGAGTTATCTAAAAGTAATACAAGGAAATATGTTGAATTGTATTGAAAGTAAAGTATATGGTATTTTACCGTAAAAATACGATAAAAGTTGCATAATAGATTCTTTTGAGATGAAACTTATTCTAATGTGTTTGTTTATGATTACTAAATAATCTATTAAAAATTTGTAGGTTTGTTATTAAGAAAAATTAGATTTTTTAAAGAAAAGAGAATCGGAAGGCGGAATAACTCCGCTTCCAACGAGTTTTGAAAATGAGAAATTTTAGAATAGCAAAAGAGGAGGGGAGAGAGAACTTACTGGCTATAAAGAAAGAGGGAAGGAGGAGGAAGCTCTCGGAACCGTCGGGGCGTCGTTTCGTCGCCGGAATCTCCCCGAAATATTGTTGGAACTTCGCCTCTTTCTAACTCAACTTGTACAACTTGGGACTTGAAAATTTTAGAGAGTTTTTGTAATGAAATTCTGAATGAGGAGAGGTGAAATGTGGTGTGGTATTTATAGGGAAAATTAGTATTTAGGATAATGAATAATAGAATTAAAATTTGCATTAAAATGTGGATTAATGCCCATTTTTAATTCTCTGAAAATGTGCAGAGAAATCAAACAACATAGGAGTAGTAGAGGGAGTCCAAAGGGTTTAGGGTTAAAAATTGGGGAGCATCCCTTACGGGGGGCCCGGCAGTGCCTGCCGTAGGCAACATCTCGACGGTCGATATCCGGTGAGGGATGGTGGGATCTTGGCCACGTGTCCTAGTCGTTTGGTTTAATCCAGTGCATATATTTATTTTCTGTGTAAATTTTCATTTTACGTGCAGTGCACGTGCAAACTTTTGGGCTTCTAAAAGTTTAAAAGAAAAAATGAACAAAAAATAATGTGGCTGAGGTGATTCGAACACAGATGCTACGTCACAGCAGTGCAAGGCTTTACCAATGAGCTACAAGTGCTTTCTTGCTGTTCAAAAGCAAATCAAATACTTCTAGCATACACGGGATTGCAAATACTCTATTTGTACATTAATTTATAAACAATTTTCTGTACACCGAAAATAGAGATGTTACACGCGTTAGTCTAGCCCCCGCTCTGTCGTTAGTTAAGTAACCTAACGGGTGATGACGGGGCCCAGTGGCGAATGCGGATGGCATATACGTACATTTTATTTTCGTTCTTTTCTGGTGTGATATGTTTAATTGATGGGACTGCATTATTTCCGATTAATGCAAGGAAAACAAACCTATATGATGTTGTTGGAACCAAGTTTTTTTTAAAAAAAAATGACATTATAAACGTTCTCTTTTGCTTTGCACAGTGGTATTCGGTTATGAATATCCAGCACCTCATTCGACGAGGCAAGAGCCGAGATCCCTTCACCTGGAGTGACTGTTCTCTGCCGAAATACGCGACCGGGATGTTAGGACGTCTGGCCTGAATTTTGGGGGCAGATGCTATTTGAATTTATCCGTCCACCTCTCCGAAGATGCCAAGTTGAGATATGGTACCGTATATCGGAGGTTTGGACAGATGCGACCGTGGTAGCGGACCTCGTTAGATTCCCCCTCATTTGTGAGGGTTTTTTTGATTGTGGAGACGCTCTTCCCTGCAGGCGCAAGCCCCTGCAGTCAATTACGTTATCTCATCGCGATAACCACTTTCTCTTGCTCTGGAAGTTCACTTCGTGTCGTGTGTGTTTTTGTTTGTTTAGGTTGCCCGTGGATTGTATACGGAGACTAATTTATGTCGTCGCCTATAGGGCGCGGATTAGTCCAAATCTGTATATTTTAGATTTAGGCTTGGTTTGATTTAAGGATCGTTAAATTGGTTTGAGATTAAGATCAATTTAAATGTATGTGAGCAGTTAGGGCTCGGTTGGTTTTTTGTTAAGGATACGTTAGTCCAATTTGAGACTAAGATCTACTTAACAAGGTATTAGGATCATTTTTATTTCAGATCCAACAAATGAGCATTTGGGCTCTATTGTTTTAGTTTAAGAATGTTACGGTCCGTTATTGCCATTTTGGAGGCGAAGTTCTAGTTTGAGGACATCTCGGTCTGTTGATCACCATTTTGGAGGTGGGATTTTAGTTTAAGGACGTCTCGGTCTGTTGTTGCCATTTTGGAGGCAACGGTTAGTTTAAGAACGTTACGGTCCGTTGTTAGTTTAGGGACATCTCGGTCCATTGTCCATCTTGCATGCACGTGTATTTGTTACGTGACGGGATGAGCAAAGGTGATATGGGATGAACCCAGTTTGGGGTATGATTTGATTTGGGGTGTGCACATCAGTTTGGGTAGTGCGCCAAAAAGCAGTTGTTGTCGGGACCCGCCACCTCTCTGAAGACGTTGAGAGATTACAATAACTTATATCAAAGGTGTAGAGAGATATACCCTTGAACCAATTACCGTGTTCGAGGGAAAAGATCATAGTGGATCATCAAAGAATCATTAGTCATTTTTGGAGACTAAGATTAACTTAGGAGATGTGGGATGAACATCATTTTGGATATCATCAGTTGGAAGATCGATAGTCGTATTTAGGACTAAGATCAATTGGGGAGGTACTGAACACATGGGCTCGGTTGATCTGAGTTAGGGACCTAGCCAACCTGGACTTGGTCCATTCAGTTTTCTCTTTATTTAAAAAGAAGTGCTAAGCACTTGTTTGGGCTCAGTCCCCTTTTTTGTGCAAAAAGTGCTGTGCACTTATGTAAGTTCTAACGCTCACACATAGCCATGTGGGGTTTTCAGTCATGGAGATTTGCTCAATAAGTGTTAAAACACTTTACCCCCTTTTTTGTCTCTTTTTGGAGTGCTGAGCACTCTTTATGGTGTCCACGTGCGAAGCACGTGAGGCGCTAGGCGCTGCCTATTGAGTGTCAAGCACTTTTTATTCTGTGGCGCCCACATGAGGGACACTGCGGCGCTGGGCACTGGGCGTTAGGCGCCGCTCACCGAGTGCTAAGCACTCCTTTATTTTGTAGTGCCCACGTGAGGAACACGTGCGGCGCTGGGCGCTTTCTAGTGAGTGCTAAGCACTCTTCTCTTCTGTGGCGCCCACGTGAGGAACATGTGCGGCGCTGGGAGCTGGGCACTTTTCTCCTCTGCTGATAGCATTTTTACCCATTAATGATCAATAGGATCTTCGTTTTGTAGATCTAGGATCAAGCTTCATTTTTAAGAACCCAGTTCTTTTATGAGAACCAGGTTTCTCTTATATGCTTTGTTTTGAGGAATTCAATTCCTAGTTCTTTCTGAATTTTTGATTCTCAAGAACAAGTTCCTCCCGATGAGAATTAAATTCTCAGTTTGTGGGAGACTTGTCTTGTGGATCTCAGATCCAGAGAAAGAACTAAGTTCATTGAGAAGGGTTAAACCCTTTAGATATGTAAATAAGATGTTTCTATCTCTCTATATTTTTTATTTACCTAGAGTTTTTAAGGAGGGAGATCTTCTTCCTTAAGAATTTAATTCTCTGTTCTTTTTTGACGCTTTCTGTTTTTTTTTGGAAGCTTATTGGGGGGGGTCCTCCTTTTCAGACTTGAAGTCTTGGGTACTTTATATAGTAGAGGCAAGTCTGTTGATTAGTTGAAGAAATCTCTCATTAAGAGATCCTAATTTATTTTGGGAATTTACCCACCGTTGGATATTTGATCCAAGGACTTCTGTTTTACAGAAAGTATTTTCTTGTTTTTAACAAGATCAGGGAAATATATACCCATACAAAATTTATTCTGTAGATCGATGATTTTTTAATCACCATTGGATTTTTAATCCAACGGTACTCTGTTTTACAGAAGAAAATCTTTCTTGTTTAGAAAGATTTGAGGAATATTTCCTCTAAGCAGAATTTAATTCTGCATCCTGATGATTTATCGCCTCCATTGGATCTTTGATCCAACGACTCTTCTTAACAGAGAGTAGAATTTAATTCTACCGAGCGCCGGCGCTCACGTGTTGTGCACGTGGGTGCTGCTTAAGATTTTTGTGTGCTTTGCACACGAGCGCTGCTCATATACGAGTTTTTAACTCTGGCGCTGGCACCCTCATGGAAGGCACGTGAGGCGCTGCCTCTTGAGTTTTGAATAGAGCTTTGCTCTTTTATTGGGGGAAACAAATGCCCCCCCCACCGTTGCGCTCACGTGGCTCACACGTGAGTGCAGCGGTGACACCTTTTCCATCGTTTGATCTTCTTGGAAGTTGAACCTTCTTCCTGTGCCTATAAGAAGGGCTTTTGGACCTTGAGATGACTGCTGTTCATCTTCCCTAATCTTCTTCTTTCTCTGAGAATATAATTCTCTTTCCAGGGCTCAGATCGCTGTTCAAGGAAACTCTTTTAGAGTCAAAATTCTGTCAAAATTTGGTAAGAATTATGACCAAACTCTTGAAGGAATCTCTTCATGTTTTAGGGTTTTAACCCATTAACAGAGCTTTGCTCTTCTTTTGTAATGATTAGACCGTAGATCTTTAAAAAAATGTTTTAGGGTTTCTTACCCGTTAATCAGAGATTTGCTCTTCTTTTATAAAGATCTCTTAGAGTTCTAAGATTTTTCTTGCAGATCTTGAAGATCTTAGGATTTAGCTTTGCTTTTGAATGTTCTGGGATGTTATCCCATTGTTTTACAGAGCTTGGCTCTGAAAATTTTTGGGGAATTTTATTCCCTTCTTAATTTTCTTGACAAATTTGAATTTTGTTTGCAGAGCAAAGTTCTCGAGGGAGTTTAAATCCCGAGTCCAATGATGTTTTCTCATTACATAAGAATCCTTTTGGATTCTATTCTTAATGAGTGACTGTCTGATCATTGATGGGGCGTCACCTTAATTTTGTGGACCCCCTTGTTCCTTTCTTTCGAACTGCGGTGCAGTACAATTTTTTAAGTACCAAAAAGTGTTAGAGTCCTGAACGTAGTGTCGATAGCTAACCCTTATCCTTTTATGCATGTACTATGGCTTTCAATTCCTCCTTTCCTTTCGTACGTTCAGAGAACGCTTTTTCCGACGCGCCCGTGGATCGGTAAGTCTTTGCGCTTATTAAGGATCATGACCCTGAGCAAAAATCTCTTCACCTGTAGGGGTCATGGTATAGTCAGATTATCCAGGGTCGGCGCAGTTTTTCTTGTGCAGCACCTTCGGAGCTGATCCCAGCTATTCGTTATGCCGACCCGCTTCAAATGACTTACACCGTAGAAGATGTCAACTGGACCTCGGAAGGTCATCTTCGGCCTTCCATGGCGTCGATACCCGTACAGCCACCGATGGCCTTGGACATTTTAGGGCGATGCATATACCAAGGAAAGTCGCGCCCTTGGGGGCAAATTTATATGATAGGATTGGCTCCTCATCATGCGGCCGGCTACCTACAGTGGGCTTGGTATGTCCTGTCAGCCAAGAAGTCATTGTTGTTGAAGCTTGGGCTGTATCCAGCAATCTACGTGTCCCTTTTTCACTATCCCACGCCTCATGTATGGTGGGTCAAGGCTTTTCTGGAACAATGAAACATCTCGACCTACACATTTCTTTTATCAGACCGGGAGGTCTCGATATCCTTGGAGGAGTTTGTGGAGATTTCTGGCTTACCCGTCAAGGGGGAACATTACGAGGAAATACTTCCCCCTGATGAGTACATCTTCGCCACTAAATCAGTGGTAATGGGCCTTACCTCTGAGAGCGCCGTTCAACATCAGTTCCCTAGCTTGATCAAGGTGCTGAACATTTACGAGAATTTATTCCTGGAGTCTGGCAGGCATGGGGTTAGCATCGCAGATTTTATCACCTTCTTTCTTCGTCCGGAAGTTCTGTCTAAACAGGCCGCGAAATTCGCTAAACTCGACGAACCGTTTGGGTTTGGTTTAGATAACTTGCCGACGGCGGAAGAGGATCTAAAGAATTACTTTCTTCCAGACACTCCAGTCGTCCCCTTTGCGAAGATCGCTTCCCCGGGTGTTGATGAAGAGTCGTTCTTTTTGGGGTTCATTGGCCTGTGGCTGAGTTGGTTCGCGCTTGCGACGCACCCCCGCTACATGAGGCCATCTGTTTTTTATCCGGCTCATCGCATCATCACAGGGACGCGCGTGGCCGTTGGGATCGCGGGGTTAGCTCATCTATACCACGACCTGAGTTTAGCAGCTGACACTACTCAGCTGGGGGTAAAGCCCGTGTATCTCCCATTACATTACTTCACATCATGGATTGGGATGCACGTGCTGGGTGCCTTTGGCGTTCACAAACGACCCCGATTCTATGAAAGCTCCAACTTCCCCCGGGTAATGTTCCTAGTTGACGCTTCCGCTCCGGACCCGTCACAACGAGAGGCTCGGCGATTGCTCCTTTGACCACGTATGGTTGGGGACAGTATGACCTTTGTCGATAAGGTCTTGACTATCGGCAAAGAATCCACCAAAGTGGTTCAACCGTTGCGCGATACCTTCAAGGATGGGGCTTCCGCATTGAGGGCCCGGGAGGTTATGCACCTATACCCCGTCAGGCCGGGCTTCCTAGTGTTTAGACAGAACGCCTCGGTACTGTTCATGAGGTACAACCCGAACCGCTTCACTCAACAGTTGGGTTATAATTAGGGCGTTCCTCTCGAGGCGTTCTTAGTCGAGCCTGCTGCTACGGAGGAGGGTATTCGCAGCGCGCTGCACCACTTTATGCGATTAAATACGGGGTCCCATTTCCTCTTCAGCGAGCCGAGCTATGTGCTGAAAGCTTCGAATGCTTACGTGGCGTGGTACCAGCATGCGACGAGTGCTGTTATCATGGAGGAAAGGCGGCTACTACTCGATCATAAGGATTCCATCCCAGCCGGTAATCCATCGGTCCCACTGAAGCGACGGGCCCCTGTTCGTCCTTCTTTAAGAGAAATCACTATGGCTGTGGTCCCATGAGCTTTCCCTGAGAAGCTTCAACCGGATGTTCCCGTAACTGCGGTAGCCGTGGCGTCTCCAGACTCGGGCATCGATTCAGAGATCGGGACCCACCGTCCGAAAATGCCTGTTAAGCGAAAGCATTTATCGTCGGCTGTTGGTGTCAGTTCGCAGAAGAAGAAGAAGTCTCTATTCTTTGCTGATGTGGTATTCGGCCAGGAGCCCCATGCCCCCTATAGTGAGGGCTTGTGTGAATATAGCACCAATGAGGGTTTGTTTGACACGCCTGCAACCGATATTGATCTTCAGGCTGCTATCGCAGCTTCCAAGCGACTGGCTTGCGAGTTATGATGGTGGTCCGTTAGGTTTTGTGGTACTAGTGTTTTTGTCCGTCTTTACGTTGCTGTTCGAGTAGCCTTGCGACTGTCGTGTCTCTGATCCCTTCGCGGGCTGGACAAGATGTATTCAAGTAATCTTCTTAGGCAATTTGACCGTCGGAAGAGCAAGCGTTAGGAATTTTTCCATGCCGCTTTTTACTTGAGATTAGGCTCAGTTTGGGAGCCCCGATGAGTCATAACCACTCCGCACCGGTGTGGGATGATCTCCGATAGTCTTTCGGGTTTTATTTGATTTGCCGTCAAGACCCTGAAGCTAGGAATTTGGCCTTCGCTTCCTTTGTCATCACTGCGTCTGCTGTAATGAGACGAATGTCGAGGTGATCTCTAGGTTGTTTTGTGAACCGTCGAGACTTGGAACTAGGGACTTTGCCATGGCTCCGTTTTATTTTGACCCTGGGGTCGTTTGTTGACGTTGCATCTGCATCCTGCTGGAGTGAGAAGAAACGCTGCTGTTGACACTATGTCTGCTGTAACGAGACGAGTGTCGAGGCGGTCTCTAGGTAGTTTTGTGAATCGTCGAGACTTGGAACTAGGGACTTTGCGATGGCTCCGTTTTGTTTTGACCCTGGGGTCGTTTGTTGACGTTGCGTTTGCATCTTTCTAGAGTGAGAAGAAACGCCGCAGTTGACACTGCGTCTGCTGTAACGAGCCGAATACCGAGGTGGTCTCTAGGTTGTTTTGTAAACTGTCGAGACTTGGAACTAGGGACATTGCCATGGCTCCGTTTTTTTTTGACCCTTGGGTCGTTTGTTGACGTTGCGTCTGCATCCTGCTGGAGTGAGAAGAAACGCCGATGTTGACATTATGTCTGCTGTAACGAGACGAGTGTCGAGGTGGTCTCTAGGTTTTTTTGTGAACCATCGAGACTTGGAACTAGGGACTTTTTCATGGCACCGTTTTGTTTTGACCCTTGGGTCGTTTGTTGACGTTGCGTCTGCATCCTGTTGGAGTGAGAAGAAATGCCGCTGTTGATACTATGTCTGTTGTAACGAGACGAGTGTCGAGGTGGTCTCTAGATTGTTTTGTGAACCGTCGAGACTTGGAACTAGGGACTTTGCCATGGCTCCGTTTTGTTTTGACCCTTGGGTCATTTGTTGACGTTGCATCTGCATCCTGCTGGAGTGAGAAGAAACGCCACTGTTGACACTATGTCTGCTGTAAGGAGATGAGTGTCGAGGTGGTCTCTAGATTGTTTTGTGAACCTTCGAGACTTGGAACTAGGGACTTTGCCATGGCTCCGTTTTGTTTTGACCCTTGGGTCGTTTGTTGACGTCATGTCTGTATCTTGCTAGAGTGAGAAGAAACGCCACTGTTGATACTATGTCTGCTGTAACGAGACGAGTGTCGAGGTGGTCTCTAGGTTGTTTTGTGAACCATCAAGATTTGGAACTAGGGACTTTACCATGGCTCCGTTTTGTTTTGACCCTGGGGTCGTTTGTTGACATTGCGTCTGCATCCTGCTGGAGTGACAAGAAACGCCAATGTTGACATTATGTCTGCTGTAACGAGACGGGTGTCGAAGTGGTCTCTAGGTTGTTTTGTGAACCGTCGTGACTTGAAACTAGGGACTTTGCCATGGCTCCGTTTTATTTTGACCCTTGGGTCGTTTGTTGACGTTGCGTCTGCAGCCTGCTGGAGTAAGAAGAAACGTCGTTGTTGACACTATGTCTGCTGTAACAAGACGAGTGTCGAGGTGGTCTCTAGGTTATTTTGTGAACCGTCGAGGCTTGTCTTTCCCTTTGACGGAGCCTGATGGGAAAATATGGTTCCCTTTTCGTTTAGGCCCATGGATTGTATACAGGGGTTGATGTGGGCTCACCTGCAGGGCAACAATTTCATTTTTTTATTTCTTTCCGCGATGCTCTATCATTTCAGATTTTTATATCGTGAGAGTCGCGATTGCCCAATCATTTTGGCTTTTTATCGTGGTGCCCAATCGTTTCGGCTATTTTTATATTTTTACTCGCTGCTTTTTATTGCGAGTTGCCCAAACATTTCGGCTATTTTTATATGCATATATTTTTTTTGCTCGCTGATTTTTATTGCGGGTTGCCCCATCATTTCGGTTATTTCATATGCATTTTTGCTCGCTGATTTTTGTTGCGAGTATAGAACTTGAGATCTTATACCAATTTTGGCATCAGCATTGCTGCGACTGGACTATTGTCAGGAGCGAATCATCATTTGCCGCGAAAGGACTTGAAAATTGACACCTGTTCAGGCATCAGCATCGCTGCAACTGGAATATTTCCAGGAGCGAATCATCATTTACCGTGAAAGGACTTACCGTGAAAGGACTTGAAAATTGACACCTGTTCAGGCATCAGTATCGCTGCGACTGGAATATTGCCAGGAGCGAATCATCATTTGCCGTGAAAGGACTTCGAATTTGATACCAATTTAGGCATCAGCATCGCTACCACTGGGATGTTTCCAGGAGCGAATCATCATTTACCGTGAAAGGACTTAAAATTTGATACCAATTTAGGCATCAGTATCGCTACCACTGGAATGTTGCCAAGAGCGAATTGTCATTTGCCTTTGTGGGTTTGAACAAAGGTGGCTTAGCAAACAGATTTAAGGTCCTGTCAACTAAGGCTTTTTGACTCTATAAGCCGTAGGGGTCTCATAAAAGGTTTTCTCCCTACGAGTCGTGAAGATCTCGTAGGTGTATTTTCTCCTTAGGAATCGTGAGGATCCCTAAGTGTGCGTTCTCTTATAAGCCGAGAGGACTTACAAGTGTCGTTCACCATATGAGATCATTTCTCGTCATTGGTGGAACTTGGTGGGGAAAACATTTATTTGTGCCCATGGATTGTATACAAGGTCCATCATTGTACCGCCTGTAGGGCAACTTGGGGGATACGGCGGCTTAAGAATAGGTCCAGGTACCTGTAGCTTAAGGCTTTAAATCCTATGAGCCATGAGGGTCTCATAGAGGGAGTTCTTTTTACGAGTCGAGAGGATCTCGTAAGTGAAAATTTTACGAGATTGCGCCCTTTCAGGTTTTCACAAGCTCGCCGGTAGCCCTGTTGTTTTTACTCACGGCGTCCTTTCGGGTTTTCATCCGTGTCGATTTCGCTTGTGGACGTACCATTTTTTTAACAACGAGATTGCGCCCTTTCAGGTTTTCACAAGCTTTCCAGTAGCCCTGCTGTTTTTACTCCCGGCGTATTTTCGGGTTTTCATTTGTGCCCATTTCGCTTGTGGACGTACCATTTTTTGGACTTGGTTTGCAGTCTTTGCCGTTGGAGCTTTGATTGCAACATAGATCCCAAGAGAAGATATCGCCGTATTTAGGGCGATGCGCCATGTTTGAGGCGGAGTAAAAGTTTAGGGACATTTCAGTCCATTGCCAGTTTAAGGACGTAGTGGTCCATGATTACCACTTTTGAGGTGAAGCTTTTAGTTTAAGGACATTACGATCCGTTGCCAGTTTAAGGACATAGTGGTCCATTGCCAGTTTAAGGACGTAGTGGTCCATTATCACTATTTTTTTGGTGAAGCTTTTCCAAATACCACTTAGAGTTTTGACTCAGGAAGATAGCGAGCGGACACGAGCGTCGTCATCTATCATTGACCTAAGTCGTTACTCATCAAGCATGGTATTTCTTGAGGAATCGGCCATTTATTGGCCGGAAGGGTCTTTCGCCATGCATATCCATGAGCAAATTGTAGGGTGTTTTTCGTCACCCCATTGATATGGGAATACGTGCGCGCTTGTCAGGCGTATTACATATTCCCCCTGCCTAGGGTAGGCCGGGGTTTATTGATTGTGGGGATCCGAATTTTCGGCATCCGCGGACTAAGCTGTCGTTAATTACCCCTCGCCTTTGGAGCGAGAGAACCTCCGATTGACGGGTCAAACAGGTCATGCGAACTCAACGTGCAGTGTTATGTATTAAAGGGGTTTTGGATATATCGTATGATTTGCTTTTAACTACGAGGTTATCGATATAGCACTCGACGATTTCATGTATGAGGTCATCGAAAATCTTCGTCATGGCCCTCTGATAGGTGGCACCGGCGTTCTTTAGACCGAAGGTCATCACCTTGTAGCAGAATATGCCCAAAGGGGTCCGGAAAGCGGTATTCTTCTGGTCCTCGGGATGCATCTTTATCTGATTGTATCCTGATGAGCCGTCCATGAAGGAGAAAACTTCGTGAGTGGATGTATTATCTATCATCAGCTCGGTGACCGGTACTGGAAAGTCGTCCTTCGAGAAAGCTTTGTTAAGATCCCGAAAGTCTACGTAGATGTGCACCGTCCCATTCTTCTTCATGACTGGGACAATGTTGGCGATCCAATTGGGGTACTGAACCTCTTGGATGAAGCCGGAGTCGTTTAGCTTCTTGACCTTGGCGTTAATGCTCATTTCAAGTTCAAACCATATCCTTCTTGGTGCTTGTTTGATTGGCTTGATGTCCGGAGATATCGCCAATTTGTGCACAGCTATCTCTGGATCTAGTCCAGGCATTTCGGAGTAGTTCCATGCGAAACAGTCTTTATATTGCATGAGCACGTCTTTTAGCGTAGCCACCTTTTCTTCAAACAGCAACTCGCTGACGAACGTTGGCCGCGGGTCGTTTGCTGTCCCCAAGTCAATTTTTCTGAGGTTATCTGCAGTAGTATGTATCCCATCTTCCAGCTCTTTTGGCACCGGTGGAAACTCTGAGATCACTTCGTCATCATCGTTTTTGAAGCACCAGGGGAGATCAGCCACATCCTCGCGTACTCCTTCTCCTAACAGCGTTATCGTGTGACAGGTACGAGATCGCTTCCAAGACCGATGTTGATCCGGCTCTACTCTCGCTGTATATGTGGCTTTCGGTTCATGCGTTTGTGGCGGGGTTACCCTCCAACTGCTGGATAAAGCGAACCTGCCTTGCCGATACTGGTTTTCTACCCAGTCTTTGAATGTAAAGCAGTCTTAAAGAGAATGTCATATCACTCGGTGATAGGAGCAATAGTCTGGGTGATGAACCTCACTTGCTTGTTCGGGATTTGCCTTAGGCGATGGATTAGTGAATGATGTCACCTGAGCAAGTATCTCCTGCAGATTTTCACGTTGCAGTTGAACTTTTGTCAGGGACCGAGTTTGAGGTCGAAGTCTAGTAGAAGCTCAAGCTTCGTTTTTGGAATTCACCACATAGACTATGTGAACTACCGTGCCCCAAACCTTGGGGTGTTTGGAGTTTTGGCCTTTAGTGTTTGCTCCGGGTACTTAAGCTTTATTAGGCCTCTTGTTGTGAAAAGCCGCTTTGGTTTTAGGAGGAACCGCTGTATCAGGATCCGTCTTGGGGTAAGTCCCCTTCACCTGCTTCCACACCTTATATATAGATGAGGAAAGTTGTCTCAGTGAGCGAACTGATTTATGCTCTCGTGGGAGCTCCATGGGCTGCGGAGACTTCTTCAATATTGCGGTAGGAGAATTTTGTCTGACCCTTCACAACAACTTGAAGCTGTTCCCAGTTGGAACAACAACATTCACCCATAGGGTCGAAACAGGACCATACGGAGAACTGCCCCCAGCTCATTTTGTATGACGCTGATATCGACGTCGACCATTTCTTACGGCCGGGATTTGATTAGCTTCAGGATTTTGCCGAGCCTGCCCCCTTTTTCCTTTGAGAGCTGGAATATTCTGCCCCCTGCGTCGACCTTGGTCCTTAGCATGTGCCAGTTGTTTGAGAACTGATTCCATCGGCAAAGCTGCTGCTTAGGGAGCCCGCCTGTGAAAGACAAACTTCCTTTGGGCTTCCTCCATCGGCGTTGAGGCACCGAGGGTGGGAGTATTGACCCAAGGAGAAGACCGTTGATTTCTCGAAGAGCCGGATTGCAGAGATTTGAGGCCGCAAGTGGCCTGTACTTGACTCCACCAAATATGACAGAGCCTGAGTTACTAAGGTGGGAGCAAACGCCATTCTTCATAGAGACGAAACGCCAGCTTCAGTATCCACTCCCCTAAGGGCAACCACAAACATATATACCGCGACTATTTGATCACGGAAAAACACGACACACGAAGTGTGGAGTGGAAAGAGGAAAAGGTCCCACCGGGCGTCCCAGAATCTATCCTCGAAGTTCAGGCCGGATGTCCCAACGTCTCGGTCGCATCTTTCGGCGGAGAACAGATTCTGGCATGCCCGGTAGGAAAAGAAGAGAATTTAATTCTCCAAAAAGAAGAAGATCCCTTCAGAAAAGAAAGAAACCCTAGGTATGAGAGGGAAATAGATCATTCTATAAGCACCACAAAACAAAAAAGAGAATTTAATTCTCAAACTAACAGTTTAACTCTTCTGAATAAGAACTTAGTTCTTCTTTTGGTTGAAGATCTGCAGAAGTAGATCTCCCCATAAGTTGAGAATTTAATTCTCATCAGGGGGATTCTGCCATGCAGATCTAAAGCCTAAGAGAGGACCTAAGTTCAGAGAATTTTATTCTCCCACAAAGTACATAGGAATTTAATTCCTCCAACAAAGATAGGGTTTAACCCTTAATACAAGAACTTAGTTCTTCTTCATGGTTGAAGATCTGCAGAAGCAGATCTCTCCATAAGTTGAGAATTTAATTCTCATCGGGGAGATTCTGCCATGCAGATCCAAAACTCAGAGGGATAATTGAGTTTAAAGAATACAGAGACGCGACCGGTGGAAAGAGGAATAGGTCCCACCGGGCGTGCCAGAATCTGTTCTCTTCCGAATACAGAGATGCGACCGCGTAGGTTCGTCTTGCCTGAAATTGGGGGTAGATGCTATTTGGTTTTATCCGTCTACCTCTCCAAAGATAGCAAGTTGATTTATGACACCATGTATCGAAGGTTTAGACGGATGCGGCCGATATAGCAGACTTCGTCAGATTCCCCCTGGTTTGAGGGGTTTTTGATTGTGGGGACGCTCTTCCCTACAGGCGCAAGCCCCTGCAGTTAATTACGCTACCGCATCGCGGTAACCACTTTCTCCTTCTCCAGATGGTCACTTCTTGTCGTGTGTGTTTGTTTTTGTTTTTGGTTGCCCATGGATTGTATACGGAGACTAATTTATGTTGTCGCCCGTACGGCGTGGATTAGTCCAAATCCATATTTTCTTAGATTTGGGTTTGGGTTGGGTTTAAGGATCGTTAATCTCATTTGAGACTAAGATCAAGTTAAGCGTTTGTTAATGACACGTTAGTCTAATTTTAGACTAGGATCAACTTAACGGGATCATTAAGATCCAACAAAAGAGCATTTGGGCTATATTGTTTTAGTTTAGGAAGTTTGCGGTCCATTGTTAGTTTAAGAACATTACGGTCTAATGTTAGTTTAAGGACATCTCAGTCCATAGAGTTTAGTTTAGGGACGTTGCGGTCCATTAGTTTAAGGACATTACGGTCCAAGGTTAAGGACATCATAGTACATGGGCTTAAGGACCCCACAGTCCATAGTTTAAAGACCTCATAGTCTATAAAGTTTAAGGACATCATAGTCTATGAGTTTAAGGACCCCACAGTCTATAGAGGTTAAGGACATCATAGTCCATGGGCTTAAGGACCCCACAGTCCATAGTTTAAAGACATCATAGTCTATAAAGTTTAAGGACATCATAGTCCATGAGTTTAAGGACCCCACAGTCCTTAGTTTAAAGACGTCATAGTCTATAAAGTTTAAGGACATCATAGTCCATGGGTTTAAGGACCCCACAGTCCATGGGTTTAAGGACTCCACAGTCCGTAGCATGTTTGGTTATCGGGACCCGTCACCTCTCTGAAGACGTTGAAGGATTACAACGACAAATATCAAACGAGTGAAGAGATGTACCCTTGAACCAATGTTGGTTGGGAGATTTGTAGTCCAATTTGGGACTAAGATAAATTAATTAGATTATAAGCACATGGGCTCAGTTAAATCTGAATTGAGCACTTATGGCCAACTTGGGCCAAGTCCAATTAGGTTTAAAATGTTAGACCTTTGTTTGAGCTGTTGAACATTTGTCTGGGCCCAGCCCCCCTTTATAATGCTAAGCATGAGTCTGGGTTCTGACAATATTTTTGTCTTTTATTGAGTGCTGAGCACTCGTATGGCATATGAAATGATCAATTTTGGAAGATAAGGTGTATTTGAGGTTCAGTCAAAGGGGAGTCTTGCCTTTGGAAGACTTAGCTAATTTAGGCTAAGACTGGTTCGAATATAGTGTTAAACACTAGCACATATTTGGCGATCACATGTTCCCATATGATGCAAAATAGTATTGAGCACTAGGTATGAAGTGCTTAAAATAGTGTTAAACACTAAAAAAAATGAGGCGCTCACGTGAGGACACGTGAGGCGCCCTAGGGTCGGGCCAAACTTCCTTTATTTTATTCTCAGAATATTCAAATAAGTGTTAAACACTTAATCTTTATGACCATCACGTGTGGTCATGTGATGGGTATCCATGGTTTGGATATTAAAGTGTTTGTTAGGGGTCACGTGGGGACACGTGAGGGTGCCCAAAGTCTGTTCTGCCTTTATTTTGATAAATTTGTTCAAGGGTCACGTGGGAGCACATGACCCAAATTCATTCATTCTCTTTTGATCACTGAGGAGGGGAGTCACGTGGATACGCGTGATCAGGTTGGGTACTGATTTCTTTTACGTGCATGAAAAGTCTAAGTCCCTTGTTTAAGAATTAAATTCTTTTGTAGGGTTAAACCCTAATTTTATTTAGAGGAATTAAATTCCTATGTATTTGGAAGAATTAAATTCTTTAATCTCAATTCTCTCTCTGAGTTTTGGATCTGCATGGCAGAATCTCCCCGATGAGAATTAAATTCTCAACTTATGGGGAGATCTGCTTCTGCAGATCTTCAACCATGAAGAAGAACTAAGTTCTTATATTAAGGGTTAAACTCTATCTTTGTTGGAGGAATTAAATTCCTATGTGCTTGTGGGAGAATAAAATTCTCTGAACTTAGGTCCTCCCTTAGGCATTAGATCTGCATGGCAGAATCCCCCCGATGAGAATTAAATTCTCAACTTATGGGGAGACATGCTACTGCAGATCTTCAACCAAATGAAGAACTAAGTTCTTATTCAGAAGAGTTAAACTCTTAGTTTGAGAATTAATTTCTCTTTTTTGTTTTGTGGAGCTTATAGAATGATCTCTTTCCCTTTCTTACCTAGGGTTTCTTTCTTTTCTGAAGAGATCTTCGTCTTTTTGGAGAATTAAATTCTCTTCTTTTTTCTCTCTGTTGTTGTATATCTCTTTTTTCTTTCTTCTTTTCTTGGCTCCTATTTATAGGAGAAAGAAAAGAATCAGTTTGTTTAGTCAATCTTTCATTGAAAGATTTTATTGATTTTATAACCAACATGATCTGTTAGATCACTCGGTGAATTTTATTCACCATTGGATTTTTAATCCAAAAGATATTTTGTTTGTTGTTCCTGGCAGATTTTAGGAAAATCTTTCCTTGTATAGAATCTTTCTATAAATTGGTGATTTTTAATCACCATTGGATTTTTAATCCAACGGTGCTCTACTTTACGGAGCGCAACCTTTTTGTTTGGTAAGATCTAGGGAAATATTAGGGTTTTTTTTATTTCCCTTAATTAGAATTTAATTCTATTAATTCAGAGCCTATCACGTGACCCCCCACTGATTGACCATTTAATTAGAATTCAATTCTATTAGTTCAGAGAGCTTAGGAACCCATCATGTGCTGGCACGTGACCCCCGGTCATGTATGGGCACGTGACCCCCAGTCACGTGTGGGCACGTGATGCCCTATTTGGGGTTTTCTTTCCATTAACTCAGAAAGTTTTAAGACCCTATCACGTGGTGGCACGTGACCCACCGATTAAGCATTTAACCAGAATTTAATTCCATTATTTTAAAAAAACTTAGGAATTCATCACGTGTCGCCACGCGACCCCTGGTGACGTGTGGGCACGTGATGCCCCATTGGGGTTTTTTCTTGCTGTTTTATTATACCTTTCAATTATTTTCAGCGGGTTTAAAGGCCCATCACGTGCTGGCACGTGACCCCATCTCAAATTGTGTATCTCAGTGCCCATAACTTTGCTCATAGAAGGTCATGTGTCGCCACGTGATGCCCGATCACGTGTGTACATGTGATTCTCCTCTTGTGTATTTCCTTGCTGCTTTATTCAGTTCCCATGAGGGAACAAATGCCCCCACAGCGTTGTTTTCACGTGTTTGCACGTGAGTGCAACGCTGTCATCTTTGTGGCCGTTGGATTTGCCTAGGGAAGGGGGCAGATGAACCGTTTCCTATCACATCCTATAAATGCAAGTGTCTCTTCAGAAGCGCCTCCACTCTTTCATCTTCTTCCTTGTTCATTTTCCCTTGAGAATTTAATTCTCTTCCTCAAAGCTCAGTTCTCTGTTCCAAAAATTTCAGAGTTTAACTCTATCCAAGAAAGAATCTCTTCTTCAGGTAATGGTTTTGAACGTTTGAAGAACTTATATAAAAACTCTTTGGATTTTAAGTCCACACCAAGGGTTTTTTCCCTTCAAAGAACTCATCTTTCTGATGTTCTAAGAACGCTCGATCTTTAGGTAGCAAACCCCAAATGTTGGCCATTTTCCGGATCTTAGGGTTTTGACGATGGTACCTGTTTCCTTCTAGAATTTAATTCCATTTCAAAGAGCTTAGCTTTGAAAAAAAATTCCTGGGAATTTAATTCCTCTGTTCAAAAAGAATTTAATTGCTCTAAAGAATTTAGTTCTTAAAGAAGACTTCTTGGGATTTTTCATCCTGAGTTGTTCTTGCAAAAATAGTTTAGGAGAGATCTTTCTTGATTTGCACAGAGTTTCTGCAACGTGTTTACTCCTTGTGGGAATGTGTAGAGTTGTTTGAATTTATTGAGAATCTTCCTTTTGTTCTCATAATGATTACCTTGCATCATCATTAGTAGGCCGCCATCTTGATTTTGTGGGGCCCCTGTGTTTTGCAACCAATGGCCCCATGAAATAAGCGGCTTGTCGCCTTCTTCCACTGTCTTTTTATATATATATATATATACTTATATATATACACGTGTGGGCTTCACTAACAGTTTCCTTTCCTTTATTTCAGGAACAATGGCTTCTCTTTCATACTTTCCCTTTACTCGCTCGGAGGTGGCTTTTCCTCAATCACCGTCGGACGAAGAAGCGATGGCAATGATCAGGGCTCATGACCCGGATTGCACAAACTTACTTTTATGGGGAACCTGGTATGGGCATATCATCCGCGGTCGCCGAATCTTTCTTTGCGAGGTGCCAACAGAACCTCTCCGTCCGTTCTTGCCGATAGACCGTCCACAGACTGCTTTTGCTGTAGAGGTGGCAAATTGGACTCCTACAGGCCGGCTCGAGCCGTCGACAGTTGGGATACCAAACCAACCTGTGCCGGCCATAGATATCTTGGGGCGTCGTATTTGCCAAGGCGAAGCCTAGCCCTGGGGACAAGTCTACATGATAGGGCTTACCCCTCGTCATCCCACGGGCTATCTTCTCTGGGCTCGTTACATCTTGTCCGCCCATCGTGCGTGACTGCAGAAGGTCGGGCTTTACCAGGCGGTGTACGCGTCTCTCTTTCATTATCAGTCTCCTCACGTATGGTGGGTTAAAGCTTTCCTTAATCAATGGAATCTTTCCACCAACACTTTCTTGTTAGGGGACCGCGAAGTTTCGATTTCTTTGGAAGAGTTTCACGAGATCTCGGGTTTACCGATCAGGGGAGCGCCTTACGAAGAATTGTTGCCCTCTGACGTGTATGTTTTCAAGACTATGCCCGCTACGCTTGACGGTTTGTCGACTGAAAATGCCGTCCTCCACAAGTACCCGAGTCTAATCAAGACCCTGGGTATTTGAGAAGCTGTTCACAGAGTCAGAGGAACATGGCGTCACTTTTAAAAGCTTTATCGCCTGCTTCCTTTGTGGAGACGTTCTATCAAAGGCGGCTCTGAAGTTCGCGAATATTAATGACCCCTTCAGGTTTGGTTTAAATAAGCTACCGGCTAGAGAAGAGGATTTGCCACAGTTCTACATTTCAATCTTGTCGGCTATATCTTTCGAGTCGATCGCAGCTCCTGGCATGGATGAAGAAACTTTCTTCGTCGGTTTTTTGAGCGTTTGGCTCAGTTGGTTTGTTGTTCCAATCCACTGTCGATTCATGAGAGCCTCGGTCATTTACCCTGCTCATCGCATTGCCGAAGGGACACGACTAGCTATGGGCATTGCAGGGCTATCGCATCTGTACCATGGGCTAAGCACTGCAGCCAATACCTCAACCCCAGGCATGAACGTAGTGAGTTTCTTTCTTCATTATTTTACGTCATGGATTGAGATGCACGTGCCAGGGGCATTTTCTGCGCACCAGAGACCCAGCTTTTATGATGCTTATACCTTTCTGCGGCTCATGAGGTTGGTGGACGCTTATGCTCCTGACCCGACTCAATTAGGGGCTCTTCGTGTGCTGCTCAATCCTTCTGCCAACGAAGGCGGGATGGTATTGAAAGGTTTGTTTAGCACCCTATGAAGTGTTTTGAAGCATCACATGATCCAAAGTTATAGTTTTTAAGGTGCTAAACTAACATGCAAAGGGATCGATCCTAGAAAATTAGGGTTACGAAATAAAAAGCGAACTAATCTAGGGTTTGAAGGCTACAACCTTTGTAGCTCCCTTTTCGCTGGACTCCTTGGTCTCTAGGGTGTTGAACGAAGGTCCTCTTGAAGTCCCCTTGTGTCCACGACGATCCACCACGGAGATCTCCGTCCAAGCTCGCAACTTCGTCAAACCGAAGAGAACACTCTAAACAAAACGGCTAAGCTTGTGTAGAATGATGTTGTGGTTAGGTTTCTTACTTCAAAAACCTATCTTTAAGTGGTATTTGCTCACTAGAAAAAACTAGAGAGCAAAAGAGCAAGAGGAAGAAGACGGTGGCAATTTTTTGAGAAGAGGTAAAAAGATAACTCAAGTGAAGAAAAAGAAATATATCAATATATATTTTATTCCTTCATGCTATGAACCATGGTTAAAGTGATGGAGACATTATTTAACTTTGGTTTGGAATGATAAAGAGAAGGATAACCTTAGGTTAGTGGTAGTTGAGCATGGTTAGGTCAAAGGAAGAATGTAGAAGCATGAATGATTATCCTTTCCTTTTTCATTTTCTTTTAAATCCAAAATTAAATAATAATCCATTATATAATCCATGGTGTGAGTCTTATATTGCCACCATTTCCATATGCTAACAACCATGATGGATGAGTGTATGTATGTGTGCATGTATGCACATCCACATGTGCATGAAACTAGCATGAAAGAAAGAAAGAAAAGCACACATGCATGCACACATCCATCATCCAAGAAAAGGTTTTAAGTGAGAAAACTAATGGTTAAATGATAAATCAACACTTGATTTATCAATCCGGTCATATCTCATATGACCCCACCAAAAGTAGTTCACCCGATCAATGTTCGGTATCATATACGCACATTTCAATCGGGTGCATGCGCATATCGCATATGCGCACCACAACGTTTCGCCTGGAATGGGTAACTCCTTTATGGGACTCTAAGACTCGTCAATACGCCGGCAGAGGGTAATGATCATATCAGGTACCCTCAAGCCGCAAGCGGTCAGCTAAACGTAACGGCCACCCGGGTATTGAGCGATCAGAAGACAACAAGCGAACCTGCTACAACTCCCGTCGAGCCATCCGGCAACACTACCGTATAGTCCGGTCTCTTCGTCAGATATGCTGCATATCGAGCCTAGGGATGGTCACGTCGACCCCAATAACTCAATAAGTCGTGTCGATGAATGGTCTATAACAGATCGAGAAACTACTGATAACACTTATCAGCAAATCTCAGCAGCCCTGGCCAGGGACTTGCTGTTATAACCAGTCGAGCACAGCACAGCATCAACTCCCAATACCGGGAGAGACGAAACCCCTCCTATCGCTCATTGCCTTCGTGTGTCTCGGGACTGTACCCAACGGCCACCTGTTTGCACGACTCAGTAGAGCTGTGGTAGGGTGGCAATCAAAGTACAGTGGGAGAACACACAAGACTCCATGACGATCTCGGGTCTACAGACTAACCTGTACCAGTGTCACCTGAGAACTGCTATCCGACGATAGATATAATTCCATATAGGAGTTCTCGGTGAGTCCGTCCAGTGTACCCAGTCAGCACTGAGCACCCGTATATGATCTTGATGTCAAACATCGATGAATGTGGGAACATCCATCGCCCATCACATGGGTCTAGTATCATATACGCTAGTCTACTCTGGTATATCGATGCCCCGTCTCGATACACCTCCGACTAGGGACATTTCAGGATATGCTTATAGACTACAAATGTCCCACTAGTATGATCTCTATCATAATCAGAGTAGTCAAGCAGATATCCTTGGGGCTTTATCAGCATGTATGAATGAATAAAAGCATGATCAAATCAACATGTCAGATAAAGAATAACCAGATAGCATACTATCATGTCGAGCAAGAATGCAAACTGAATATATATACATGTATAGATACATCCACTATCACATAATGGCCTCTAGGGCATACATATATCCAACAATCTCCCACTTGCACTAGGGCCAGTTATTGGCGTATCTCATACCCAACATCTCAAAAAGTCGCTCATGCTGTGGCTGAGGGAGGGCCTTGGTGAATGGATCCGCGGCGTTGTTCTTTGTGTCAACTCTCTTAATCTCGATCTCGCGGCGATCTACAATCTCCTGGATCAAATGAAAGCGCCTCAGGATGTGTCTGGACCGCTGATGGGATCTGGGCTCCTTGGCTAACGCCATCGCCCCATTATTGTCACAATACAAAGGTATTGGATCAATAATGGTTGGAACTACTCCTAGCTCCGAGACGAACTTCTTCATCCAGACGGCTTCCTTGGCGGCATCATTTGCAGCAATGTACTCAGCTTCCATCGTAGAGTCTGCAACGGTATCCTGTTTGGAACTCTTCCAACTTACCGCCCCTCCATTGAGGGTAAATACAAACCCTGAGATAGATTTGCTGTCATCCTTATCGCTCTGGAAGCTCGAATCGGTAAAGGCCTCCATTTGGAGATCTGTATTACCATACACCAAGAACAATTCTTTAGTCCTTCGTAAGTACTTAAGAATGTTCTTCACAGCTGTCCAGTGGTTCTCCCCTGGGTTGGATTGATACCTGCTTACAACACTAAGTGCATAAGCTACATCTGGGCGTGTACATAACATCGCATACATTATAGACCCTACTGCCGAAGCATAAGGTATAATGCTCATGCGAGCTCTCTCTTCATCGGTCTTTGGACAAGAATCCTTGGAGAGAGTGACTCCATGGCAAGCGGGTAAGGCACCCCGCTTGGAGTCTTCCATACTAAACCTCTTTAGGATGGTGTTGATGTACCTGGTTTGGGACAATCCCAATAACTTTTTGGATCTATCCCTATAGATCCTTATGCCCAGGATGTATGTGGCATCACCCAGGTCCTTCATGGAGAACCTTAGTGATAAGAATGATTTGACCGACTGTAGCATAGGAATATCATTTCCTATCAGAAGAATGTCATCCACGTACAATACGAGGAATGTGACAGCTCTTCCTACAGCCTTCTTATAAACACAAGGTTCATCTGGATTTTTGATGAAATCAAACTCTTTGATAACATCATCGAAACAGATGTTCCAACTCCGAGATGCCTGCTTCAACCCATATATGGATTTAAGCAATCTACATGCTTTCTCGCTGCTCCCACTGTCAATGAAGCCCTCTGGCTGATCCATATAAATGCATTCTTCTAAATTTCCATTTAGAAATGCTGTTTTAACGTCCATCTGCCAGATTTCATAGTCGTAGTGAGCAGCAATAGCAAGTAGGATCCGAATGGATTTAAGCATGGCTACGGGCGAAAAAGTTTCGTCATAGTCCAAACCTGGTCTTTGACGAAAACCTTTCGCCACAAGTCTTGCCTTATAGGTCTCTACCTGCCTATCCACACCAATCTTTCTTTTAAAGATCCATTTGCACCCTACAGGTTTTACCCCAGGGGGTACAACGTCCAAAGTCCATACTTTGTTGGTGTACATAGACTCCATTTCGGATCTCATGGCATCCAGCCACTTCACAGAGTCACCACTCGTGATAGCCTGCTGAAAACTGGTAGGATCATCATCATCCATGATGCAATCTTCTCCGTTACCATCAATGAGGAAACCGTAGTACCTCTCCGGTGGGCGAGAAGTCCTACCAGACCTACGGAGTGGCCGAGGTTCTTCAGTTTCTGTTGCAACAGCCGGTTCAACCAAATCGTCATTTGTAGTTTGTGTCTCCAGAACCTCTTCTAGATCTACCACCTTGCCATCATCTTTATCTGTGAAAAACTCTTTTTCCAAGAATGTGGCATACTGAGAAACAAACACTTTTTGTTCCTCTTTGTGGTAGAACAGATATCCATAAGAATTCTTTGGATATCCCACAAAGTTACACATGACTGACCGTGTCTCGAGTTTGTCCGGATTCTATTTTTTAACATAGGCCGGGCAACCCCAAATCTTAATTCTCTTAAGAGATGGTCTCTTCCCATTCCATATCTCATATGGCGTGGTAGACACGGCTTTGGTCGGAACCCTGTTTAGCAGAAACGTTGCAGTCTCCAATGCATGCCCCCAAAACGAGACTGGTAACTCAGCGTCACTCATCATGGACCGGACCATATCTAATAGGGTCCTATTCCGTCGTTCTGACACACCGTTGTGCTGTGGTGTGTAAGGAGGAGTGAGCTGAGAGAGAATCCCATTCTCTTTTAGGAAGTTTGCAAATTCTGTACTGAGATACTCTCCACCTCGATCTGATCGAAGCATCTTAATACTCAAGCCGGTTTGTTTTTCTACTTCTTGTTTATATTCAACGAATTTCTCGAAAGCGTCGGACTTGTGCTTTAATAAAAATACATGACCGAATCTTGAGAAATCGTCGGTGAATGTAATGAAGTATGAAAAACTGCCTCTATCCTGTGTAGACATTGGCCCACATACATCACTATGTATGAGGCCAAGGAGCTGAGTAGCTCTTTCTCCGTGTCCGGTAAACGGAGTTTTGGTCATTTTACCCTTGATACAAGACTGGCAAGTCGCATAAGATTTATATTCAAAAGAGTTTAAATATCCATCTTTGTGTAACCTGTTTAGTCTTGTTTCGTTAATATGACCAAGTCTACAATGCCAAAGAAAAGCTTCATTTAATTCTGAAAGTTTTCTTTTATTAGTGTGTTGTATACTGAAAACTGTGTGTTGATTTAGGACATATATTCCGTTATTAAGCGTACCATACCCAACCAACATTTGATTTAGGTGAATGTTCATAACATTGTTCTACAACACAAAATTATATCCTTCATTGTCCAACAAAGAAACGGATATTATATTACATAGCATACTTGGTACAAAATAACATGGATTCGAAATCAAAATACATCCAGATGGCAACCCCAAGTGATACTCTCCCACTGTGACTGTATGTACATTGGAACCATTTCCAACGCGGAGAGTATAGTCACCTGTCTTCAAAACCTTGCTATTTCTCAGCCCCTGCATAGAATTGCAAATGTGAGAACCTGAACCGGTATCCAATACCCAGGAAGCAGAGTTTATAGAAAAACAGTTTTCAGTCACAAACGCACCTGAAGCAGAAGCATCACCATGCTTCTTCTTGAGACTTAGGTACTCCGTGCAATTGCGCTTCCAATGTCCTGTCTTGTGGCAATGAAAACACTCGCCTTTCCCCGGGTCTCCAGCCGTGGACTTTCCCTTTCCCTTCACCTTTTTGACTCCGCCCTTAGGATTAGTGGGTTTCTTCTTTTTCTTTCCCTTGGCCTTAGCTTTTGGGCGAGAAGAAGAAGACTGTCTAATGGTCATAACGGGAGTCTTTGCTGACTTCATAGTGCTCTCTGCACTCCTTAACATATTAAGGAGTTCAGAGAGGTCCTTCTCCATGCCATGCATGTTGAAGTTCACTATGAACTGAGCAAAGGTGGAGGGGAGGGACTGCAGAATAATATCTATATATTGTTCATTGTCCATTGTCCATCCAAGGTCCTCAAGCTCTTCTATAAGAGCTATCATCTTCAACACATGGTCTCCTACTGGTGTGCCAGGGGCCATTCGCATCTGAAACAGTTTCTTTGAAGCTTCGTATCGTCGCGGGATTGCTCCCCATACAACTCCTTTGTATGGAGCAGTATCCCGTGAATGTCCATGTCCTCGTGCTGCTTTTGATGTGTGTTATCCATCGATGCAAGCGCGAGGCATGTGGCCGTGGCACAGTCAGCGTCCCATGTCTTGCGGACTTCAATGTCCGCAACTGAGGATTTTGGACCTGGGACGGGCGGGGCTGAAGCCGTGAGGACATATGATACTTTATCATAAGTCAAGGCGATCTTCAGATTCCTTAGCCAGTCTTTATAGTTGGTCCCATTCAGTTTGTTTTTATCTAGTAGAAGCTTAAGTCCAGTCATTGGTATCTGCCATTAAGAGAGAGAAAAGAATACACTCAGCGAAAGCTCTTGCATAGATTAGATTGGTTTATTATCTTGTCTAATCGATGTTTCCCACTGCTTTTGATCAAGTTTTTCTTTCAAACCTTAAAAAGAAAAACTAGCCAGGATTAATTACAGTCTACAACTTCGCTAACCGTTCAACCAGGCCAGTGTCGGTACTTTGAGGGAGGTTCCCCGTGCTTTCGCACGGACCTAATTAGAGTAAACCTCGTTTTCCCAGAGGCGGAGCCCCGTTAACACCTTTCTAGACACCTAATGAGTTAGCTAATTGTAAACTGTAAAACTCTCCTAGGAGCAACTATTGCCCACAGTGGGATCGGGATCCAACCATCACATGGAAGGTATGCAATCTCATTGCAAATTTCAACACTTGAAATTCCCGATGTAATTTTTACCCCTAGTACTTATGACCTTAACTATAGTCAACAAATCATAAGTACCAGTCAAGTTCTACCCGTCATTTCTTGATCAATTAGACCCACCCATACGACCCTTAACTATGGTCAACAAAGTCACATGAATGTCCTAATTAATCTGCATCATATGCAGTGTAGGAAGACATCACTTAGCTACCGTACACTACGCCTTAACTAAAGTCAACAAACGTAGCACGAATACTAAGTACTCTACTTCCTAAAATGACGGAGGGTTGCGAATGATTTTTAAGAAAATCTTTAACGCTTTGAACTTGATATCGTTGTAGAATCAAACAGTTTTCAAAAGGAGTGGCTTAAGCTCCGCAGTTTTGAAATGTAGCTTTTTCACAAATAGCCGAGTAGTTTTTAAATCCGATTCTACAACATCTTTTTAGGTTTATATTCTTTACATTAATCACATTAATGTAATCCCATCATTTAAGTCCTTAAGCCAATCACAGAAAAGAAACGAAAATAACACGTACGCTTATGCCATCCGCATTCGCCGCAATGTTCCGTTATGCACCGTTAGGTTACTTAACTAACGGCATACCGGGACGGGACTAGCGCGGGTGTAAAACATAAGCAACGTCTACTATATATCATATATATAATATGTCATTCGTCTCAGATATCACAGAACACAGGCAGCAGAAACATAGATATAACGTGGGATATCCTAGGACGTCCGTATTTAGTATTTAGCCAGAATAGAAAATACGGATTCCACAGTCGCGATGAATAGCCAAGCCCATACCCTGGACCCTTACGAGAGCGGCAAGTGACCCTACCAATCCTGGAGTTTAGGAGACCCGGTCTCGACTCCTCGCGATGGCCTCCCACTGAACCCCAGAACCCGGTCACCTGTGCTCCCCTCCTTGGGTCCATCCTAATGCGGAAAAGTAAATAATATACAACACTGGTGACACAACCGCAACCTGGAAGTGCCCCAAATAAAAGAATATTACATTACATTTGAATTTACATGAATGAAAATATAAAACTCTTATCTCACAAAACCCCCCGGCTATTCGATCGCGACAATCCTACACATCATATCTCAGCAACATATAATATCTCATATCATCAACGTAAGTAAGTATGCGTACCCCGATTGTCGTTGATGTATAGCAACGAAACCGGCGATATCGTACATACTACACTTACGGTCACAGAAAAGAAAGTGTAAAACTACAATATTTGGAATCCAGATTCTCTTTAAACATCATAAATGCGAAATATCACATATTTCGTATTTCATGCCTAAACTATATGAATTCCACATATTGTATCACATTCCAGACAAACAGACAGTATTAAAGTTTTCGAACGAACGATCAAGCACCCAAGATTCACTAAAGCTCAACACTTGAGCAGGGTTCAAAAATCCGGAGTGTGACACAGTAGTAGCGGTCCAGCCGTAGAAGGGTCAAGCCAACGCCTCACATGTGGCACGCCGTACTGCCCCAAACCCTAAGGTTCAAATGGCAGTTCGAGACGGTCACATAATCGAGTTAAGGTTTGTTGTCTTCTAGAGGGACCACCGCAAAAAGACTTGCACGTATTTAAACCCCGTGAATAGTGAGTAAATGATACTCGTTCAAACACTTCAATACTTTCTAATTTACCCGAAAAAGCTACGAAATGAAAGTCCTGATCGAATTGACAAGTCCAACACCATCTCCAGAATTTTTCAAAACCAAATACAGATTAAAAATATCCAAAAATTTATACAAGCAGATTCATGAATTACTGTACAAACAAAATTCATCAATTCATTTATACGGCCGCGGAACCGCGGCCTAAGCAAGCTTAGGCCGCGTTTCCGCGGCTATAGTCACTGTTCACTTGAAAATTTTTGTACCGTAATCCTTATTTTTTCCTGCTGTATTTTTTATATATTTTTAATTCTGCAAATTATCAAATTTTAGAAAATTTCCAGAGAGCACCCAAAAATACCGTATTTTTGTCCGATCGGGGTTTTCACTTCGTAAAAACGTCGCCTAATGTTCTAGGTCGGCTCTGATACCAATGAAAGGTTTGTTTAGAACCCTATGAAGTGTTTTGAAGCATCACATGACCCAAAGTTATAATTTTTAAGGTGGTAAACTAACATGCAAAGGGATCGATCCTAGAAAATTAGGGTTACGAAATAAAAAGCGAACTAATCTAGGGTTTGAAGGTTATAACCTTTGTAGCTCCCTTTTCGCTGGACTCCTTGGTCTCTAGGGTGTTGAACGAAGGTCCTCTTGAAGTCCCCTTATGTCCACGACGATCCACCACGGAGATCTCCGTCCAAGCTCGCAACTTTGTCAAACCGAAGAGAACACTCTAAACAAAACGGCTAAGCTTGTGTAGAATGATGTTTTGGTTAGGTTTCTTACTTCAAAAACCTATCTTTAAGTGGTATTTGCTCACTAGAAAAAACTAGAGAGCAAAAGAGCAAGAGGAAGAAGACGGTGGCAATTTTTTGAGAAGAGGTAAAAAGATAACTCAAGTGAAGAAAAAGAAATATATCAATATATATTTTATTCCTTCATGCTATGAACCATGGTTAAAGTGATGGAGACATTATTTAACTTTGGTTTGGAATGATAAAGAGAAGGATAACCTTAGGTTAGTGGTAGTTGAGCATGGTTAGGTCAAAGGAAGAATGTAGAAGCATGAATGATTATCCTTTCCTTTTTCATTTTCTTTTAAATCCAAAATTAAATAATAATCCATTATATAATCCATGGTGTGAGTCTTATATTGCCACCATTTCCATATGCTAACAACCATGATGGATGAGTGTATGTATGTGTGCATGTATGCACATCCACATGTGCATGAAACTAGCATGAAAGAAAGAAAGAAAAGCACACATGCATGCACACATCCATCATCCAAGAAAAGGTTTTGAGTAAGAAAACTAATGGTTAAATGATAAATCAACACTTGATTTATAAATCCGGTCATATCTCATATGACCCCACCAAAAGTAGTTCACCCGATCAATGTTCGGTATCATATACGCACATTTCAATCGGGTGCATGTGCATATCGCATATGCGCACCACAACGTTTCGCCTGGACTGGGTAACTCCTTTGTGGGACTCTAAGACTCGTCAATACGCCGGCAGAGGGTAATGATCATATCAGGTACCCTCAAGCCGCAAGCGGTCAGCTAAACGTAACGGCCACCCGGGTATTGAGCGCTCAGAAGACAACAAGCGAACCTGCTACAACTCCCGTCGAGCCATCCGGCAACACTACTGTATAGTCCGGTCTCTTCGTCAGATATGCTGCATATCGAGCCTAGGGATGGTCACGTCGACCCCAATAACTCAATAAGTCGTGTCGGTGAATGGTCTATAACAGATCGAGAAACTACTGATAACACTTATCAGCAAATCTCAGCAGCCCTGGCCAGGGACTTGCTGTTATAACCAGTCGAGCACAGCACAGCATCAACTCCCAATACCGGGAGAGACGAAACCCCTCCTATCGCTCATTGCCTTCGTGTGTCTCGGGACTGTACCCAACGGCCACCTGTTTGCACGACTCAGTAGAGCCGTGGTAGGGTGGCAATCAAAGTACAGTGGGAGAACACACAAGACTCCATGACGATCTCGGGTCTACAGACTAACCTGTACCAGTGTCACCTGAGAACTGCTATCCGACGATAGATATAATTCCATATAGGAGTTCTCGGTGAGTCCGTCCAGTGTACCCAGTCAGCACTGAGCACCCGTATATGATCTTGATGTCAAACATCGATGAATGTGGGAACATCCATCGCCCATCACATGGGTCTAGTATCATATACGCTAGTCTACTCTGGTATATCGATGCCCCGTCTCGATACACCTCCGACTAGGGCCATTTCAGGATATGCTTATAGACTACAAATGTCCCCCTAGTATGATCTCTATCATAATCAGAGTA
The DNA here is from genome assembly GCA_030015575.1 of Agapanthus africanus. Lineage (NCBI taxonomy): Eukaryota > Viridiplantae > Streptophyta > Magnoliopsida > Asparagales > Amaryllidaceae > Agapanthus > Agapanthus africanus. Next base: position 446,522,835 of record CM057347.1, on the reverse strand, counting down.
GTCAAGCAGATATCCTTGGGGCTTTATCAGCATGTATGAATGAATAAAAGCATGATCAAATCAACATGTCAGATAAAGAATAACCAGATAGCATACTATCATGTCGAGCAAGAATGCAAACTGAATATATATACATGTATAGATACATCCACTATCACATAATGGCCTCTAGGGCATACATATATCCAACAGGTATTTAGTGATCGAGTCCTCTCTGCTCTCTCGGGACCTGTTCAACAGTTATTTGATTTATCGAAAGAGGGAGCACCATCCTTGAAGCCCAAAGAAGCCATGCACTTGTACTCGATCAGGCCGGGTTATTTTGTGTTCCGCCGAAATGATGCGGTTCTTTTTATGCGGTATAATCCGCACTGCTTCGCCCGGTAATTGGGTTATGACTAGGGTGTTCCCTTTGAAGCATTCATGGTGGAGCCTAGCTCTTCTTTGGAAGCTGTTCGTGACGCCACCTGATTGTTATGATAAGAGCGTGTTCAAGTTTAAGTTTAAATACCGCAATCAAGACGGTTTCGCACGTAGCTAGCCGGTTGAGTACGGGTCGTCCGCAGGGAGATGGGAATCTTTTTCTATGTGTTTTTCGACGAGTTAAGTCCGGTTGTTCAGATTTTGTTTGTAGTTACCTAAGTGTTGAGTTGATATTTAAAGAGAGCATGTTAGGGTTAGGATTAGGTTAGTTTGAGTTAGGAGTCTCCATATCTTTCGTTGCCCCTCTTAATGTCGTGTTACGGTAATCGGCAACAACGGGGATTAGCACGACTAGGAAGGACTTTGCGAGTATAAGCTAGGCTTTCCAACGCATAAGTCTTCCTTTTGGTGCTTGTCCGTCCGTTCTTGGCTCTTAGCCATAACCTCCGGTTAATCCAACCACAACCGGTCTCACTACGGAATCACCGCTATCATGTAGGATAGGGTGCCGTAAGGAGCGGATTGTGGTTGGGTTAACGGGAGTCGATTTAGGCTGTTGGGCAAGGAAAGAGAGAGAGATTTCCTTCTCTCAAACTTCCCTTATCCTACCCTAACAAGAATGAACTACTCACACATCATAATACGGAAAAATAAAACAACACAAAAGAGGAAGATAGAAAGAAGGAGATTAGAAGAATACGACTAACTAATTGCGACCTCACCTTGGCGAGGATCAAGCGTAAGTATCATTGTCATATGTAAAGATAAAGAAAAAAGAGAAGAAAGAAACAACAAGGAAATAACAACAACTACTTAACGAATTTAAAGTTACAACAATTATAACAAGTAAAGAAAGAGACAAGCATGATAATAAAAATGGTCTTCTTTATTCATCACTCTTCACTCAAAAGCTCACTTACAAGTTTAATGGAGAAGAGGTGAGAAGAGGAAGAAGAACATGTAAACTAAAACCTAGCAAAAGAAATACAAGAATTCGACCCTTTCCTTCACAAACTTCTGGGCTATTTATAGGCCAGAGAATGAAACCCTAGGGCAACCACCAGAACAAAAACGAAAAGACAAAAATACCCCCAAAGTTTCTGCGCATGAGGCGCCCGTACGGCCGCGGATCCGCGGCCTGGACCCCACTTTGGCCGCGGATCCGCGGCCATGTTGATGAATTGGAAAGTCGGGTTTCTTGTGGTCCCCTGGTTTGTTGTCCTATGCTCTCTGGTTCCTATATTTTCTGAAAATACTTCAACATTTCTTCCAGAATTTCTGTTGAGGGAAAGGTGGACTTTTTGTCAAGATTTTGTCATGATTTGCCTCGAGCTCCGCGTAGATCTCTTGGATTTTGTGCTACCATTGAGCCTTGTGCATGAGAATGACATTGATTTGATCTTTTGTCTTCCTATTGATATCTGGCAACATGCGGATGAAGAGCAGAGACCGTGTTTTTATCTGTGGTTGGCAGGAACCCGGATTCTTTCGTGTTTTCCATGAATTTCACCGTTTTGGAACCGAGAACCTGTATCCTGCAATTGACTAGCAAACACGGCTCAAGAGTATCTACGGATATGCAATGTGATAAAAATTGGGCGGTATGAAAATGCAAAAATCTGATATGAACAAATACCCCAAAACTTATCATTTGCTCGTCCCGAGCATAGTCCATTTATTCACAAAAAAATTTCCTAACTTCACTTTCGCAGGGAACGCGATTGCACTGAGCATGCGCAACAAGCCGTTAAACCTCTAGGTGTCCCTAGTAGGAGGAGTGTTGTCTCCTGAGGGTTTTCAGCGGATACTACCCACAAAATCCGGTCAAGTTGGTTTTGTAAAATAACTAAGCTTCAAACCCTAAAGTTTTGTTTTAGAAAATAACAATTCTATAATCCTAAGTCTAGACCATCGAACCTTTATTCTTCACACCTCGCTTCTCATTTAACTACAGATTTTATATGTCTTTACGTGCAGTGCAAATAGTGTCGTTAAGTTCCAGAAGGATCGATTAAAGTCATCATGTCGCACAATAAAGCCCAGATAACAATTTTAAAAGGATCACATAAGTTTTATAACGAGTTAAGCATTTTTCAAGTTTCGTTTTCCAGTAAGGTTTCAACTTCAGAATTTCTATCTTCCTTAACAGGAAACTAAGTTGTATTTTTCACTCCACCTTTTACTTGTTTTCATTTCATACACACCTCTGTGAACGTGCAATAGTCTTTATCATAGAATAAAACCTTCATATCTCCGTTAAAATTTTTATAAAAGCCTGTCTTTTATCAAGATTATTCTCACCAAAGAACCGTTAGGAATTTTAACTCGGAAAGAACACTTGCTTGATTTTGTTTTAAACTGGACTTTCTAGGCTTCTTAGCGAGCTTTGGGCCAATGCACCCAAACCAGTTGGTTTTAGGGCATTAGGTGTAGAAACACCCCAGCGGACTTAATTACTCAAGTTACCTAGGTCCAAAAACAAAAGACAGTTTGGCGTGAAAATCAGATGATTTAATACGAACGGAGATATAACCGGCAGTTCAAATATTTTTTTGGATAAAAGACGTGTCTAGTGGGTTTGGTGTGTAATCATTCCAATCAAGTTTTAGATGGGTTATTTTTCAGACTTAGCTCCAATTACGGCATCAATAACATTCCTTCATATTCGCTTTACTTCATAAACTATTCTTGACATTACTTATTTCAGAACAAACCTATTTGATCCTCAGAAAATCATTTATCTCTTTAAAAGTTTAAACATGAAAAACTTGTCATCTAATTCCCAAAACTCACGACACGTGTAGTGTGATGTAAAGACTTATATCAGCTATAGTTAACTTCAAAGGAGAGTTATCTTTCAGGTTTTCAAAATCCAAACATAAGATCTAGTTATTCCTATTTTTTCAAACAAAAACCGTCGAATGTTGAATCAGAGTTCTTCCACAAGCTAACTTGACAAAAAAGTTTTTATATTTTTAGAAAATTTTCAAATTTTTATGGATTTTATGGATTTAATATGCAGATGCAAAATATACATATGAATGCGAAGGTAAGAAATGCGTACCGAGCGTACCCCCAAACTTAAACTGGACAGTGTCCTCACTGTCGTTGCATGAAGAGATCAGTTTGAAGGTTCAAAATTGTCGGTTAGTGATACACAAATTTTTATTTGTTTTTGTTTTTAAAGAAAAAAAGAATATACACAAATATATACAAAATGGTTTGTACATACCCCCAAACTTATCTGGAACAGTGTCCACTGTTCTTGGCTGGATAACCGAAGTTTAGAGGTGGGCAGAGGAAGATCATTCAGGGTAAACCGGCTCCTGTAAGAACAGGAGCTCCTCTGTTGGTTCGGTGCTAAGGTACGGTTTGCATCGGTGTCCATTGACCTTGAAGAGTGAACCGTCCTTTGGATTTTCCAAATCCACAGCGCCCTGCGGATACACATTCCGCACAAAATACGGCCCTTTCCAGCGAGATCGGAGCTTTCCAGGATGGAAATGAAGTCGGGTGTCGTAAAGAAGTACCTACTGACCAGGTACGAAGGTTTTGCGCAAAAGGTGTTTATCATGAAACACCTTCGTTCGATTCTTAACGACAACCGCGTTGTCGTAAGCCTCATCCCTAAGCTCGCTCAGTTCGTTCAGCTGCAGCTTCCGATGGCTGCCCGCATCCTCCAGAGACAGATTCAGCTCCTTTATCGCCCAAAACGCGCGATGCTCGATTTCGACCGGAAGGTGGCAGGCTTTTCCGTACACAAGCCGATAGGGAGACATGCCAAGGTCGGTCTTATAAGCGGTTCTAAATGCCCAAAGGGCATCAGTGAGTTTCAAAGACCAATCCTTACGGTTCTTGGAAACCGTTTTCTCCAGTATCTGCTTGATTTGACGATTTGAGACTTCGGCCTGCCCGCAGGTTTGGGGGTGGTAGGGCGTAGAAAGCTTATGATTAATGGAGTATTTCCGCATCAAGGCCTCGAAAGTCCTGTTGCAGAAATGACTTCCATTGTCGCTAATGATCGCTCAGGGGTGCCCAAACCGGGAGAAAATGTTTTCTTTAAGGAACCTAATGACAACCTTGTTATCGTTAGTCCGGCTGGGCACAGCCTCGACCCATTTAGAGACGTAATCAACAGCTAGAAGAATGTACAAGTTCCCAAAAGAGCTGGAAAACGGCCCCATGAAGTCTATCCCCCAAACATCGAAAATCTCCACAACCAAGATCGGTTGGAGCGGCATCTCATTTCGCCGGGATATCCGGCCCATGTGTTGGCACCGGGAGCAAGTCTTGCAATAGTCATGAGCGTCTTTGAAAAGTTGTGGCCAGTAGAAACCACATTGCAAGATCTTCTCAGCTGTCTTTCTGGGCCCAAAATGCCCGCCACACGCTTGATCGTGGCAAAATGACAGCACACTCTTGAATTCCTCATCAGGGACACACCGACGAATAATCTGGTCGGGACAGTACTTGAACAAGTAGGGTTCGTCCCAGTAAAAGTGTTTTACTTGGGATAAGAAGCGAAGTCTGTCCTGACTTGACCATTCGGTCGGTAGTAATCCCGTGGCCAAATAGTTCACAATATCTGCAAACCAGGGTTCGCAAGATACTGTCAAGAGTTGTTCATCCGGGAAAACGTCATTGATCGGAATTGGAAGCGAAGGCGAAGAAGGAAGTCGCGAGAGATGGTCGGCAACCACGTTTTCACATCCTCGTTTGTCCTTAATGACAAGGTCAAACTCTTGGAGCAAGAGGATCCAACGTATTAACCGAGATTTGGCATCTTTCTTCGCAAAAAGATGGCGCAGAGCTGAATGGTCAGTGTAGACAATGACTGGAGAGCCGATGAGGTAGGGCCTGAACTTTTCTAAAGCAAATACAACAGCTAAGAATTCCTTCTCAGTTGTTGTATAGTTAAGTTGGGCGTCGTTCAGGGTCCGGCTCGCGTAATAGATCACGTGCGGCATCTTGTTGATGTGCTGTCCAAGGACAGCACCGATGGCAAAGTCGGATGCATCGCACATAATCTCGAATGGGTGCATCCAGTCAGGGGAAGAAAGAACGGGAGCAAAAGTGAGTGAGCGTTTCAGTGACTCGAATGCAGTCACACAGCTCGAGTTGAAGTCGAAAGGCGTGTCCTTGGCCAGCAAAAGTGTCAAGGGCCTAGCAATCTTGCTAAAGTCCTTGATAAACCGTCTATAGAAACCGGCATGGCCAAGGAAGGCTCGGATATCTCTGACGCAACGGGGAGGAGGCAGATTGGAAATGACCTCAATCTTTGCTTTGTCGACCTCTATGCCATTTTGCGAGATGATATGTCCTAGGACAATACCTTCGCATACCATGAAGTGGCATTTCTCCCAGTTCAAAGTGAGATTCTTGTCCTTACATCGGGTAAGGACAGCGTCAAGATGCAGCAAACACTCGTCAAAGGAGTCGCCGAAGATGGAGAAGTCATCCATGAAAATCTCCAGAAATTTTTCCACCATGTCAGAAAAAATTCCCATCATACACCGCTGGAAGGTAGCGGGCGCATTGCATAACCCAAAGGGCATGCGTCGATATGCAAACGTGCCGAAAGGACAAGTGAAAGTGGTCTTGTCCTGGTCTTTTTCGGCGATGGGAATTTGATTATAGCCAGAGTAGCCATCAAGAAAACAATAGTACTCATGTCCGGCCAATCGTTCAAGCATCTGGTCAATGAAGGGTAGCGGAAAGTGGTCTTTCCGTGTTGCGGCGTTGAGTTTTCTGTAATCAATGCAAACTCGCCACCCAGTTTGGGTGCGAGTAGGGATTAACTCATTTGCCTCGTTGGTTATGACCGTGATGCCCGACTTCTTGGGGACAACATGAATGGGGCTAACCCACTGGCTATCAGAGATAGGGTAAATGATACCACTATCTAGACATTTGACGATCTCCTTCTTCACAGCCTCCTTCATGACTGGATTAAGACGTCTTTGTGGATCCCGGGCTGGTTTGGCATCATCCATCAGATGAATGTGATGCTCAACGATGAGGGGACTAATCCCCTTGATGTCCGCCATGGACCAGCCAAAAGCTTGCCTGTTGCCGTGCAAGACAGCGAGAAGGGCTTTCTCTTGCTCGGGAGCTAGAGAAGCCGAGATGATGACAGGAAGGGTCTCGTTCTCACCTAAGTAAGCGTACTTAAGGTGAGACGGCAACGGCTTGAGTTCGAGCGTTGGAGGTGAAATGATGGAAGGCAAGACTGGTGCAAAGGTCTCGAACTCAAAGGACTCCAGCAAAGGTTCAAAGCGAGTGTAGGCAACCGAGTTGGATGGTTCAGGTAACTCATCCGGAAAGTCAAAAGATTCAAACTCGGGTTGTGCGCGGCTAAGATCGTGCAAGAACGTGAAACACTCGTATTCGTTGTCGGACGCAGAAGCAGCAGCAGGTTCGAAGAGAAACGCACTAGTGGCGTCAAGATTATCGTGTTCAAACAGAAACTCCTCGAATTCACACTCTTCTGGTGTGATCTCCTGGATCGAGCAAACATCCAGTATATGAGCATTAGGTTCGGCGGGCTGATTCCCCAACCTAAAAATGTTGAGTTCAATCGTCATATTTCCAAATGAGAGGTTCATTGAACCATTGCGACAATTGATCACAGCATTTGAGGTTGCGAGAAATGGGCGACCGAGTATCACCGGAATTTGATTCCGGGGGTTAGCTACAGGCTGTGTATCTAAGACAATGAAGTCGACGGGGAATATGAAGTCCCCGACTTTTATTAACACATCCTCTAGCTCACCCCTAGGATGGGTGATCGATCGGTCGGCCATCTGGAGAGTGCAGTGTGTGGGTTTCAGCTCTCCGACGCCTAATTGCTCGTATACTGAATACGGAAGCAAGTTAACACTGGCACCAAGATCTAATAGTGCGCGGTTGATGTTCTTATCCCCAATAGTAATTGAAATCGTAGGACAGCCAGGGTCCTTCCGTTTTTGTGGTAAAGATTGGGTAAGGGCATCACTCACAGCACTAGCCAAGAAAACTTTCTTGGGTACCTGAGACTTCCTCTTTTTCGTGCACAAGTCCTTTAAGATTTTCGCGTAAGACGGGACTTGTTGGACAGCATTTAAAAGAGGAATGTTAATGTTAACTTTCTTGAATAACTCCAAAATCTTCTCCATTTGTGGATTTTGTTTGTTAGACCTCAACCGGTTTGGAAATGGAGCATTTGGAAAATTGGTTGAGTCTAATGCTGGAGGAGGAGATTTTGGAGTTGGAACGGATCCCAGAATAGGTGTTTTCGTGGAGTGAGAAGTGGGTCCGTTCAGAGCAGAAGAAGAAGAGGGAGAGCCTTGTGAAGAACGGAGAATAGGCTCGGAAGACGAAGAAGAAGAAGAAGAAGAAGAAGAAGAAGAAACGGCCGGGGTGTCATCGTTGATTTGCTTGCCAATGTTGTTCTGCAGCACCCTTCCCAATCTCAGTGTAGTCACGGCACTCACATTATGGTTTTGTTATTCAAGAGCAACATGTGCATTATGTGGGTGACCGGGATTTGGAAGTGGCTGGGACGGGAGCTTCCCCTTCTCTCGCTCGCTCAAGGCCGCGTTCAGTTGTGCAATCTGGGCCTCGATGGTCTTGATGCTTTGCCCGTGTGCGGCAGTGTGTTGCACTAAAGATTGAATCGAAGACTGGATGTTGGCGGTGGATTGGGTCGACTGTTTAACGAACGCCTCCAGACTTCGCTCGAGCGAGGAAACCTTATCGTTGTTGGACGGAACAAAGTTGTTGTTTGGTGGAAAAGAGTTGTTGGGTGCAAAGTTGTTCGTCTGGTTTTGGTAAGGTTGGGGTTGGAAGGGCTGCTGATACTGAGTTTGTTGTTGCGCTTGTTGTTGCGGCGGAGGGGCCCTTTGGAAATTGTTGCCCTGGAATTGATTCTGATTCTGATTCCAGGCGAAATTGGGGTGGTTCCTTCAACCGGGATTGTAGGTGGAAGAGTATGGATCATTCCTCGGTCTTTGCTGGAAGGCAGCATTAACCTGATCCTGTCCTTGCGAGGGTGGATTGTAAGGACACTCTTCGGTCAAGTGGGAAGGGTCGGAACAACAAGCGCAGATGGTACGAAGGGGGAGAACAGGTGTGGGGGCAGGAGCAGAAAATTTGCTCTCTATCGCTTCAAGCTTTCGTGTTATTGCAGCCATTTCAGCTTTCATCGCAATAGAGACATCGAGTTGGTGGATTCCTACCCTAGACTGACCGGTAGAAGTGGAGGTAGAAGAAGAAGAAGTCGGTCTGGTGCTCTCCCACTGTAGCGTTTGCTCCGCAAGATCGTCAAAGAACTGCCACGCTTCCTCGTCAGATTTGGATAGGAAGTGGCCCTGACAGATGGTTTCCTGCAACTGCTTCGTTGCTGGGTTCAGTCCCTCGTATAAGGTTTGGCAGAGTTGCCATTTCTCTATACCGTGGTGAGGACACTGAACAAGAAGGTCTTTGTATCGGTCAAAGCACTTCCAGAAGGGTTCAGAAGGAAGCTGGGAGAATTGGTTGATCTCATTTCGAATTCTTGCGGTCTTATGATTTGGGTAGAATTTTTTCAGAAACGCTTTAACAAACTCGTCCCAGCTGGTGATTGAGTGGGAAGCGGTGCTATACAGCCATTTTTCTGCGAGATCGCATAAAGTGAACGGAATGACCCGTAGACGTATAGCATCGTCCGACAGCTGGGTTGTTTTCATCATGGCACAGACATTTTGAAATTTGTTAATGAAGATATAGGCATCTTCAGATTCAAGCCCATGAAAACGTGAAAGCATGTTGATGAAATGGGGCTTAATTTCAAAGTTGTCCCCATTGGCCGGAGGAAGAGAAAGGCAGGTGGGAAGTGCAGAACGGGTAGGGTAGAAACGATCCTGGAGCGCAATTCGCTGCGGCGCTACAACAGACGGAGGTGGTGGGAGATTGGTCTCCGTAGGAGGTGGAGCCAATCCAGGGGTGGTCAAAGAGATGTTCGGATTAAATCCCGACATCGCGGAAGAAGAGGTTGGTGAAGGTGAAGGTGAAGATGTATGAACAGAATTCCGGTCAACGTCGGAGTTGGCCGGCAAAGGAAGAGGAGAAAGAGGAGTGGACGGAGTATCGACTTCGGAGTCGATCGCGTAGTCGGTCGCGACTAACGTAACGCGGACTAGACGGGCGCTAGTGTCCCGAGTCCAAGCGGACATACACTAAACGAGTTTAGTATAGTCAAAGCGGAGAAGGTGAGGGTAAGAAAACGTCAATGAAGAAAGGCGATGGGTGGTGGGTGAAAATGGATTTGGCGACAAAAGGGCAAGTTTTTATAAAAGTTTTTGATTTTTCTCTTTTTTTTTCTTTTTTTTTTTTAGAAAGAGATTTACAGAGATATGTACGGAAATACGGCTTAAGCAATCACAAACAAGATATGCACAATCACACCTAGATCTAGGGTAACCTAGGTCTACTAGACCTGCTCCTGAACTTGATTGTCGAAGTTAAACAATGTCGAGAAACGGGCTTAACAATACACCGATCACGAGGCCAGGTAAGTGCAGAGATAAGGGGAGGTTGTCCAACGCTTTCGCGAAGTTCCTTAATTAAATAACCCTTTCTCTTTCGGCGGTTGCGCCTTTAACACTTTCCTAGACACCCCGTAAACAATATACGGTTAAGCGAGGTTCTAAACAAGGTTTATCTTCTCCTAATGAGCGCGAAGTCCTTAGGGCTGAAGTCTAGTATTTTTTTAATTTACAATGGACAATGCATATGCTTTAGTGATTTCCGGGGTCCTGGGAAGGGTGATGAAATCCCCACCCAATCTGGATTGGTTTCAAGCCCCTTAAGTCCGTATTAAAGAAATGCAAAGCAGTAACAAATCAACTGCAAACAATTTTTATTTGCGGCGCAAAGAATCCTGCACAAGAACAGTTTATTGGAAGGGGGAGAAGAGTTTGCGCAAAGAAGGCTGCAGAAAACACAGTTTATTGGAGTTCAGAGGAGAGGAAGAGAGGAGAGAGAATTACCCAGAAAAAATGGCAGCCCAAAGGCTCCAAGTGGCCGCGGATCCGCGGCCCAAGACCCTCTATTGCCGCGGATCCGCGGCTGAAAGAAGAGATTGGGACTTCAGTTTTTCTGTGGGTGCTGGTATTTGTCTCCTCTGCTTGTCTGAATGTGTGGAATTCTGATATGCTCACTGTATATGCTCCAGATTTTTACAGTAGACCGGATGCTTCGTTTTTTGTCCGTCGCGGTGTAGCCGCGAAATGTGGGTCTATCTTCCCACGTCTTTGGCACTGTACTTGAACTCCGTATTTCCTGCGTCTTTGGCGTCGATCTTGAGCTTCGTATTTCCTGCACACTTGCACAAAAACTAATCAAGAATAACAAGATGGTTTTTATAAAGTATATTTTTTTTTTTGGTTTTTGGTTGTTTTTATATTCACAAATTAACCCGAAATTACACAAGGAAATAAACTACCGTCTCCCCGGCAACGGCGCCATTTGATTGTTATGATAAGAGCGTGTTCAAGTTTAAGTTTAAATACCGCAATCAAGACGGTTTCGCACGTAGCTAGCCGGTTGAGTACGGGTCGTCCGCAGGGAGATGGGAATCTTTTTCTATGTGTTTTTCGACGAGTTAAGTCCGGTTGTTCAGATTTTGTTTGTAGTTACCTAAGTGTTGAGTTGATATTTAAAGAGAGCATGTTAGGGTTAGGATTAGGTTAGTTTGAGTTAGGAGTCTCCACATCTTTCGTTGCCCCTCTTAATGTCGTGTTACGGTAATCGGCAACAACGGGGATTAGCACGACTAGGAAGGACTTTGCGAGTATAAGCTAGGCTTTCCAACGCATAAGTCTTCCTTTTGGTGCTTGTCCATCCGTTCTTGGCTCTTAGCCATAACCTCCGGTTAATCCAACCACAACCGGTCTCACTACGGAATCACCGCTATCATGTAGGATAGGGTGCCGTAAGGAGCGGATTGTGGTTGGGTTAACGGGAGTCGATTTAGGCTGTTGGGCAAGGAAAGAGTGAGAGAGATTTCCTTCTCTCAAACTTCCCTTATCCTACCCTAACAAGAATGAACTACTCACACATCATAATACGGAAAAATAAAACAACACAAAAGAGGAAGATAGAAAGAAGGAGATTAGAAGAATACGACTAACTAATTGCGACCTCACCTTGGCGAGGATCAAGCGTAAGTATCATTGTCATATGTAAAGATAAAGAAAAAAGAGAAGAAAGAAACAACAAGGAAATAACAACAACTACTTAACGAATTTAAAGTTACAACAATTATAACAAGTAAAGAAAGAGACAAGCATGATAATAAAAATGGTCTTCTTTATTCATCACTCTTCACTCAAAAGCTCACTTACAAGTTTAATGGAGAAGAGGTGAGAAGAGGAAGAAGAACATGTAAACTAAAACCTAGCAAAAGAAATACAAGAATTCGACCCTTTCCTTCACAAACTTCTGGGCTATTTATAGGCCAGAGAATGAAACCCTAGGGCAACCACCAGAACAAAAACGAAAAGACAAAAATACCCCCAAAGTTTCTGCGCATGAGGCGCCCGTACGGCCGCGGATCCGCGGCCTGGACCCCACTTTGGCCGCGGATCCGCGGCCATGTTGATGAATTGGAAAGTCGGGTTTCTTGTGGTCCCCTGGTTTGTTGTCCTATGCTCTCTGGTTCCTATATTTTCTGAAAATACTTCAACATTTCTTCCAGAATTTCTGTTGAGGGAAAGGTGGACTTTTTGTCAAGATTTTGTCATGATTTGCCTCGAGCTCCGCGTAGATCTCTTGGATTTTGTGCTACCATTGAGCCTTGTGCATGAGAATGACATTGATTTGATCTTTTGTCTTCCTATTGATATCTGGCAACATGCGGATGAAGAGCAGAGACCGTGTTTTTATCTGTGGTTGGCAGGAACCCGGATTCTTTCATGTTTTCCATGAATTTCACCGTTTTGGAACCGAGAACCTGTATCCTGCAATTGACTAGCAAACACGGCTCAAGAGTATCTACGGATATGCAATGTGATAAAAATTGGGCGGTATGAAAATGCAAAAATCTGATATGAACACCACCCACCATTTCATGAGGCTGAACACCGGTTCTCATTTCATGATCCCCAATGCCGACTACATTCCGAGGTGCGTAGGGGCTTTCACGGGTTGGTATCGCTACCGGGTTAGTCCGATCATTGCTGAGGAGAGGAGGATACTTTTTGGGCTTAGAGCTCCCGCCCCGCTCCAGGCTACAGGAATCCCGCCGCGACCGCGGGTAATGGTTCGCCCTCCTTTGAGGGGGACTGGTGCCTTACTTATTCCTGAGGCGGTGGACGCGGGCCTGACTCCTCCTACTGTTGGGCTGCCGACGCGCACTAGAGCTAAAGCGAGGGCTTCTGATAAGGTGCCGGTAGCAGTTTCATCGGCTGCGGCGTCAGCGATGGTAGTGTCATCATCGGTAGCGCCACCAAGAGAGGATACTGAAGGCGAAGTGGGTCAACATCGCACCAAGGCACCGAGGGGAAGGAATCGATCGTCTTCTGGTGTTAGTTCTGGGTCAAAGAGGCGAAAGAAGACGGTCACCAATCTGCTCGACTTTTTAGTGGAATCCGAGCCTATCTTTCAAGATGAACTAATAGCTATGCAAGAGCCGGATAGTGTTCTTCTTTTTCCAGGTTCATCTGCCGAGGAAGCCGCACAATTGGCTGAGGCTATACGACGTTCTCAGGATGAGACTGAAAATGTGAGGGTCCCGAAGAGGCCTTATCCTGCCGTCATCTTCTAAGAAGATCCTCCATCGATACGGTGGATATTTATAGGTCCTTTGGAAGAGAGAGGCGAGATAGTCCTTAAGCGGCCTATCTCAGCCGATGCCGAAGATACGCTGTCGTTGTGGACTGGTGGCCACGAGTCTACACTCGAACCCCGGCGAGCACAAATTCTTGAGAAGGAACGCCGGCTTGAAAAAGCCATACTAGAAGCTTCTTGGCGGATTGGTATACTTATATATCTTTTTGTAGTATTTTGCACTACTTATATATATATATATATATATATATATATATATATATATATACATCTTCGTGAAAACTTTGCAGGGACTTCGGCGATGGCAGAGGATCTAAGTTCGAGCCGCGCCCTGACTATGGAATCTGTAAATATCTCCGATGAGACACCAGTAGGTGTGGATGGGGTCGATACAGCCGTTCTTCCTGCCACGGAGCTCCCATTGGTGGTTTCTGTTCCTCTTATGCTCGTTCACCCCGAAGAGGTGTCTTTACCGGCCGTGGATTTAATAGATCTTTCTGGGGACGGCCCGGAGACCGTGGGACAGGTAGCCGAGGACACCGTCCTTTCATTGGAGCCTACAGCGGTGGCCACTGCTCCTCAACTGGAAGCTGTTATACCGGCCCATGTCCCCGATGATGTGCCTGAGGGCATGGAGGAGGCTGCCGAAGCTGCTATCCCTCCAGTTCAGAGCGGGAGGAGCATCGAAGGTATTCTTCTATCTTTTTTTTAACGATCTCTTCATTATCTGAACCTTTCTGTCTTTTAAGAGCTACGAGGATTGGCGGCGTCCATCGCGGACCTGTCCCCCAGGAAGTCTTTTCAGTGTCTGCTAGAGATGGCCGCTCCGCAGGCAATACCCCCTCAACGCATCGTCCTATCTTCCGGGAAAGGTTAGTATTATTTGCCTTCTTCACGGCATTATTATTATTTTATATAACGATACTGATGTCTTCTGTAGTTCTGGAAGCTGATGACGAGGTTGAGATTCTTGACGAGCCTGGGGATCTTTTAGACCCTTCTTGAATGAATGTGGGTAAGTAAAGTTTCGATATTGTTCCATCTGCTCTTTGCTTGCAACTCTCGCTGATTTCTTTTTATGAATCTTAACAGCTTTGCCAGTTCTTACCACGCTGGAATCTGGCATCGTCATGCTGCCCGGCCCCTATGCTCTACGTGCCTCTGAACGGATGGTAAAGCTAAGCCTTCACTCTTTGTCAGCTCTGATCGAAGACCTTCGTGCTGGTAGCTTGATCACGGCCGAAGAATTTGCCGCCGAAGCCAACGGTTCTCTCCCCTTTCTTGCTGCTTACCATAGTGAGACATTGGTGCAAGTCTGGGTTGAGTTTTGTCGTTGGGTGGAGGATTGTTTCCATAGTCTTGAATGTACGCGCCTTCCTTCAGAGGTTGTGGCTGCAAAGGCGAGCTTGCGGGGGCTGATTGAACGGTGCGCCGCAAATATGCTGTCATGCGAGAATAGGCTCAGCCGAAAATTTTCAGTGAGGGAGATGCCTTCAAATTCGCTGGGGGAACTTCAAGCTGAACTTACGGCCAAGAACACTCGGGAGTATGAACTCTGGCGGGTGCTTCAAGAAGCTATTAGGGAGGTGGTAGCTATTGATAAAGCCGTCATCTTTACCCGCGAGATGGTTGAAGCCCACAAAGTCACTGAACAGGAGCTTGAAAGTTGGCTTGCCTCGTACCTGGCCCAACAGTCTCAAGCGGAGGCCCGTCTCATGGCGATAACAAATTATGAAGCCGAGGCCCAGCGGACAAAGGATGAACTGACAAATCTGTTACATTGCCCGCCGGCTTGAAAAATTGTATATTTTTCCTTTTATTCTTCTTTTGTACATACTCCTGAAAGAGAGTATTTTTTTTATTCTTTCATAGATTGTAATTTGTATTCATTTTGATTCATGAATAAAAGACACATTTTTTCTTGTCTCCCTCTGTCATTTTTCCTCTTTTGCTGTATTGTCGCTATGTTACTCTGGCAAGCGTAGAGAATATTTCGTCCTAGCCTTCTTGTAGGGTATCGATAGCTTAGGAAGCAGGTTCAGGTCTGCTGCCTAAGACTTTCCAACTTATGAGTCGTGAGGATCTCAAAAAGATTTTTCTCCCTACGAGTCGAGAGGATCTCGTAGGTGTATTTTCTCCTTAGGAATCGTGAGGATTCCTAAGTGCGTCTTCTCTTGAGAGTCGTAAGGATCTCACAAGTGAATTTTCCTGCCTACAAGTCGAGAGGACTCGTAAGTGGTTGTTTCCCTCTTTATCGATGTTCGACTTCGGAGAGTGTGACCCGTGAATAATATGCAAGAGTCCATCTTGGACCGACTTGCAGGGCCCCAGTGCTTAGGAAACAGGTTTTTTAATCTCCATTGCCTAAGGCTTTGCCTAACGAGACGAGACGAATCAAGAAGTTCTCGCAAGGATGTCCCAACGTCACAGTTAACCTCTGCTCTATATAACAGAGGTCCGTTAGGGTCTGTGGTACTAGGCTTGTGTCCGTCGTACCATCGCGTTGGCTGATGTATTCTTTGATAGGCAATTTTGCTGTTCGAGTAGCCTTGCGACTGTCGTGTCTCTGATCCTTTCAGGGGCTGGACAAGACGTATTCAAGCAATCTTCCAGGTAGTATTACCGTCGAAAGAACAAGCGTTAGGGATATTCCATGTCGCTTTTTACTTGAGGTTAGGCTCAGTTTAGGAGCCCCGATGAGCCATGACCACTCCGCGCTGGTATGGGATGATCTCCGATAGTCTTTCAGGTTTTATATGAGTTGCTGTTAAGACCCTGAAGTTAGGAATATTGCCTTCGCTTCGTTGTTGGCATTGCGTCTGCTGTATCGAGACGAACGTCGAGGTGGTGACCACTCTGCACTGGTGTGGGATGATCTTCGATAGTCTTTCAGGTTTTATATGAGTTACCGTCAAGACCCTGAAGCTTGGAATATTGCCTTCGCTTCGTTGTTGACATTGCGTCTGCTGTATCGAGACGAATTTCACTGTGCTGATCACTCCGCGCTGGTGTGGGATGATTTCAGATAGTCTTTCAGGCTTTATATGAGTTGCCGTCAAGACCCTGAAGCTAGGAATATTGCCTTTGCTTCATTTGCTGGCATTGCGTCTGCTGTATCTAGACGAATGCACGCTGGTGTGGGATGATCTCCGATAGTCTTTCAGGTTTTATATGAGTTGTCGTCAAGTCCCTGAAGCTAGGAATATTTCTTTTGCTTCATTTGCTAGCATTGCGTCTGCTGTATCGAGACGAATGTCGCGGTGGTGATCACTCCGCGTTGGTGTGGGATGATCTCCGATAGTCTTTCAGGCTTTATATGAGTTGCCGTGAAGACCGTGAAGCTAGGAATATTTTCTTTGCTTCGTTTGCTGGCATTGTGTCTGATGTATCGAGACGAATGTTGCGGTGGTGATCACTCCGCGCTGGTGTGGGATGATCTCCGATAGTCTTTCAGGCTTTATATGAGTTGCCATCAAGACCCTGAAGCTAGGAATATTGCCTTTGCTTCGTTTGCGGGCATTGCGTCTACTGTATCGAGACGAATGTCGCGGTGGTGATCACTCCGCGCTGGTGTGGGATGATCTCCGATAGTCTTTCAGGCTTTATATGAGTTGCCGTCAAGACCCTGAAGCTAGGAATATTGCTTTTACTTCGTTGTTTTAGCGCGTCTGAATCTTGTTGGAGGAAGAACGCTGTGGTGACATCTCTTCTGCTGTATCGAGACGAACGTCGAGGTGGTGACCACTCCGCGCTGGTGTGGGATGATCTCCGATAGTCTTTCAGGTTTTATATGAGTTGCCGTCAAGACCCTGAAGCTAGGAATATTGCCTTTATTTCGTTTGCTTTGGCGTGTCTGAATCCTGTTGGAGGAAGAACGCTGTGGTGACATCTCGTCTGCTGTATCGAGACGAACGTTGAGGTGGTCTCTAGGTTGTTGTGAACCGTCGAGATCTGGAACTAGGGACTTTGTCATAGCTCCGAGGTTGATTGTCGCGTTCGAGTCTTGCTGGAATGAGGAGGAACGCCGTTGTGAGTTTCCAGGCTGTAGATGTTGCCATCGAGACTTGGTTCTCTTTCCGATGGAGCATGGTGGGATGATATGGTTCCCTCTTTTTTTGTGCCCCTGGATTGTATACAGGGATCGATGTGATCTCATCTGTAGGGCAAAAAGTTTCATTTTATATATTTTTCTTTCCGCGATGCTCTATCATTTTAGCTTTTATATCTCGAGAGTCGCGATTGCCTAATCATTTCGGCTATTTTTCGCAGTGCCCAATCATTTCGGCTTTTATATGCATATATTTTACTTGCTGATTTTGTTGCAAGTTGCCCCATCATTTTGGCTATTTCATATATATTTTTGGCTCGTCGACTTTTTGCCACGAGTATGGAATTTGATACCGATTTAGGCATCAGCATCGCTACAACTAGGATATTTCTACGAGAGAATCATCATTTACCTCTGCCGATGTCGAACAAAGGTGGCTTAGCAAACAGGGTTAAAATCCTGTCGACTAAGGCTTTTGACTTCATGAGTCATAAGGGTTTCATAAAGGTATTTCTCCCTACGAGTCGTGGGGATCTCGTAAGTGCGTTTTTTCATTAAAAATCATGAGGATTCTTAAGTGTATGTTCTCTTATAAGAGTGTTTTCTCCTTATAAGTTGAGAGAACTTACAAGGGCCGTTCACCGTGTGAGCATATCCCTAGTCGCTAGTGGGACTTGGTTAGGGAAATGTTTATTCGTGCCCGTGGATTGTATACAAGGGTCAATATTGAGCCGCTTGTAGGGCAGCATTGGAGATTGTGATGGCTTAAGAACCGGTTCATATCCCTGTAGCTTAAGGCTTTTGAATCCTATAAGCCATGAGGGTCTCAAAGGGGAATTCTCCTTACGAGTCGTGAGGATCTCGTAAGTGCGTTTTCTCCTTAAGATTCGTGAGGAGTCTTAAGTGTGTTGCTCCCTTGTGAGTCGTAAGGATCTCACGCAGGTATTTTCTCCTCACAAGGTCGGGAGGACCTTGCAAGTGTCCTTTAACGAGATTGCGCCCTTTCGGGTTTTCACAAAACTCGCCGGTAGTCCTGCTGTTTTTACTCACGGAGCCCTTTCGGGTTTTCATCCGTGCCCATCTCGCTTATGGACATACCGTTTTCTTTCTTTCTTTTTTTTTGCGTCAGCCTTGGGATGCTGCGGTCCGTAGTAGTTTATCGACGTCTCGGTCAATAGCCAGTTTTAGGACATAGTGGTCCATCGTTAGTTTAGGGACGTTTCGGTCCATAGCCAGTTTTAGGACATAGTGGTCCATCGTTAGTTTAGGGACGTTTCGGTCCGTAGCCAGTTTTAGGACATAGTGGTCCATCGTTAGTTTAAGGATGTTTCAGTCCGTTTGCCGGCTACTACTTATAGAGTTTGGGCTTAGGAAGATGGCGAGAGGACATAGGCGTCGTCATCCATCGTTGACCTAGGCCGTGGCTCGTCGGGCATAGTATTTTTTCAGGAATCGACCGTTTATCGGCCTGAAGGGTCTTTCTCCATGCATGTCCATGAGGAGATAGGCTCCACCCTGGTAAACTTTGTCTATGATGTACGTGCCTTCATAGTCCGGCTCGAATTTCCCCCGTTTGGCACGATTGGCGATCATGGGTCTCTTGACCCCTAGCACGAGTTCGCTTTGGCGGAATGTTCTCGGCCTAGTCAATCTCTCATATGAGCGCGTCATCTTTGCTTTGTAAGCTTCCAAGTTTTGCCGCGTCATGAGCCGAGTTTCGTTGAGGGCATCAAGCTCCTCAAGCCGAATATGAGCGTTCTTTTCGTCCGTTAGCTTATAATGAACTGCCACTCGTAAGGAGGGTAGCTCTATCTCCAAGGGGAGTACTGCTTCCGCGCCGAATACCAATGCATACGGCTTTGTGCTTGTGGCCGTTTTGAATGTAGTTCGATACGCCCAGAGAGCTTCATGCAGTCTCTCGTGCCAGTCCCTCTTCTTTTTGGACACCGTCTTCTTCACGATCTTTGTCAAGGTCTTATTGAAAGCTTCAGCTAGACCGTTAGCTTGGGGATTATAGACCGAAGAGTATCTCCAGTCTATGTTATGTTGTTGTGCGAAGCGGCTGATTTTATGGCTTCTGTAGGCCGGCCCATTATCGGAGATAATCTGTCGCGGAGTGCCGAACCGATAGATGATATGTGTCTTGAAAAAATGGAGAATATTCTCCGTCTTCACTTCCCTTAGCGGTATTGCTTCTGCCCATTTAGAGAAGTAATCAGTTGTCGTCAAAATGAATCGATGTCCTCTGGACGATGCTGGTTCGATGGGCCCGATTATGTCGGTGCCCCATATTTCGAACAGCCAGCTAGCCACCGTTGGATGTAGTGGATTTAGATGCTGGTGGATAAAGTCCCCGTGAATTTGGCACGAGTGGCACTGCTTCGCGTATTCAAGGCAGTCCTGGATCATCGTGGGCTAATAGTAGCCCATTCTTTTGATCTTCAGCTTCATCTTTGGCCCGGTTTGATGAGAACCGCAGAGTCCGTTGTGAGTTTCTTGGACGACTCTCCTTACTCCTTCAAGTCCCAGGCATCTTAGCCACAGAGAGTCAAATGATCTCTTGTATAGAGTATCATTGACGAAAGCGAAAGACAGAGCTCGTTTCATGAGCTGATGTCTTGAGGATGCATCTTCAGGTGTTCGACGGGATTTGAAGTAGTCTATAATGACTTCTCTCCAATCCTTAGACTTTCCTGGTCTTTTATTTGTAGGGCCGTTTGCTCGGTCGATTCTTTTTCTTTGGACGACTCCGTAGACATATCAACCGGTGCGAGAACCCGACGGCTTTGTACCACGATCCTTACATCATCGAGGTTTTCTTCAGCCAGTTCTTTAGCGAGTTTGGCTAACGCATCCACTTTGCTATTTTCCACACGCGGTATGCTTTCCAGGGCGTAGGTGGAAATTTAAGCCAGCAATTGTTGCACTTTCTCACCGTACTTTACCAACTCTGGTTTGCACGTTTGATAGTCGCCATTTACTTGACTAACGACCAGCTGGGAGTCTCCATATATGAGGAGGTTTTCGATTCCCATGTCGACAGCGATCTCAAGACCTGCTATCAAAGCTTCGTATTCGGCTTCGTTGTTTGTCCTCGATTCTGTCAAGGAAAAGGCAAAGCGCATTATCCCTCTTTGTGGGGTTACGAAGATGAGGCCTACCCCTGATTTGATTATGGGGGTGCTTTGTTTGCGCTTCTTCATAGAAGATGCTCCATCGAAATAAAGTTCCCACCGGGTATCATTCTCTCTTCTCTCCCCGTCGATCGTGTCAAACGCATGCTCGTCGGGCAATTCACAGTTCAAAGAAGAGTCGGCAATTATCGGATGCTCAGCAAGGAAGTCGGCGATGGCCTGCCCTTTCACTACCTTGAGGGGTCGGTATGTCACCGAGAATTCCATTAAGAGTAGGGCCCATTTAGCGAGCCGTCCTGTTAGTATGGCTCTTGACATCAAATATTTGAGAGGATCCACCTTTGATATGAGATGGACCTCATGCGCCAACGCATAGTGTCTGAGCTTCGTTATCACGAAGATTAACGCCAGGCAGTGTTTTTCAATGGGGGAGTAGTTGTTCTCTGCCCCCAGGAGAACTCGACTCAAATAGTAGAGGGCTCTCTCCTTCCCTTGGTTGTCTTCTTGTGCCCATAGCGCGCCTAAAGAACCTTCAAGGGCAATTGTATACAGAATGAGGGGCTTTCCCTTGACTGGAGCGGTCAGCACCGGAGGATTCTGTAGGTATTGCTTGATTTCATCCAGTGCGCTTTGGCATTTGCGATCTCAGACGAACGGGGTTCCCTTCTTCATTAGGTGACTGTAAGGAAGACACTTACCGGAGAGATTGGCTATAAATCGCCGGACATATGCGAGTTTTCCTTGGAGAGACCGCAGCTGCTTGAGAGTTCTTGGCGGAGGCATTTCCATAACCGCCTTGATCTTTGACGGGTCTATCTCGATGCCGCGGTGCTGTACGATGAATCCTAGGAATTTGCCCGAGGAGACTCCGAACGCGCATTTGAGAGGGTTCATCTTCAAGTTGTATTTCCGAAGGCGCTGAAACACGATCTTCAGATGCTCTAAATGTTCCTCGTATGATTTTCTTTTAACTACGACGTCGTAAATATAGCACTCGACGATTTCATGTATGAGGTCATCGAAAATCTTCGTCATGGCCCTCTGATAGGTGGCACCGGCGTTCTTTAGACCGAAGGGCATCACCTTGTAGCAAAATATGCCCAAAGGGGTCCGGAAAGCGGTATGCTTTTGGTCCTCGGGATGCATCTTTATCTAATTGTATCCTGATGAGCCGTCCAAGAAGAAGAAAACTTCGTGAGTGGACGTATTATCTATCTTCAGCTCGGTGACCGGTACTGGAAAGTCGTTCTTCGGGCAAGCTTTGTTAAGATCCCGAAAGTCTACGCAGATGCGCACCGTCCCATTCTTCTTCATGACTGGGACAATGTTGGCGATCCAATCGGGGTACTGAACCTCTTGGATGAAGCCGGAGTCGATTAGCTTCTTCACCTCGGCGTTAATGCTCATTTCAAGTTCGAGCCGCATCCTTCTTGGTGCTTGTTTGATTGGCTTGATGTCCGGAGATATCGCCAATTTGTGCACATCTATCTCTGGATCTAATCCTGGCATTTCGGAGTAGTTCCATGCGAAACAGTCTTTATATTGCATGAGCACGTCTTTTAGCGTAGCCACCTTTTCTTCAGACAGCAACTCGCTGACGAACGTTGGCCGCGGGTCGTTTGCCGTCCCCAAGTCAATTTTTCTGAGGTTATCTGCAGTAGTATATATCCCATCTTCTAGCTCTTTTGGTGCCGGTGGAAACTCTGAGATCACCTCGTCATCATCGTTTTCGAAGCACCAGGGGAGATCAGCCACATCCTCGCGTACTCCTTCTCCTGACAGCGTTATCGCGTGACAGGTACGAGATCGCTTCTAAGACCGATGCTGATCGGATCTACTCTCGCTGCATATGTGGCTTTCGGTTCATGCGTTTGTAGCCGGGTTACCCTCCAACTGCTGGATAAAGCGAACCTGCCTTGCCGATACTGGTCTTCTACCCAGTCTTTGAATGTGAAGCAGTCTTAGAGAGAATGTCCTATCGCTCGGTGATAGGAGCAATAGTCTGGGTGATGAACCTTACTTGCTTGTTTGGGATTTGCCTTAGGTGATGGATTAGCGAGTGATGTCGCCTGAGCAAGTATCTCCTGCAGATTTTCGCGTTGCAGTTGAACTTTTGTCAGGGACCGAATTTGAGGTCGGTGACTAGTAGAAGCTCGAACTTTGTCTTTGGAATTCACCACATAGACTATGTGAACTACCGTGCCCCCAAGCTTGGGGTGTTTGGAGTTTTGGCCTTTGGAATTTGCTCCGAGCACTTGAGCTTTATTAGGCCTCTTGTTGTGAAAAGCCGCTTTGGTTTTGGGAGGAACCGCTGTATCAGGATCCGTCTTGGGGTGAGTCCCCTTCACCTGCTTCCACAACTTATATATATATGAGGAAAGTTGTCTCAGTGAGCGAACTGATTTCTGCTCTCGTGGGATCTCCATGGGCTGCGGAGACTTCTTCAATATTGCTGTAGGAGAATTTTGTCTGACCCTTCACAACAACTTGAAGCCGTTCCCAGTTGGAACAACAACATTCACCGATGGGGTCGAAAGAGGACCATACGGAGAATTGCCCCCAGCTCAATTTGTATGACACTGATATCGACGTCGACCATTTCCTACGGCCGGGATTTGATTAGCTTCAGGATTTTGCCGAGTCTGCCCCCTGTTTCCTTTGAGTGCTGGAATATTCTTCCCCCTGCGTCGATCTTGGTCCTTGGCATGTGCCAGTAGTTTGAGGACTGATTCCGTCGGCAAAGCTACTGCTTGGGGAGCCCGCCTGTGGAAGACAGACTTCCTTTGGGCTTTCTCTATCGGCGTTGAGGCACCGAGGGTGGGAGGTGGGAGTATCGACCCAATGAGAAGCCCATTGATTTCTCGAAGAGCCGGATTGCAGAGATTTGAGGCTGCAAGTGGCCTGTACTTGACTCCACCAGATATGACAGAGCCTGAGTTGCTAAGGTGGGAGCAAACGCCAATCTTCATAGAGACAAAACGCCGGCTTCAGTATCCACTCCCTTAAGGGCAACCACAAACATATATACCGCGACTATTTGATCGCGGAAAAATACGACACACGAAGTGTGGAGTGGAAAGAGGAAAAGGTCCCACCGGGCGTGCCAGAATCTGTCCTCGAAGTTCAGGCTGGATGTCCCAACGTCCCCGTCGCGTCTTTCGGCGGAGAACAGATTCTGGCATGCCCGGTGGGAAAAGAAGAGAATTTAATTCTCCAAAAAGAAGATCTCTTCAGAAAAGAAAGAAACCCTAGGTAAGAGAGGGAAAGAGATCATTCTATAAGCTCCACAAAACAAAAAAGAGAATTCAATCTCAAACTAACAGTTTAACTCTTCTGAATAAGAACTTATTTCTTCCTTTTGTTGAAGATCTGCAGAAGCAGATCTCCCCATAAGTTGAGAATTTAATTCTCATCGGGAGGATTCTGCCATGCAGATCTAAAGCCTAAGAGAGGACCTAAGTTCAGAGAATTTTATTCTCCTACAAAGCACATAGGAATTTAATTCCTCCAACAAAGATAGGGTTTAACCCTTAATATAAGAACTTAGTTCTTCTTCATGGTTGAAGATCTGCAGAAGCAGATCTTCCATAAGTTGAGAATTTAATTCTCATCGGGAAGATTCTGCCATGCAGATCCAAAACTCAGAGGGAGAATTGAGTTTAAAGAATACAGAGACGCGACCGGTGGAAAGAGGAATATGCCCCATCAGGCGTGCCAGAATCTGTTCTCCTCCGAATACAGAGACGCGACCGTGTAGGTTCGTCTTGCCTGAATTTGGGGGCAGATGCTATTTTGTTTTATCCGTCTACCTCTCCGAAGATGCCAAGTTGATTTATGACACAATGTATCGATAGTTTAGACGGATGCGGCCGATATAGCAGACTTCGTCAGATTCTCCCTCGTTTGAGGGGTTTTTGATTGTGGGGACGCTCTTCCCTGCACGCGCAAGCCCCTGCAGTTAATTACGCTACCGCATCGCCGTAACCACTTTCTCCTTCTCCATATGGTCACTTCGTGTCATGTGTGTTTGTTTTTGTTTTTGGTTGCCCATAAATTGTATACGGAGACTAATTTATGTTGTCGCCCGTAGGGCGTGGATTAGCCAAAATCCGTATTTTCTTAGATTTGGGTTTCGGTTGGGTTTAAGGATCGTTAATATCATTTGAGACTAAGATCAACTTAAACTTTTGTTAAGGACACGTTAGTCTAATTTTAGACTAAGATCAACTTAACGGGATCGTTTAGATCCAACAAAAGAGCATTTGGGTTATATTGTTTTAGTTTAGGAACTTTGCGGTCCATTGTTAGTTTAAGAACATTACGGTCCAATATTAGTTTAAGGACATCTCGGTCCATAGAGTTTAGTTTAGGGACATTGCGGTCCATTAGTTTAGGGACGTTACGGTCCAAGGTTAAGGACATCATAGTCCATGGGCTTAAGGACCCCACAGTCTATAGTTTAAAGACGTCATAGTCTATAAAGTTTAAGGACATCATAGTCTATGAGTTGAAGGATCCCACAGTCCATAGAGGTTAAGGACATCATAGTCCATGGGCTTAAGGTCCCCACGGTCCATAGTTTAAAGACGTCATAGTCTATAAAGTTTAAGGACATCATAGTCCATGAGTTTAAGGACCCCACAGTCCGTAGTTTAAAGACGTCATAGTCTATAAAGTTTAAGGACCCCACAGTCCATGGGTTTAAGGACCCCACAGTCCATAGCATGTTTGGTTATCGGGACCCGTCACCTCTCTGAAGACGTTGAAGGATTACAACGACAAATATCAAAGGAGTGCAGAGATGTACCCTTGAACCAATGTTGGTTGGGAGATCTGTAGTCCAATTTGAGACTAAGATCAATTAATTAGATTATGAGCACATGGGCTCAGTTAAATCTGAATTGAGCACTTATGGCCAACTTGGGCTAAGTCCAATTAAGTTTAAAATGTTGGACCTTTGTTTGAGCTGTTGAACATTTGTCTGGGCCCAACCCTCCCTATATAATGCTAAGCATGAGTCTGGGTTCTGACAATATTTTTGTCTTTTATTGAGTGCTGAGCACTCGTTTGGCATATGAAATGAACAATTTTGGAAGACAAGGGTGTATTTGAGGTTCAGTCAAAGGGAAGTCTTGCCTTTGGAAGACTTAGCTAATTTGCGCTAAGACTGGTTCGAATATAGTGTTAAACACTAGCACATATTTGGCGATCACGTGTTCCCACGTGATGCAAAATAGTGTTGAACACTAGGGATGAAGTGCTTAAAATAGTGTTAAACACTAAAAAAATGAAGCGCTCACGTGAGGCGCCCTAGGGTCGGGCCAAGTGTTCATATCAGATTTTTGCATTTTCATACCGCCCAATTTTTATCACATTGCATGTCGGTAGATACTCTTGAGCCGTGTTTGCTAGTCAATTGCAGGATACAGGTTCCCGGTTCTCAAACGAAGAAATTCATGGAAAACACGACAAAATCCGGTTCCTGCCAACCACAGATAAAACACGGTCTGCGCTCTTCATCCGTATGTTGCCAGATACCAGTTTAGGAAGACAAAAGGCCAAATCAATGTCAAATCAATGCATAAGGCTCAATGGTAGCACAAGATCCAAGAGATCTACGCGGAGCTCGAGGCAAATCATGACAAAATCTTGACAAAAAGTCCACCTTTCCTTCAACAGAAATTCTGGAAAATTCGTGAAGAAATTATGTAAAAATACAGATACCAGAATAAAGGGGACAGAAGACCAGGAAACCACAGCAATTTGGGGGGCCCAATTCAACCAGAAGGCCGCGGATCCGCGGCCAAAGTGGGGTCTAGGCCGCGGATCCGCGGCCGTTTAGGCGCCAAGTGTGCAGGGCTTTTGGGGGTAGAATTGTCATTGCATGTGTGGTCTGGTGGTTGCCCTAGGTTTCCATTCTAAAGCCTATAAATAGCCCAGAAGTTTGAGAAGGAAGGGGTTCATTCTTGTATTCTCATTTTGCCTAGTTTTAGTGTTGTTCTTCTTCCTCTTCTCACCTCTTCTCCATTAAACTTGTAGTGAGCTTTTGAGTGAAGAGTGATGAATAAAGAAGACCATTTTTATTATCATGCTTGTCTCTTTCTTTACTTGTTGTAATGTGTTGTAATTTTAATTGTTAAGTAGTTGTTGTTACTTGCTTGATTGTTTCTTTCTTCTCTCTTTTTCTTTATCCTTACATACGACAATGATACTTACGCTCGATCCTCGCCAAGGTGAGGTCGCAAACAGTTAGTCGTATTCTTCTAATCTCCTTCTTTCTATCTTCCTCTTTTGTTTTGTTTTGTTTTTCCTATCATGAAGTGTGAGTAGTTTTTTACTTGTTAGGGTAGGATAAGGGAAGTTTGAGAGAAGGAAATCTCTCTCACTCTTTCCTTGCCCAACAACTTAAATCGACTCCCGTTAATTGAACCACAATCCGCTCCTTACGGCACCCTATCCTACATGATAGCGGTGATTCCGTAGTGAGACCGGTTGTGGTTGAATTAACCGGAGGTTATGGGTAAGAGCCAAAAACGGACGGACAAGCACCAAAAGGAAGACTTATGCGTTGGAAAGCCTAGCTTATACTCGCAAAGTCCTTCCTAGTCGTGCTAATCCCCGTTGTTGCCGATTACCGTAACACCGATATTAAGTGGGGCAACGAAAGATGTGGAGACTCCTAACTCAAACTAACCTAATCCTAACCCTAACAAGCTCTTTTTAAATATCAACTTAACACTTAGATACTCACAAACAAAATCTGAACAACCGGACTTAACTCGTCGAAAAACACATAGAAAAAGATTCCCATCTCCCTGCGGACGACCCGTACTCAACCGGCTAGCTACGTGCGAAACCGTCTTGATTGCGGTATTTAAATTAGAACTTCAACACGCACATATCCTAACAATCACCAAGCTTCCTTTATTTTATTCTCAGAATATTCAAATAAGTGTTAAACACTTAATTTTAATGACCATCACGTGTGGGCACGTGATGGGTATCCATGGTTTGGATATTAAAGTGTTTGTTAGGGGTCACATGGGAACACGTGAGGGCGCCCAAAGTCTGTTCTGCCTTTATTATGAGAAATTTGTTCAAGAGTCACGTGGGAGCACATGACCCAATTTCATTCATTCTCTTTTGATCACTGAGGAGGGGAGTCACGTGGATACACGTGATCAGGTTGGGTACTGATTTCTTTTACATGCATGAAAAGTCTAAGTCCCTTGTTTAAGAATTAAATTCTTTTGTAGGGTTAAACCCTAATTTTATTAAGAGGAATTAAATTCATATGTATTTGGATGAATTAAATTCTTTAAACTCAATTCTCCCTCTGAGTTTTGGATCTGCATGGCAGAATCTCCCCGATGAGAATTAAATTCTCAACTTATGGGAAGATCTACTTCTGCAGATCTTTAACCATGAAGAAGAACTAAGTTCTTATATTAAGGGTTAAACCCTATCTTTGTTGGAGGAATTAAATTCCTATGTGCTTGTGGGAGAATAAAATTCTCTGAACTTAGTTCCTCCCTTAGGCATTAGATCTGCATGGCAGAATCCCCCCGATGAGAATTAAATTCTCAACTTATGGGGAGACCTGCTTCTGCAGATCTTCAACCAAAGGAAGAACTAAGTTCTTTTTCAGAAGAGTTAAACTCTTAATTTGAGAATTAAATTCTCTTTTTTGTTTTGTGGAGCTTATAGAATGATCTCTTTCCCTCTCTTACCTAGGGTTACTTTCTTTTCTGAAGAGTTCTTCTTCATTTTGGAGAATTAAATTCTCTTCTTTTTTCTCTCTGTTGTTGTATATCTCTTTTTTCTTTATTCTCTTCTTGGCTCCTATTTATAGGAGATAGAAAAGAATCAGTTTGTTTAGTCAATATTTCATTGAAAGATTTTATTGATTTTATAACCAACATGATCTGTTAGATCACTCGGTGAATTTTATTCACCATTGGATTTTTAATCCAAAAGATATTTTGTTTGTTATTCCTGGCAGATTTTAGGAAAATCTTTCCTTGTATAGAATCTTTCTATAAATTGTGATTTTTAATCACCATTGGATTTTTAATCCAACGGTACTCCACTTTACAGAGCGCAACCTTTTTGTTTGGAAAGATCTAGGAAAATATCAGGGTTTTTGATTTCCCTTAATTAGAATTTAATTCTATTAGTTCGGAGCCTGTCACGTGTTGGCACGTGACCCCCCACTGATTGACCATTTAATTAGAATTCAATTCTATTAGTTCAGAGAGCTTAGGAACCCATCACGTGCTGGCACGTGACTCCCAGTCATGTGTGGGCACGTGATGCCCCATTTGGGGTTTTCTTTCCATTAACTCAGAGAGTTTTAAGACCCTATCACGTGGTGGTACGTGACCCACCGATTAAGCATTTAACCAGAATTTAATTCCATTATTTTAAAAAAACTCAGGAATTCATCACTTGTCGGCACGCGACCCCTGGTCACGTGTGGGCACGCGATGCCCCATTGGGGTTTTTTCTTGCTGTTTTATTATACCTTTCAATTCTTTTCAGTGGGTTTAAAGGCCCATCACGTGCTGGCACGTGACCCCATCTCAAATTGTGTATCTCAGCGCCCATAACTTTGCTCATAGAAGGTCACGTGTCCCCATGTGATGCCCGATCACGTGTGTACACGTGATGCTCCTCTTGTGTATTTCCTTGCTGCTTTATTCAATTCCCATGAGGGTACAGGCTTCTTTCATATTAATTTCCGCAAAGCGATCCTGATACCGCTCGGGGTTCTGTAGAGCGTGGATGAGAACATCTCTAAGCTCCTTAGTGTTAGGTCCACGTTACCTCTCCCGGTACTTACGGGGTTGCGGAAACGGTAAATCAAAATTTTTTCTAAACTTTGTAACATGGACCGTAAAAGCCGGATCTTTGCTAAACTAAAACTAGTTAACAAGCTAAAGAGAGTTAGCTACTATGGAAGATGGTTATACCTAAACTTGAACTCCTTCTTCTTCAAACCTTGTAGAGGTTGATGGTTCTCTTTTCGTCGCCTTCTCCCGTCGAAGATGGATCCACCTCGAAGGTTCGACTTTGGGCTCTTCCTCGATCTTTGAGTGAACTAGGGTTTCCGGCTTGCTAAACCTTCATCCTAGAATGAGTAGATGAGGATTAGGGTTTGCTTTTCTATCAAAAGAGAATGATTCTCAACACATGAGAAGGTTTCTCTTTTCAAGAGGAGGAAGAAGATGAAATGAGGAGAGAGAGAGGTTATGATAGAATGAGCTCTCATTTTTCTTTCTTGCAACCATATTGCAAAAGAAAAATATTATCTAAATGATAATAATTGAAAATGAGAATAGTTGATGGTAGTATTTTGAATGACCACAACCATGCTTCATTTAATAAAAAGTAAGCATGAATCAAGGATGACTTTCAAGGCATGAAAGTGGTCAATGGTCAACAAGTCAACCAAGGTCAACAAGTCAACAAAAAACAACCATAACATAATTCTCATTTAATTATTATTATTAATAGATAATATATAAATCCATTAGGGTTTGGAAAAAGAAGACTGTCAACTGTGCATACGCACCCGATCCGAAACCCTAATGAAAAACCTCATTCTCCGCCTCAAGCAACTGTGCATACACACCTGCATTCTCGTTCCGAGGAACAAGAATACCAAGATATAAAAGCAACCCCAAAAACATATACCAGTATCTGGCTCAAACCAGAGCCTGCCAGTATAATCCGTCCGGACTCCAAACGTGCACAAGTGCGCGGATGAGAACGAACCCTGTCGCAAAAACCATGCGACCTCTACTCTGTTTTGCCCAGAGGCGAATACCCTCTGTGTGGGACTCTAAAGACTCGACACTACGCTGGCAGTGGGTTTAACCACAGACCGCAAGCGGCACTAGCTGTGCGTAACGGTCCCCAGGTAGATGTCGACAAGAAGGCTGACGAGGTGAAACCCCATCTGAACTCCTACTGAGTCTGAATGTGACATTCTCCGTACAGTCCGGTCTGTTCGTCTGATACATCGCATGGCGGGCCTAGGGGGGCGGTAAACGTCAGTCCCCTAATAGCGGTACAAGTCGTGTCGGAGTGAAGCCCAATACACCCTGAGATAACACTGGAACCTACCAGTACATCTCGCTTGCCCTGGCCAGGGACTACTTGTGTAATGGCTCTCCTAGACACAGCGCGATGTCAACTCCCAATACCGGGAGAGACGAATCCTGTCTAACCGTCACTGCCTCCAAGTGCTTCGGGACTGCTCCCAACTACTACCTGTTTGCATGACTCAATAGAGCCGTGGTAGGGTAGTAATCAAAGAACAGTGGGAACACACTCGAGGCGAAGTGACAGTGTCAAGTCAGCGGACTAAGCTGTACTCATGTCACCTGGGAACTGATAACTGACGATAGGTATAATACCAACCATCAGTTCCCGACGAGTCCTGTCCAGTGTACTCGTAACCCAACGAGCACCCGCATACTATCTCAAGTACGACGTACTGACGGCTGTGGGACAGACCGTCTCCCGTGCTGGGATGAGAAGCGCATACGCTAGTCTACTCCGGAGTATCGATGCCCTATCTCGGTACTCCCACGACTAGGGACGTGTATAAGGATGTGCTTGTAGATTACCCAGCCCCCACGAGTGTGATCGCCATCACAACGCCGGTAATCAAGCAAAGATCCTAAGGGCTCTACTAATGCGTATAGGTGATATGATAAATAAACACACATGTACACATTAAAGCAGAGGCAAACCAAGTAGCATACTACTATATTGAGCAAGATTGTCTGTACAACTGTGAATATCCCAAGCTTCCATCAAGTAATATACATACTAGTATGATACAGTAATGGCCTCTAGGGCATATACACTAACAATCTCCCACTTGCACTAAGGCCATGTACTGGCGTATCGAAGACCTATCATCTCGATCAGCCGCTCGAACTGAGTCTGGGGTAAAGCCTTTGTGAATGGGTCCGCAGTGTTGTCCTTTGTGTCCACTCTCCGCACCTCGATCTCCTGTCGATCAATGATCTCCCTGATCAGGTGATACCGCCTTAAGATGTGCCTGGATTTCTGATGGGACCTTGGTTCCTTCGCTAAAGCTATAGCCCCATTGTTATCGCAATACAAAGGTATTGGATCAACAATGGACGGAACCACCTGAAGTTCACTAATGAACTTCTTAATCCAGACCGCCTCTTTTGCGGCATCGCTTGCAGCAATGTATTCAGCCTCCATCGTCGAGTCTGCGACGGTATCCTGCTTGGAACTCCTCCAACATACCGCCCCTCCGTTGAGGGTAAACACAAAACCCGAGACAGACTTGCTGTCATCTTTGTCGCTCTGGAAGCTTGAATCGGTAAAGGACTCGACCCTGAGGTCTCCATTACCGTAAACCAGGAACATCTCCTTAGTCCTTCTCAGGTACTTGAGAATGTTCTTCACTGCTATCCAGTGGTCCTCCCCTGGGTCTGACTGATACCGGCTTACCGTGCTCAACGCGTAAGCTACATCTGGTCTTGTACATAGCATCGCATACATTATAGATCCTACCGCCGAAGCGTAGGGTATAGTGCTCATGCGAACCCTCTCCTCGTCAGTCTTAGGAGACATCTTCTTGGAGAGAGTAATTCCGTGCAATGCGGGTATGTTACCGCGCTTGGAATCCTCCATACTAAATCTCTTTAGTACGGTCTCTATGTACCTGGACTGCGAAAGTCCCAATAGTCTCTTGGATCTATCTCTATAGATCTTGATCCCCAGAATGTACGAGGCATCACCCAGGTCCTTCATGGAGAACCTTTGTGACAAAAACAGCTTGACCGATTGTAGCATAGGAACATCATTTCCTATCAAAAGAATGTCGTCCACGTACAAGACTAGGAACACGACAGTTCGTCCTACAATCTTCTTATACACACAGGGTTCATCTTCGTTCTTGATGAAATCAAATTCCTTGATTGCCTCATCAAAACAGATGTTCCAGCTCCGCGATGCCTGCTTTAATCCATAAATGGATTTAAGCAACTTGCACACCTTTCCGCTGCTCCCACTGTCTACGAAACCTTCTGGTTGATCCATGTAAACGCACTCTTCCAAACAACCGTTTAGGAAAGCCGTCTTAACATCCATCTGCCAGATTTCATAGTCATGGAAGGCAGCAATGGCAAGTAAGATCCGAATGGATTTGAGCATAGCCACCGGAGAAAAAGTCTCATCATAGTCCAAACCAGGTCTTTGACGAAAACCTTTTGCAACGAGTCTAGCTTTATAGGTTTCCACCTGCCCATCTACACCAAGTTTCCTTTTGTAGATCCATTTGCATCCAACGGGTTTTACCCCAGGTGGAGCAATATCCATGGTCCACACTTTATTGGCGTACATGGACTCCATTTCAGATTGCATTGCTTCCTGCCACTTATCAGAGTCCCTACTGATAATGGCCTGCCTGAAACTGGTAGGGTCATCTTCTTCCAAGATGCAATCCTCTCGATCCCCGTCTATGAGAAAACCGTAGTATCTCTCGGGCGGATGAGAAATCCTACCAGATCTGCGGAGTGGCTGAGGTTCGTTTGGGGTCACTGAACTTTCTGGTTCTGCTAAGTCCTCAGTTTGATTTTGTGGATCAGATATTTCATCCAGTTCTACCGTGCTCCCACTTATTTCTTTTGCAAGAAATTGCCACTCTAAAAAGGTGGCGCGGCGAGCAACGAACACCTTCTGTTCCTCAGTGTGGTAGAACAGATATCCCAGAGAATTTCTAGGATATCCCACAAACTTACATAAAACTGACCGTGCCTCAAGCTTGTCTGGTTTTTGTACTTTTACATAGGCCGGACAGCCCCATATCTTAATTCGTTCTAGATATGGTTTCTTACCACTCCATATTTCATATGGAGTCTTAGGCACGGATTTAGACGGAACCTGATTCAGCAAGTATGCCGCTGTCTCTAGCGCAAGTCCCCAGAATGAAAGAGGTAACTCAGCATCACTCATCATGGATCGAACCATATCCAATAGGGTACGATTCCTTCTCTCCGACACACCGTTGTGCTGTGGTGTATAAGGAGGAGTGAGCTGAGAGAGAATACCATTCTCTTTTAAGTAATCTCGGAATTCCGTGCTTAAGTACTCCCCTCCTCTATCAGACCGGAGGATCTTGATACTTTTGCCTGTCTGGTTCTCTACTTCGTTTCTGAATTCCTTGAATTTCTCAAAAGTTTCAGATTTGTGTTTCATCAGATACACATATCCGAACCTAGAGAGATCGTCAGTGAATGTGATGAAGTACGAGAACCCACCCCTTGCATGTATAGACATCGGACCACACACATCACTGTGTATGAGTCCCAAGAGCTCTCTTGCTCTTTCTCCATGTCCGGTGAACGGAGATTTGGTCATCTTCCCTTTGAGACAAGACTGACAAGTTTCATAAGATGAAAACTCGAACGCATTCAAGAGTCCATCTCTATGCAACTTACTCAGTCTTTTCTCTCCGATATGACCGAGTCTACAATGCCACAAGTAGGATTCATTCGTATCTGAATTCTTCCTCTTGCGTGTGTTTTGTATATTGAGAATTGTATTCTGATTTAGAACGTAGATACCATTAAACAGTGTACCCTCTGCAACCAGTACCTTATCAAGGTAAATGTTCATGATATTCTTTTCAAGAACAAACTTATATCTATCTTTATCGAGTAAAGAAACTGATATGATGTTGCAAACCATAGAGGGTACATAGTAACAATCGTTCAAAATCATAGTCTTGCCATTTGGCAATACTAGGTGATATTCACCGACGGCTGCCGCATAAACTTGTGCTCCGTTCGCTACTCTGAGCGACATATCACCCGGTGCAACTTTCCTACTTTTTCTCAGTCCTTGCAATAAATTACAAATATGAGATCCTGATCCGGTATCAAGTACCCAGGAGGTAGGGCTGACCGTAAAACAGTTCTCAATTACAAGAACACCTGAAGTAGATGCAAAACCATGCTTCTTCTTCAACTGGGTATCCTGGAAATCCATACTTTCCTCTTTCCCATTCTCATACTCATGACGGTTGTCACAAGTTAGAGCTGAACCAACTTTCCCCAGTTCCGAATAAGAATTCGGTTCGGTCAAGCGATACATTTTATTATCTTGATTAGGGCGTGAAAAGGTTGCTGCCTGGAGAGAGAGAAAAGAAACACTCAGCGTATGCTCGTGCAAGATTAGATTGGTTTATTAATTTATCTAACCAGGGTGTCTCCCACTGTTTCCTCAAATCCTTCTTAAAACCTTTTTAAAAGAAGAACTAGCCGGGTTTTAATTCACGTTACAATACTTGCTTAACCTTTCAGCCAGGCTAGTGTCGGTACTTCGAGGGAGGTTTTCCAACGCTTTCGCGAAGTTCCTTAATTAAAGAACCTCTTTTCCCTGTGGGCGTAACCCCGCTAACACCTTTCTAGACACCTACTAGGTTTATAGCATTGATCGTTAAGTGAAATAATCTCCCGAGAGTAAACCAACTCATCAGTGGGATCGGGATCCAACTGTCATTGTGTGATAACCTAGATGGAATCCACTCTAGTCATCACACTCCAGAAGGTATGCTAAATCTGCAAGTTTCAGTTCTTTTGAAACTCCCGATGTGGTTTTTGCCCCTAACGATTCATGACCTTGACAATGCCAACATATCATGAACTGTTAGTCAAGTTCGGCCCGTCATTATCTTGATTAACTTAGACCCACCCGCATAACTCTTGGCAATGCCAACATAGTTATGCGACTGTCCTAAATAATCCGAAAAAATAAGGCTGCAAACAAGCAATACTTAGCTACCGATCACTACGCCTTGACAATGCCAAAATACGTAGCTCGAATACTGAGTAGTACTTGTAGGAAATGACGGAGGGCTACGGCTGGGTTTTTGGCGAAAAACCCGTTAACGTAATGAACTTGATATCGTTGAAGGAACCTGATAGCACCTTTTTGAAAATCATAGTGGCGAAAACTTTTGCTAAAGAGGTCACTCCCTGCGAAGGGATCTCGGCTCTTTCCTCGTCGAGTGAGGTGCTGGGTATTCATAAGATGAATACCTCGATGCAAAGCAAGAATAATCGACTATGGTGAAGTTATTACCCTGACGCAAACTTTTGTCCAAGGGGTCACTCCCGGTGAAGGGATCTCGGCCCTTGCCTCGTCGACTGAGGTGCTGGGTATTCATAACCGAATACCGCGATGCAAAACAAAAATGAACGTCCTTGTAATAACAGCTTTTTGAAAAACTTGTTCCAACAACGTCTTTTAGGTTTATTTTCTTGCATTAGTTCTTTTAATGCGTGATATTCTTGCATTAGTTCTTTTAATGCGTCCCATCATTTAATCCTACCATTGCAGAAAACAACCAAAATATGACGTACGCTTATGCCATTCGCATTCGCCACGGGGTCCCGTCATCACTCGTTAGGTTACTTAACTAACGACAGAGCGGGGGCTGGGCTAGCGCGGCTGTAAAACATAAGCAACGCCTAAATAGTAAAGCAATGATAGACATTACAGATCACAGATGAATACATTGGATATACTAGCAATCCGCAATCCTTTCGAGCCTGAAACGAAAAGCGGATAACACGGTCGCGGTGAATAGCCAAATACCCCACCCAAGACCCCTACGGGTGCGGCAAACTACCCGCCAAGTACCCGAAGCGAAGCAACCTCCCTCAATGCCATGAGTAGGCCACTCGGCACTTCGAGCTACCCGGTAGTTTGTGCACCCCTCCATGGGTCTATCCTAGGAGCAAAAACAGTAAAAAGAATTATACAATGACGGCTACAACCCCGACCCGGTTGTGCGGCCAAACAAATAATATAATTACATCAATTTACATTTACAATGAATGAAAGAAAAACAAAAGCTCATCTCACATCCACCCCGGCTATTCACCCGCGACAGTCCAACACATTCATATACACATACCAGCACATTACAGATCATGTATAACCCCGACTAATCGACTTATAGCGATTAGCCGACGTTCAATACATGCAAACAACACAGATATAACCAACATAGTCAAAGTGCAGTGAAGTTCGGAAAAAAAAATACGGAATTATAGGACCCCAAAAGCAAATTTCAGTTCTGGAAAATCTGGGTACATATAATACATCTTAAAAATCACAAAATCCAACCAGAAGAACACTGCACGAAAAACGATGCAGCAAGGAAACCAATCTGCGGCGCTTCCGCGGCACATGCCTACCTCGTGCCGCGGAAGCGCGGCGACTTAAATGAATGACGTCATCGTTTTTCTTCTGTGTTCAAAAAAAACCCTGAGACGATTTTACAAGTATAAAGTTTTTCATTTTGAGCCAAAAAAATTTCAACAGAAACTCAGGTTTTTAGTTTTTCCGGTTTTGCGATTTTTCGGTTCCGAACTTCGTTACACTTCACTACCAAGCTAGTTTAAGTTTAGTTAGGCTCTGATACCACTGTTAGGTCCACGTTACCTCTCCCGGTACTTACGGGGTTGCGGAAACGGTAAATCAAAATTTTTTCTAAACTTTGTAACATGGACCGTAAAAGCCGGATCTTTGCTAAACTAAAACTAGTTAACAAGCTAAAGAGAGTTAGCTACTATGGAAGATGGTTATACCTAAACTTGAACTCCTTCTTCTTCAAACCTTGTAGAGGTTGATGGTTCTCTTTTCGTCGCCTTCTCCCGTCGAAGATGGATCCACCTCGAAGGTTCGACTTTGGGCTCTTCCTCGATCTTTGAGTGAACTAGGGTTTCCGGCTTGCTAAACCTTCATCCTAGAATGAGTAGATGAGGATTAGGGTTTGCTTTTCTATCAAAAGAGAATGATTCTCAACACATGAGAAGGTTTCTCTTTTCAAGAGGAGGAAGAAGATGAAATGAGGAGAGAGAGAGGTTATGATAGAATGAGCTCTCATTTTTCTTTCTTGCAACCATATTGCAAAAGAAAAATATTATCTAAATGATAATAAT
This sequence comes from Agapanthus africanus, assembly GCA_030015575.1. NCBI lineage: Eukaryota > Viridiplantae > Streptophyta > Magnoliopsida > Asparagales > Amaryllidaceae > Agapanthus > Agapanthus africanus. The sequence continues at coordinate 446,485,420 of CM057347.1, read as the reverse complement.
TGAAAATGAGAATAGTTGATGGTAGTATTTTGAATGACCACAACCATGCTTCATTTAATAAAAAGTAAGCATGAATCAAGGATGACTTTCAAGGCATGAAAGTGGTCAATGGTCAACAAGTCAACCAAGGTCAACAAGTCAACAAAAAACAACCATAACATAATTCTCATTTAATTATTATTATTAATAGATAATATATAAATCCATTAGGGTTTGGAAAAAGAAGACTGTCAACTGTGCATACGCACCCGATCCGAAACCCTAATGAAAAACCTCATTCTCCGCCTCAAGCAACTGTGCATACACACCTGCATTCTCGTTCCGAGGAACAAGAATACCAAGATATAAAAGCAACCCCAAAAACATATACCAGTATCTGGCTCAAACCAGAGCCTGCCAGTATAATCCGTCCGGACTCCAAACGTGCACAAGTGCGCGGATGAGAACGAACCCTGTCGCAAAAACCATGCGACCTCTACTCTGTTTTGCCCAGAGGCGAATACCCTCTGTGTGGGACTCTAAAGACTCGACACTACGCTGGCAGTGGGTTTAACCACAGACCGCAAGCGGCACTAGCTGTGCGTAACGGTCCCCAGGTAGATGTCGACAAGAAGGCTGACGAGGTGAAACCCCATCTGAACTCCTACTGAGTCTGAATGTGACATTCTCCGTACAGTCCGGTCTGTTCGTCTGATACATCGCATGGCGGGCCTAGGGGGGCGGTAAACGTCAGTCCCCTAATAGCGGTACAAGTCGTGTCGGAGTGAAGCCCAATACACCCTGAGATAACACTGGAACCTACCAGTACATCTCGCTTGCCCTGGCCAGGGACTACTTGTGTAATGGCTCTCCTAGACACAGCGCGATGTCAACTCCCAATACCGGGAGAGACGAATCCTGTCTAACCGTCACTGCCTCCAAGTGCTTCGGGACTGCTCCCAACTACTACCTGTTTGCATGACTCAATAGAGCCGTGGTAGGGTAGTAATCAAAGAACAGTGGGAACACACTCGAGGCGAAGTGACAGTGTCAAGTCAGCGGACTAAGCTGTACTCATGTCACCTGGGAACTGATAACTGACGATAGGTATAATACCAACCATCAGTTCCCGACGAGTCCTGTCCAGTGTACTCGTAACCCAACGAGCACCCGCATACTATCTCAAGTACGACGTACTGACGGCTGTGGGACAGACCGTCTCCCGTGCTGGGATGAGAAGCGCATACGCTAGTCTACTCCGGAGTATCGATGCCCTATCTCGGTACTCCCACGACTAGGGACGTGTATAAGGATGTGCTTGTAGATTACCCAGCCCCCACGAGTGTGATCGCCATCACAACGCCGGTAATCAAGCAAAGATCCTAAGGGCTCTACTAATGCGTATAGGTGATATGATAAATAAACACACATGTACATATTAAAGCAGAGGCAAACCAAGTAGCATACTACTATATTGAGCAAGATTGTCTGTACAACTGTGAATATCCCAAGCTTCCATCAAGTAATATACATACTAGTATGATACAGTAATGGCCTCTAGGGCATATACACTAACACTTAGATAGGACCAAGGCATCGTAGATGCTCAGGAGAGACAGAAGCTTCCGGAGATGAGCCAAGACATTGTAGTCCACTGAGGAAGGATTCAAGTTTTCATTAGCCGGTTCTCTGCCATCTTCCTCATTAGCCACCTGTTTTTCCTTACCTTTTGGGGCGTTGCCCTGATTTCTGAGCTAGATTTGGTTGGCCCTTGTGGCGAGCTCCTCGTCCTCTTCGGGAAAACAGAGCTCCTCCTCAGAGTCGCTGCCAAGATGGATGGCGTAGCAGGTCACTATAGGGATCTCTTCATTGGAGTCTTCCTCTAACATCTCCAGAATTTCAGCGGCTTCTACAGGGAAGAAATCTTTCAATTGAATTAGAGTTCTTTCATTTTGTTCATAGTCTTCGAAGGAATCAATATATTTTTGAATGGTCGATCTCCCTGCAGATTCTTTTTCGCACCGAGCTGCACTTTTCTTCTTCTTGATCTTTTTGGATTTTGAGCCTGATGGAGCCACATTGGCAGCTGGAATGGTAGGCTTCTTCTGCCCTTCCCATTCCGTCCTGGGCTCTTTCTGAAGTAGCTTAAACATCTTCTTCGTCTTGTTAGATACGTACTTACTCCAAGGAGGCCGCGGTGAGTCGATTTCATTTCTCAGGGCAGCGGGTTCGGCTGTCTACTCCCAGAAGGCTTCAGCTTCTGTCTGTATAAAGTTGGTGGTTCCAACTTGATTGTTCACCAACACACTTTTGGACAGCTAGATCTCTCCAGCCTTGTACTGCTTCTTGACCCAGTCTTTGAAGATATAGCAATCCTCGATCGCACAGCTCACTACTCGGTGGTACGGGCAATACAGGGGATTGTCGGTCATTTTTGCTTCTTGAGGTCTTTTCGACTCTGGAAATTGTAGACCGTTGTTCAAGGCATCTTTAAATATCTTACGGACCTTGTCCCTTCTGAAAGTGTAAACCTTGTTCTTTTTCTCCTCTAGGGAAGGCCTTTCTCCTCCCAGCACTGGCTTTCGAGACCGATTGGTTTTGGATTCGCTCTCCCTTCGCTTGTATTCATTGTTGGACATATTAAAGACATTGGTACTGCTGGAACTCCCGCTTCTACGGTTTTCATCCCGCTTGCTTTTCCATGTCTTGTCTTTCTGAGAGTCCGGGGTGGACTCTTGCTTTGAGCGTTCCAGCATTTGGACTTTCTTGGTTAGCTCTTGAAACATCTTGAGGCCTGCTGTGCACAATAATGGGACCATCCAATTGCTGAGGTTCCCAATGAGAAGGCTGGCAGACTGGTCCTGCTCTAGCGGCGGTTCGCACTTGACTGTGCGATTACGTCATCGGGCGATAAAGTCGGTGTTGCTTTCATTCTTCCCCGGCTTGGTCCTCACAAGGTCGGCAATGGAGATTTTATCACTGACACACATGAACCTTTGCCGAAACAGAGACTCCATTTGGGCAAAGGTAATGACGGACCCGTCTGGTATACTCGCGTACCAGTCTAAAGCGACACTGGTCGGGCTATTGACAAACTGACGAAAAAAGAGCGCATCATTGCCCCCTGTATTTCTGCACGATACTTTGAAGTGGGCGACGTGCTGATTTGCATTTCCCGTTCCGTCAAATCTTCCGAACTTAGGAATGACGTAGCCGCTCGGGAACTCGATCAGACCGTACTGTGCGAGATATGGCGTCCCCAGAAGCGGAATGTGGCCGGCTTTCGTGCGGCTCGAAGAATCTTAGACCCAAAGGGACAGACATCGGCCGCTTTGGATTGTCATCATCCGGCTCATGAGTAGCGATTTGTGCTTGATTAAGAGGCGCTCGAGCAATTTGAGCCATAAGCTGCATCACAACGTTCGTTAGGTCGTCAATTTTCGAATAGAGCTTGGCCATCTCTTTATCTTTGCTCTTGAGCTGTTTTCGAAGTTCTTGCTCCGCGGTCCTGGGTCGGAAAGTCGGCTCTTCCTCGCTGTCCGAGCTTGACTCTGCCTGGACCGAAGGGTCCTTCTGCCTATCGTCCTCATCGAGAGGGTTTTCATCATCCAGCGGAGGCGGCTGTTCTTGGGAAGCGGCAACCACATTCAAGCCAGATTGGGCTTGGGATGTGGTGGCCCCATCCTTGATTTTACTGTGAAGGTTGTCGCTGGGGCGCCCGCCCGCCATATAGACCGTATGGATAATATATTCATCCGTCTTTTTATTATCGGCGGCTGATTTCACAGATCGCTGTCTTGACCCCCCCTATTTCGGTAGCGGGCAGTCGATTGAAGGCGGCTGGCCTGGCCGGATTCTTGAATGGTGCTGACGCTTCCTTTTTAGTTTTACCCCGCTGTTTTCACGCGGCACAGAGTGCCTGATAGACTCTTGAAGAGATAGTATCATACTTTTTCTGTTGGGGCCGGGATATGTCTCTTTGTAGCGACGTTCGGACCGCTGTCTTCTTGATTCTGGCGGTCATGGCATTTTTCTGAACCCACTTCAGAGGTTCGAAGGAATTGCTGATTTTTACGGCCGATTCAGTCGTCGTCGCAGGATGACTCTGCTCTTGGAATCTCACACGATTCCTCCTGGCTGGAGTCCTGGCCCTCCTGTTGGCTCGATACCTGAGCCGCTTCTGCCTTAACTTTTCTGTTTTATGCACTCTGCAGACTTCGGCTCTTCGGGAAAACGTCGTAGACCGATTGATAAAGAGGCCAGAGGAGACGCCCGATCGTGCATTTGTTGGAGTCATCGCCTGAGCCCGTCCGCAGCGTTTGATGTTGCCCTTTGTACCGAAAGTATTTCCCCCAGCTGGAGCACCAGAGAGTCGTTCAGACACCGTCTTAAGTTTCGGTTGTGGTGCCTTAGCAATCACAACATTCGGCTTCTTGCCCCTTGAGACTGGCTTGGCCACCTGTTTTGCCGTGATTTCTGCCAGGTGAGCGCTTCCGGCAGGGTAGATGATGACGGAACCAAACTGGCGGGGCAGTTCCTCCCACTGTCGACTGAGGCTTGCGGAGAGAACCACACGAGCATTGATCTTGACCATGTACGGGATCGGGGCCGCGTTGGAAGCCGAATCCGTCTTGGGAGACATTGTCGTTGAAAGTTGATTGCTTGAAAACTTGCATGAAAGAGCAATATTTTAGTATAAATATAGACATGCATATTGATTGAGTTCGCATGAACGTTTAACCCGAAATATGGGAGGAGAGATTGGTCCCACCGGGCGTGCCAGAATCTGTAGGGTGTTTTTCGTCACCCCAATGAGATGGGAATACGCGTGCGCTTGTCAGGCGCATTACAGATTCCCCCTACCTAGGGTAGGCCGAGGTTTATTGATTGTAGGGATCCGAATCTCCGGCAGCCGCGGACTAAGCTGTCGTTAATTACCCTTCGCCTTTGGAGCGAGAGAACCTCCGATTGATGGGTCAAACAGGTCATGCGAACTCAACGTGCAGTGTTGCGTTTTGAAGGGGTTTTGGATTTATCGGGGGCCTCGCAGAGTTTTTACGGGGGTCGCGCTACCCGGATAGCGGGCTGGGGGTCATGGGGACTAGCAGTCCCCGTGCAGGGTGCGGGACAGCGCCCCGGTAAAATTTTTTTTAAGGGAGGGACAGTGTTGTTGAGTATGTGTGTGTGTATACATACATACATACATACATACATACATACATGTATGTATGTATATAAAACGGGGAAGAGCGCCCAAAGGACGCGTGGGGCCAGCGCCTCACGTGCCTAGCACGCGAGCGCTGGGCGCTTGAGCGTCGTGCGCTTCGGCGCTAGCGCATCACGTGCCCGGCACGTGGGCGCTGGGCGCTTGAGCACTAGGCGTTCGAGCGCCTGCGCATCACGTGCCCGGCACGTGGATGCTGGGCGCTTGAGCGCAAGGCGTTGGAGCGCCAGCGCATCACGTGCCCGGCACGTGGGCGCTGGGCGCTTGAGCGCAAGGCGCTCGAGCGCTAGCGCTTCATGAACCGGCACGTGGGTGCTGGGCGCTAGGCGCTCAGGCGCTTGAGCGCAAGGCGCTTGGGTGCAAGCGCATCACGTGCTCGGTACGTGGGCACTGTGCACTTGAGCGCAAGGCGCTCGAGCGCTAGCGCTTCACGTGCCTGGTACGTGGGCGCTGGGCGCTTGAGCGCTTAGGCGCTAGGCGTTCGGGCGCTTTGGCGCCGGCGAGAAAAAAGGGATTTTAGCCCCAGAAATAGGATTTAAACTCCCGAAGGAGGATTTAGAGTGGAGTTAAACTCCTAAGATGTTTTTGGAGATGATGAAAGGGGCTTCTCCCTTGAGCTCTGGATCTTCCCAAAGTGGGATTTTTGAGAGATGGGTCTCCTTCTTCTTCCCCTCGGTTGGCCGGATCTTGGATGAAAAGGGGGGTGATTTTAAAAAAATCTATCCTTTTTAAGGTTTGATGGAAGATCCAAGCTCCCCTTTGAGGGTTTTGTGGTTAAAAACTATTTAGTTTTGGAAAAGGAAGAGTAAACCTCTTGATTTAATTCAAAAGAAAGAAGAAGGTTTTAGAACCTTGAGGAAGAGAAGATCACAGATCTTGATTCTTTTTGGGAGAGAGAAAAATTTGTTGAGATATTTTCATTATCTTGGCCTTTATAAGCTATACACTTTACATATAGCCCCTTGGGCTTTACAAAATGGCATTTTACCCATCCCATACCTCATGTGCTATTTCTTTTTGCACATAAGCCATGGGCTTTACAAAAATTTGGCTTTATGCCCATTTTCTTACATTTATTCATAAAATAAAATAAAAGAAATACACAAAAATTATTTATTACAAAATTTCTATTTTGGCATTGGGGGAGGCCGGCCGCTTCATGTTCGGGCTCGACCCGGGCATTGACCCACTTGACCTGGGCTTGGGCCCACTTGGCTTGGGGTTGACTTTGATTTTGACTTGGTCAACCGGGGTGTAAATTTTTACCCCAACACAAATAGGACCCACCTTGGTAGACCTTGTCTATGAAGTACGGGCCTTCATAGTTCGGCTCGAATTTCTCCCGTTTTGCATGATTGGGGATCATAGGTCTTTTGATGACTAACACGAGTTCGCCTTGGCGGAATGTTCTCGGCCTAGTCAGTTTTTCGTATGAGCACGTCATCCTTGCCTTGTAATCTTCCAGGTTTTGCTGCGCCATGAAGCGAGTTTCATCGAGGGCATCGAGCTCCTCAAGCCGAAGATGGGCATTTTCGTCATCTGTTAGCTCGTATCGAACCGCTACTCGGAGAGAAGGGAGTTCTATTTCCAAAGAAAGCACTGCTTCCGTGCCGAACACTAACGCATATGGGGTCGCATTCGTGATTGTTTTGAATGTCGTCCGGTACGCCCAAAGAGTTTCGTGCAGCCTTTCGTGCCAGTCCTTTTTGTTTCTGGCCACCGTTTTCTTTATAATCTTGGTCATGGTCTTGTTGAAAGCTTCAGCTAGACTGTTGGCATGGGGATTATAGACAGAGGAGTATCTTTAGTCTATTTTATGTTGTTCTGCAAAGCGGCTGATTTTATGGCTCCTATAGGCTGGCCCATTATCCGAGATTATCCGTCGCGGAATGCCGAACCGGTAGATGACATGTGTCTTGAAGAAATGGAGGATGTTCTCCGTTTTCACTTCCCTTAGCGGTACTGCTTCTGCCCACTTAAAGAAGTAATCGGTCGTTGCCAGTATGAACCGATGTCCTTTGGATGACACTGATTCAATGGGGCCGATTATATCGGTTCCCCACATTTCGAACGCCCAGCTAGCTACTGTTGGGTGTAGCGTATTTGGATGCTGGTGGATGAGGTCCCCATGAATTTGGCATGAGTGACACTTCTTTGCATGTTCGAGGCAGTCCTGAATCATTGTGGGTCAGTGGTAACCCATTCTTTTGCTCTTCAGCTTCATCTTCGGTCCGGTTTGATGAGACCCGCAGAGTCCGTCGTGAGTTTCTTGGATGACTCTCCTTGATTCTTCTGGTCCCAGGCATCTCAGCCACAGACAATCAAATGATCTCTTATCTAGAGTATTATTGACGAAAGCGAAAGACAGATCCCGTTTCATGAGCTGATGTCTTGACGACGCGTTTTCGGGCGTTCGTTGGGATCTGAAGTAGTCTATGAAGACTTTCTCCAATCCTTAGCCTTTTCTTCGTTCTCTATTTGGAGAGTTGCTTTTTTGGTCGTTTCTTTTCCTTCAGATGGCTCAATCGAATCCCTTGAAAGTATTTCTACTGGCGCGAGGACCCGGCGGCTTTGCACAACAATCCTTACGTCATCAAGATCTTCGTCAGCCAGCTCCTTAGCAAGCTTGGCTAATGCATCCACTTTGCTATTTTCCGCACGCGGTATACTCTCCAGGATGTAGGAAAGGATTTGTGTCAGCAGTTGCTGCACTCTCCTGCCATATTTTATCAACTCTAGTTTGCACGTCTGATAGTCGCCATTTACTTGGATAACGACCAGCTGTGAGTCTCCATATATGAGGAGGTTTTCAACTCTCATATTGATAGCAATCTCAAGACCCGCTATCAAAGATTCAAATTCTGCCTCGTTGTTTGTTCTTGGCTCCATTAAGGAAAGGATGAAACGCATTATTCCTCCTTGTAGAGTTACGAAGATGAGGCATACCCCGGCTTTGATTATAGGAGCGTTATGCTTCCGCTTCTTCATGGAAGATGCTCCATCGAAGTAGAGTTCATATTGGACATTATTTTCTTCCTTTTCCCTTTCGATTGTATCGAACGCATGTTCGTCTGGCAATTCGCAGTTTAAGGAAGAATCGGATGGTATCGGATGCTCAGCGAGAAAGTCGGCGATGGCCTGGCCTTTTACTGCTTTGAGGGGTCGATACGTTATCGAGAGTTCCATCAAGAGGAGGGCCCATTTGGCTACCCTTCCTGTTAGTATGGCTCTTGACATCAAGTATTTGAGATGATCCACCTTTGATATGAGATGGACCTCATGTGCTAAGGCGTAGTGTTTGAGCTTCGTTATAGCAAAAATCAATGCTAGGCAGTGCTTTTCGATGGGAGAGTAGTTGTTTTCTGCCCCCAGGAGAACTCGACTCAAATAATAGATCTCTCTCTCCTTCTCCTGGTCATTCTCCTGTGCCCATAACCCGCCTAGAGAACCTTCCAAGGCTGTTGTGTACGGGATGAGGGGTTTTCCCTTAACTGGAGCGGTCAACACCGGCGGATTTTGTAGGTATTGCTTAATCTCGTCCAGTGCGTTTTGGCATTTATAATCCCAGACGAACGAGGTCCCCTTCTTCATCAGGTGACTGTAGGGACGGCATTTTCCGGAGAGGTTGACTATGAACCGTCGGATATACGCGAGCTTTCCTTGGAGAGACCGCAGTTGTTTGAGAGTTTTTGGCGTGGGCATTTCCGCAATCGCCTTGATCTTTGATGGGTCTATTTCGATGCCTCGGTGTCGTATGATGAATCCTAGGAATTTTCCTGAGCAGACTCCAAACGCGCATTTCAGAGGATTCGCCTTTAGATTGTATTTCCGAAGACGCTGGAACAGTATGTTCAGATGTTCCCAGTGCTCCTCATACGATTTGCTTTTCACTACAAGGTTGTCAATGTAGCATTCAACAATCTCATGGATGAGGTCATCGAAGATCTTCGTCATGGCCTTCTGGTAGGTAGCGCCTGCGTTCTTCAAGCCGAAGGGCATCACTTTATAACAGAATATGCCTAGCGGAGTCCGGAAGGCGGTGTTCTTTTGGTTTTCAGGATGCATTTTTATTTGATTGTAGCCTAAAGATCCATCCATGAAGGAGAATACCTCATGAGTGGACGTGTTATCGATCATCATCTTGGTAACAGGTACTGGGAAGTTATCCTTCGGACAAGCTTTGTTAAGGTCTTGAAAGTCCACGCAGATGCGCATTGTTCCATTTTTCTTCATCACTGGAACAATGTTGGAAATCCAATCGGGATACTGAACTTCTTAGATGAAGCCGGAGTCAATTAGTTTCTTGACTTCGGCATTGATACGCATCTTGAGTTCGAGCCGCATTCTTCTTCACGCCGGTTTGACTGGCTTAACGTTTGGCGATATTGCCAGTTTATGTACCGCTATTTCTGGATCTAGTCCCGGCATCTAGGAATAATTCCATTCAAAGCAGTTTTTATATTGCATGAGTACATTTTTTAAAGTAGCCACCTACTTTTTAGATAGCAGCTCATAGACGAACGTTGGCCTCGGATCGTTTACCATTCCCAAGTCAATTTTTCTTAAGTTGTCCGTCGCGGTATGTATCCCATCTTCCAGCTCTTTTAGCGTCAGTGGAAACTCTGAGATCACCTTCTCCTCCTCCTCATCTACGAAGCATCTGGAGGGGTCATCCATATTCTCGTGGTTCCCCTCTTTTAAGAATGTTATCACATGGCAAGTACGAGTTCGTTTCCAAGCTCGATGTTGATCCGGCCCTACTCTCGCAATATAGGTTGCTTTTGGCTCATGCTTTTGCGGTGGGGTTACCCTCCAATTGTCGGATAGAGCAAACCTGCCTTGTTGATACTGGTCTTCGATCCAGTCTTTGAAGGTGAAGCAGTCTTCAAGAGGATATCCTATTGCTCGATGGTAGGGGCAATAATCCGGGTGATTGACCTCATTTATCTGTTCGGGGTACCGAGGCTCCGGGAGCATCATCATTTGATGCTTCATGACAAGGTTGAACATTCCCGACCTATCTTCTTGATAAAGGACGGGTTCCAAACATGTTTTTCTTGATAGCGCGGCTTCTTAGATATATCCTGTTATTTGCGAACATTGTTTGCACTCTTTGTCCTGTTTTTGTCTCTATTTCGGGATTTTTCCTTCTTGCGAGGACATACAACAAGCTAGGGATGGAGGGCATTGTAGGCTTCTTTCTCTGCGTACTGTTGAATGAGAATTGCAGAAGATTTGAAATGTCACCATTGTCTTTAAGAGTGACTACCGGTGGTTTATCTGCCAGTGGTTCCGATTGAACCATCATTCCAGTCACATTCTGGATCAGAAGGGCCATCTGGTTCATTTTAACGGACATTTCTGCCGCTTCTTCACCTCTCTTTTTGAGAGCACGCTTTTGGAAGTCAATAACCGACTCATGCTCTGTTCTTTCTCCAGGTGCATCTTTGGGATTTGCCTTAGACGATTGATTAGCGAGTGCTGCCGCCTGAGCAAGTATCTCCTGCAGTTTTTCACGTTGCAGTTGAGCCTTTGTCAAGGACCGAGTATGCGGTCCGTGACTAGTAGAAGCACGAACTTCGTCTTTGGAGTTCACCATGTGGACTGTATGAACTATCATGCCCCCAGGCTTGAGGTGATTGGAGTTTTGACTTTTGAAGTTTGCCTCGGGCATTTGAATTTTATTAGGCATCTCGTTTCTTTTTTGTGAGAAGACGCTTTGGTTTTGGAAGGAACCGTTGTATCTGGAACCGTCTTGGGATGAGTCCCCTTATATTTGAAAGGGGATCTGTCAGAATTTGGCTGACGTTTAGGGGAAGTGCCACGGTTGGCGACTGGGTCCTTCACCTGCTTCTACACCTTATATATAGAGGATGAAAGTTCTTTTAGAGAGTGAACCGGTTTCTGCTCTCGTGGGATCTCCATGGGCTGCGGAGATTTCTTCAATATTGCGGTGGGAGAATTTTTTCTGACCCTTCGCAGAAGTTTGAAGTTGTTCCCGGTTGGAACAGCAGCATTCATCATCAGAGTTGAAGCAGGTGGAGTCAACGCCGATGGAGAACTCCCCCCAGCTTATTTTGTACGATGCCGATATCGACGTCGATCGTTTCTTACGGCCAGAATTTGATTAGCCTCAGAATTTTGCTAAGCCTGCCCCTTGTTTTCTTTGAGAGCTTGAATATTCTGCCCCCCCTACGTCGACTATGGCCATTGGAAGGTACCAGTTGTTTGGAGATCGATTCCGTCGGCAAAGCAGAAACTTAAGGAGCCAGCCTATGGGAGACAAACTTCTTCTGGGATTCCTTCTTCAGCATTGAGGTACCGAGGGTGGAAGGTGGGAGCATAGACCTAAAGAGAAGCCTATTGATTTCTTGAAGAGCTGGATTGCAGAGATTTGAGGCTGCAAGTGGCCGATACTTGACTCTACCAGATGTGACAGAGCCTGAGTTGCGGTGAGTGGAAGCAAACGCCATTCTAGGGTAGAGATGAAACGTCGGCTTCAGTATCCCATCACCCGAGGGCAACTACAAACATTTATACCGCGATTATTTGATTACGGAAAAACACGACACATGAAGTGTGGAGTGGAAATAGGAAGAGGTCCCACCGGGCGTGCCAGAATCTGTTCTCCACCGAAAGACGCGACCGGGACGTTAGGACGTCTGGCCTGAATTTTGGGGGCAGATGCTATTTGGATTTATCCGTCCACTTCTCTGAAGATGCCAAGTTGATTTATGGCACCGTATATCAGAGGTTTGGATGGATGCGTCTGTTGTAGCGGACTTCGTCAGATTCATTTGCGAAGGGTTTTTTGATTGTGGGGACGCTCTTCCCTGCAGGCGCAAACCCCTACAGTTAATACGTTATTGCATCGCGATAACCACTTTCTCCTGCTCTGAAAGTTCACTTCGTGTCGTTTGTGATTTTGTTTGTTTGGGTTGCCCGTGGATTGTATACGGAGACTAATTTATGTCGCCACCTGTAGGGCGTGGATTAGTCTAAATCCGTATTTTAGATTCGGGCTTGGTTTGATTTAAGGATCGTTAATCTGGTTCGAAATTTAGATCAATTTAAATGTATGTGAGCAGTTAGGGCTCGGTTGTTTTTTTGTTAAGGATACGTTAGTCCAATTTGAGACTAAGATCTACTTAACAAGGTATTAGGATCATTTTTATTTCAGATCCAACAAAATAGCATTTAGGCTCTATTGTTTTAGTTTAAGGACGTTACGGTCCGTTATCGCCATTTTGGAGGCGAAGTTCTAGTTTGAGGACATCTTGGTCTGTTGATCAACATTTTGGAGGTGGGATTTTAGTTTAAGAACGTCTCGGTCCGTTGTTGTCATTTTGGAAGCAACAGTTAGTTTAAGGACGTTACGGTCCGTTAGTTCAGGGACATCTCGGTCTATTGTCCATCTTGCATGCACGTGTATTTGTTATGTGACGGGATGAGCAAAGGTGCTATGGGATGCATCCAGTTTAGGGCGTGATTTGATTTGGGGTGTGCACGTCAGTTTGGGCAGTGCGCAAAAAAGCAGTTGGTTGTCGGGACCCGCCACCTTTTTGAAGACGTTGAGAAATTACAACGACATATATCAGAGGTGTAGAGAGATGTACCCTTAAACCAATTCCTGTGTTCGAGGGAAAAGATCATGGTGGATCATCAAAGAATCATTAATCATTTTTGGAGACTAAAATTAACTTAGGAGATATGGGATGAACAGCATTTTGGATATCATCAGTTGGAAGATTGATAGTCGTATTTGGGACTAAGATCAGTTTGGGAGGTAGTGAACCTATGGGCTCGGTTGATCTGAGTTAGGGACCTAGCCAACCTAGACTTGGTCCACTCAGTTTTCTCTTTATTTGAAAAGAAGTGCTAAGCACTTGTTTGGGCTCAGTCCCCTTTTTTGTGCAAAAAGTGTTGTGCACTTATATAAGTTCTGACGCTCACACATATCCATGTGGGGTTTTCAGTCATGGGGATTTGCCCAATAAGTGTTAAAACACTTTACCCCCTTTTTGTCTCTTTATAGAGTGCTGAGCACTCTTTATGGCGCGCTAGGCGCTGGGTGCTGCCTAATGAGTGTTAAGTACTTTTTATTCTGTGGCGCCCATATGAGGGACGCAAGAAGCGCTGGGCGCTCGGCGTCGCTCACTGAGTGCTAAGCACTCCTTTATTTTGTAGCGCCCATGTGAGGAACACGTGTGGCAATGTGGGCTGGATGCTTTCTAGTGAGTGCTAAGCACTCATCTCTTCTATGGCGCTCACGTGAGGAACACGTGCGGTGCTGGGGGTTAGGCGCTTTTCTCCTCTACTGATAGCATTTTTGCCCATTAATGATCAATAGGATTTTTGTTTTGTAGATCTAGGATCAAGCTTCATTTTTAAGAACCCAGTTCTTTTATGAGAACTAGGTTTCTCTTATATGTTTTGATTTGAGGAATTCGATTCCTAGTCCTTTTCTGAATTTTTGATTCTCAAGAACAAGTTCCTCCCGATAAGAATTAAATTCTCAGTTTGTGGGAGACTTGTCATGTGGATCTCAGATCCAGAGAAATAACTAAGTTCTTTGAGAAGGGTTAATCTCTTTAGATACGTAAATGAGATGTTTTTATCTCTATATATTTTTTTGTTTACCAAGAGTTTTTAAGGAGGGAGATCTTTTTTCTTGGGAATTTAATTCTTTGTTCTTTTTGGACGCTTTCTGTTTTTGTTTTTGGAAGCTTATGGGGGGGTCCTCCTTTTCAGACTTGAAGTCTTGGGTCTTTTATATAGTAGAGGCAAGTCTGTTGATTAGTTGAAGAAATCTCTCATTAAGAGATCCTAATTGATTTTGGCGATTTTACCCACCGTTGGATCTTTGATCCAAGAACTTCTGTTTTACAGAAAGTATTTTCTTGTTTTTAACAAGATTAGGGAAATATTTACCCATACATAATTTATTCTGTAGATCGGTGATTTTTTAATCACCATTGGATTTTTAATCCAACGGTACTCTGTTTTATAGAAGACAAATTTTCTTGTTTAGAAAGATTTGAGGAATATTTCCTCTAAACAGAATTTAATTCTGCATCCTGATGATTTATCGCCTCCGTTGGATCTTTGATCCAACGGCTCTGCTTAACAAAGAGTAGAATTTAATTCTACCGGGCGCCGGCGCTCACGTGTTGTGCACGTGGGCGCTGCTTACGATTTTTGTGTGGTTTGCACACGAGCGCTGCTTATATAAGAGTTTTTAACTCTGACGTTGGCGCCCTCATGGAAGGCTCGTGAGGCGCCGCCTCTTGAGTTTTGAACAGAGCTTTGCTCTTTTATTGGGGGAAACAACGACCTCTTCAGCAGAAATTTACGTCAACGTAATAAATTCACTATACTCGATTCTTTTACTTTGCATCGTGGTGTTCAGTTAGGAATATCCTGCACCACATTTGACGAGGAATGAGCCGAGATCCCTTCACAGGGAGTTACTTCTTTAGCAAAAGTTTTCACCATTATTTATTTGTAAAACCACTTAGATTCCTTCAACGATATCAAGTTCATTACGTTAAAGGTTTTTCGTCAAAAACCAGCCGTAGCCCTCCGTCATTTCAGAAAAGTAGCGCCCAGTATTCGTGCTATGTTTGTTGGCTTCCGTCAAGGCATATTGTGCGGTAGCTATGTGTTACTTTTCTATAGCAAGGATATGCATTAATCTAGGACAGTCGTACAGCCTTATTGGCATTCGTCAAGGGAGAGTACGGATGGGTCTAAATTAATCAGGACAATGACGGGTAGAACTTGACTTGCAACTTATGATTTGTTGGCATCCGTCAAGGTCATAAGCTGCTTGGGGTAAAAATTACATCGGGAGTTTCAAATATACAGGAAACTTGCCAGGAATGCGCATACATTCTGGAGTGTGGTGACTTGAGTGGCTTCCATCAAGTTATCATGTGATGATAGTTGGATCCCGATTCCCACTGATGAGGAGGATTACTCCTTAAGTGATTTTAAATGATCCCGACTAATTCTCCTTTTGGGTTTAGAGGAGAATTCGAGAAAACAGTGGGAGACATTCTGATTAGATAAGGTAATTAACCATTCTGATCTAGGTTAGAGTACACGCTGAGTGTTTCTTTTCTCTTTCTCTCTCTGGCAGTGACCATGTCCCGACCCTAGACTAAAACTCATGAACCAAGTTAACCGAAACTTATTAAAACACTTTGGCTTTTGGATTGTCACGGAGTCGCATATATCCTTGCCACTTCTACTTCACCTTTGCATTTCTCCAGAACACCCCATATCACTATGAAGATCCATATCTATTGGATAATCTATCATATAGTTACATACGAACTCGAAGGAACTTGTTCCAGTTCGAAGATGGATTCTGGTTCTGAAGAGATTGAATATGATTATTCAGTTGTTTTTTCCCTTTACCTTCTCTCAGGTTGCGATGGCTCCTAGGATTAGGAAAGGGTGCACCTATTGCGCTTATTGGATAGTCTTCTTCCAAATCTTAGGCAGGTGCCGAAAGGTGGGGAAGGAAGAAAACCAATTAGCCTGAGTGTGGTGTACAGAAGGTAATAAGTAAAGACATATAAAGGGATTAGAATAAGGGCAAAAAGGAAATTGTGACTGCTATCATTCACGACAAAACCGCGTATACCCCTGCCACTCCCACATCCACTTTGGATTTCTCCAGAACACTTCGTATCACTACGAAAATCCATATTGCTTGGATATTCCATCGTATAGTTACATACGAACTCGAAGGAACTTGTTCCAGTTCGAGGATGGATTCTGGTTCGGGAGAAATAGAATAGGATTATTCAGTTGTCTTTCCTCTTCACTTTCTCTCAGGTTGCGAGGGCTCCTGGCATTAGGAGAGTACACCTATTGGGCTTATTGGACAGTCTTTTTCCAAATCTTAGGCTGGTGCCGAAAGGTAGAGAAGGAAGAAAACCAATTAGCCTAAGTGTGGTGTACAGAAAGTAATAAGTAAAGACATATAAAGGGATTGGAGTGAGGGCAGGGAAATATAAGGTTACTGTCATGAATCAGGATAGTGGAAGAGGCGTTACTAGAAATACTAGATTACCCCTTGGAAATATTTTCATGTTTCAGTTTTACTGTGCGATGTTAAGTGAAAACTATTTTCCCAATTAGATTCTGACTCCAGGGTATGTATTTACTAGATTTGATTCTCACATCTGTATGGCATTACAGATGGTGAGTGGGAGTAAGATATTGGGAATTGGGTGATAAGATCCTCAATACATATCAGAATTCTTTGTAATTAGTGATATTTGAGGAAATCACCTGGGTTTTGCCTGACGGCATATATTTGGTTTAGAATATCCATAGTTATGCACCAATTTCAAACTGATATATCTGTACGTTTATTTTATAAAGTGAGTTATAAATTTTTTATATTATGTCTATGACATTTACCTATTTCAGTTGGTAATTAGATAAGGTGCATTCAACAGCGGTGTAATTCTTCTTAACCACAGCACAGTTTTCAACCTACAACGCACAGGGTTTGAGTTATTGAACTCAAGGGATTTATATTGTCCAGTGTCCATCAGGGAAAGGGGGTTGGTACTCGGACTATATTCTGTTTACTCATGACTTCTCCAGTTCTAAACAAGTATTTCGTTGAAATACAAGGTCCAGATTTTGAGAAGTTATAGGTATAAGAATAAAGTAGAGAACCATTTGTTGGAAGTATCAGGATTATTCGAGATAGTCGAAGATGTAGATACTTGTGCTAGGTATTCCGTTGTAAGTAATGGTTTTGAGAACTTGCTTCACTTTTAGGTTACTCATATGTGGATGCACTCCTAGATGAGTAATGCTGCTTGGCCTCCTTCCATTTGGTTGATATGCACTGGAAACAGCTGCATGATTTTTTGAATTTGGTTCCATTTAAATTAGTGCTTTTGTTTCTATATGGTATATAGAATGGTTTCGTATCTTAACGATGTTAAGGTATAAGGAGTTGTCCGGCTGATGCTTAAAACCAGAATCTGGATAAACTCAAGGCACGTTTCAGTAATGGCAGTTTGTAGGTTATTCCGGGCTTCGACGAGGGTTAACATTCCACCATCAGGAAGATCAATAATTATATTGTTCTTGACCCGCCACTAGTTTTAATAAAATGGATTCTTTTCAGAAAATATTAGTGGGAGTATGGTAGAACTGGAAGTGATTCCAGAACCACAAACGATTACTAAAAATTTAATAGAACCTAAGAATTCAATTGTATTTGACATTCCATTAGCCACTCCGCAAATTTGGTGGGTAACCTCAAGCACCCGAGAGGTATTTCGGTTTCCTTAGAAACGGTGACAGGGAGGTTCTTGTTTATCCAAACTTACCATTGCTGCTGTTCTAGACTATGAGACCTGGCAGGAGGATGAATATATAGTCGTTCTAAATTAGTTTTAGAAGTGCACGTGTATATGACTCTGCCAGAAGGTTGTTGTAGTCAGTGGGAGCAACGGAAGTATAGAGGGTAAGTAGCTTATGTCAATTTATAGACTAAAGCATGTATAGCGAAAATAGATCATTGATTTATCTCAAAAACTATCTATTACCGCAATCAAGAACGGCTTCGCATGTAGCCAGCCGGTGAGTATGGGTCGGTCCACAGGGATGTTGTGAATTTCCTAGTTGCTCTTACGAGTTAATTACGAACGGTGTTGTTTACCCCAATCAGAGCAAAGCTCTGTTCAAATTCCAAGGTGGGAAAAGAAGCAATGCTTCTGTTTTTCTCCAATCAGAGCAAAGCTCTGTCTTGAAAATTAAAGTGAAAATTAAAGTTAAAATAAATGAAGCAACGCTTCAGATCCCCTGCGCTGCACACAGAGCGCCACGTGTCAAAATCAGACACGTTAGCGCAGGGAGCGCAGCGTCCAAGGCAGCGCACCCAATCAGAGCAAGGCTCTGTTTAAAATTCAAACTTTAATTAAAGAAGCAACGCTTCAACTGGCCTGCGCTCTGCGCTGCACGTCACGTGGCAGCGCAGTTGCGCTGCGCTGTGCGCTGCGCGACACGTGTCACGCAGACGTGTCAGCGCAGTTGCGCAAGCGCATTTGCGCTGCGCGACACGTGTCATGCGCTGGGGCATTTGCGCCAAACAGAATTAAAATTCTAAAGAAATTTTTTCTGTTCTTGTTAAAACAAGAACATTTTCTTCTGTAAAACAGAAGCCCTTGGATCAAAGATCCAACGGCGGGGAAAATTCCCCAAATCACTCAGAGAAAGATCTCTTCAACAAAATTAACTAATTTATGGGCACTATAAAAGAGACCCCAGATCTCAATTCAAAGACATCAACATTTTTCTTGAAAAAAGTCAAGAGCTTCAAACAGAGAGAGAACTCTGAGAAAATTCCAAAGAAAAAGGTAAAAACCTTCACGAGAGAGAAGAAATCTCTTTTAATAAATCATTAATCTAAAAACCAGATCAATGATCTTCATATAATAAACAGTGCTTTGCACTTCTTATGAACCACTGGTTCTTTAAAAACAAGAAAACAACAAAATAAAAAAAATAGTGCTTTGCACTTTTATGAACCTCTGGTTCTTGAGACAAAAAGAAAAAACTTATTTTTCTTTGATCTAAATTAGATCAAGAAATCAAATAGTGCTCTGCACTTCTGTTATTGAATCTAAAAGATTCTTAGTGCTTTGCACTTCCAAACTGCGCTGTTGCGCTCTTGAGAGAGCGCCACGTGTCAACTACAGAACAACTTGCGCTACGCGCTCTTGAAATAAAGCTTTGCTCTCTGGAATTGGCGCAACTCACCAGAGCGCGCCACGTGTCAGCAGCGCAACAGCGCAGCGCACTAGCGCAGCGCACTGTGCCGTTGCGCTTGCGCTCACCAGAGCATGACACGTGTCCTCACCACAAGCGCTTGCGCTCAGTGATTGGCGCAATGCGCCTGACAAATGCAATGCATTTCTTTTCCTGAAGGGTCAGGCCCAATTAAAAGACCAAACAGGCCTAATTAAATTGATGCTCTGCATCATTTATAAATGGGCAAAGCCCAAACAAAATAATAAAAATGCTATGCAGATGCCTTGCAGAGTCCAAAATAAATTAATGCTCTGCATCTTTTATGGGCAGAGCCCAAACAAAAAAATAAAAAAATAATGCAATGCATTATTTAAAAATGGGCCAAGCCTTAACATAGGTCTAACAGACCAAAAACAAATGAAAGGCGTTGAATACTTTGGACTTAGCCCAATCATGGCCGTAAGTCCTCAAATTAAATTGACTGAGCGATATTGCTCCCTTAAATCAATTTATATCCGGTTCGAGGGTACATCTCCGAGCTCCTCTGATACATGTCGTTGTAATCCTTCAACAACGTCAGAGAGGCGACGGGTCCCAACAACCGCACATGAATATGGACTGCGGGGTCCTTAAACTCGTGGATCGAAACGTCCTTAAACTAATATCGAACCACCACGTCCCTAAACTGGAATATGGACCTTCACGTCCCTAAACTGAAATGCGGACCACCATGTCCCTAAACTGGAAAATGGACCACCACGTCCCTAAACTAGAATACGGACCATCACGTCCCTAAACTGGAACACGGACCACTACGTTCCTAAACTGGAACAATAGGGCCTCCAAATGCTCCTTTGCCGGATCTAAACGGTCCCGTTTAAGTTGATCTTAGCCCCAAACACGGCTAACGTATCCTTAAACATTCAAATGGATTGTAAAACTCTCAATCAACTCTGGTTCGAGGGTACATCTCCGAGCTCCTCTGATACATGTCGTTGTAATCCTTCAACGACATCAGAGAGGTGACGAGTCCTGCCAGCCTTATATTTGTAGGGTTCCTAGGCACGCTAATGAAGTCTCACAAGGCATCAACCATGCCAATTTCAAATTTTATGAGTGCCGAGAAACCCTAATACGGATCGTTAACTAGAATTTTAGGCGAAAAGATAAACTAGTTAACAACTTAACTATAAGAAAGAGGCTACAACCTTTGTAGATCCGGTTCTCCACTTCCTTAGCTCCACGTAGACGTCCTCTCGCTGTCCGTCTCGAATCCTGGACTCAAGCTTCGGCTTCATCGGAGAAATGGGCGGGCAAGGTCGTCGGCTTCGTGCCGAAGATGATCTACGTCGAGGCAACACCAGTTCAAGCTCCAACTTCACCAAGTTGTGAAACTTGTGAAGAAAACACCCTATACTACTTGGCAAGAGATAGAGGGTGAAGAAATAGGAGATGGGTTCACTTTAGAATTGGATTTCTCACTTGTTTACTCAATATGCCATTGATGGTGGCAAGCTTTTTCTTAAACTCAAGAAGAAGAAGAAGATGAAGATGATAATGATAAGTCTTTTAAAATGCAAAAGAAAAGAATACTTATCATAATAGGAACCATGGTTAGGTGTAGAGAATTGACTAAGGTTAGATGAATGGTTAGGGTTAAGCATGAAGACAAAATGGTCACTTTGGTCAAAGCTTCATGAAGCTTCAACAAGCTTCAAGAATGAAAGCAACCACTTTTTTTTCTTTTGCAATTTCTTTTTAATCCATATTAAAAAGATAAATGAATGAATAAATAAAAACCCTAACCATTTACTTAACCAAGGTTTAATTCTTTACACTTAACCAAATGAGCAAGTATCATCAAAGATGTGCACAAAAGTATATCACATATACAACTTGCACATCAAGTGAGAAAATCCATTTAAAGTGAACCAATACTAGTTAATGCAAAGCAATATATCAAATAACCGATAAGTCGTGCCGATATGAGGCTCATAACGGGTCGAGAAACTACTGGTAACACTTACCAGCAAATCTCTGATCAGCCCTGGCCAGGGACTTCCCTGTTACGGCCAATCGAGCACAGCGCAACATCAACCCCCAATACCGGGAGAGACGAAACCCCTCCTATCGCTCATTGCCTCCATGTGACTCGGGACTGTGCCCAAAGACCACCGTTTTGCACGCCCTCATGGACGTGGTAAGGTGGAGATCAAAGCACAGTGGGAATCACACAAGACTCTATGACGATCTCGGGTCTACAGACTAACCTGTACAAGTGTCACCTGAGAACTGCCATCTGACGTGAGGTATAATACCATCTGGGAGTTCTCGGTGAGTCCGTCCAGTGTACCCTGTCTCCACTGAGCACCCGTATACCATCTCTGATGTCAAACACCAATGGATATGGGATCATCCATCGCCCATCTCATGGGTCGAGAAGCGTATACGCTAGTCTATACTGGTATATCGATGCCCCGTCTCGATACACTCACGACTAGGGACCTTGAAGGATGTACCTATGGACTACCATGTCCCCACTAGTATGATCTGCATCATAGTCCAGGTAGTCAAGTACACATCCTAAGGGCTTTACCAACATGTAACTATAAGACAGTTTAAAGAAACAAGTATACATGTTAAGATAAAGAGCAACCAGATAGCATACTATCATATCGAGCAAGAAAGTCATCTCTATATATATATGTCCAAGCATCCAATATAATATACATCATCTGTACAATACTGGCCTCTAGAGCATACATACAACTAACAATCTCCCACTTGCACTAGGGCCAGCTGCTGTAGTATCGCATACCGAGCATACCGAAGAGTCTCTCAAACTGTATCTGGGGAATGGCCTTCGTGAGTGGACCCGCCGTGTTGTTCTTCGTGTCAACCCTCCTGACCTCGATCTCCCGGCGATCAACTATCTCCCGGATCAGGTGATACTGCCTCAGAATATGCCTGGATCGCTGATGGGACCTGGGTTCCTTGGCCAAAGCCACCGCTCCATTGTTATCGCAATACAAAGGTATTGGATGCTCAATGGATGGAACCACACCAAGTTCAGTAATGAACTTCTTGATCCAGACAGTCTCTTTGGCAGCATCGTTGGCAGCGATGTATTCAGCCTCCATCGTCGAGTCTGCCACGGTTTCCTGCTTGGAACTCTTCCAGCTAACCGTCCCTCCGTAAAGGGTAAAGACAAATCCCGACTGCGACTTAGAGTCGTCCTTATCACTCTGGAAGCTCGAATTGGTAAAGGACTCTACTTGGAGTTCTCGATTACCATACACCAAGAGCATCTCTTTAGTCCTTCGTAAGTACTTGAGAATGCTCTTCACAGCTGTCCAGTGACTCTCTCCAGGATCAGCTTGATACCTGCTCACTACACTTAGTGAGTATGCTACATCGGGTCTGGTACATAGCATCGCGTACATGATAGAGCCTACAGCCGAAGCATAGGGTATCCCTTGCATGCGAGCTCTCTCCAAATCAGTCTTGGGAGACATCTCTTTGGAGAGAGTGACTCCAGAGATCGTGGGTAAGTTCCCATGCTTGGATTCTTCCATACTAAACCTCTTTAGTACGGTGTCAATGTACCTGGATTGGGACAATCCCAATATCCGTTTGGATCTATCTCTATAGATCCTAATTCCCAATATGCAGGAGGCATCACCAAGATCTTTCATTAAGAATCTTTGTGATAAGAAGAGCTTGACCGATTGCAGCATAGGAATATCATTTCCTATCAAGAGTATGTCATCTACGTACAATACGAGGAAGACAACTTTACTCTCTGCTACCTTCTTGTAGATACAAGGTTCATCTGGGTTTTTGACGAAATCAAACTCTTTGATAACGATGTCAAAGCAGATGTTCCAACTCCGCGATGCTTGCTTTAATCCATAAATGGATTTAAGCAGCTTGCACACTTTCCCACTGCTCCCACTGTCTACGAAGCCCTCTGGCTGAGTCATGTACACGCACTCTTCTAAATCACCGTTTAGAAAGGCGGTCTTAACATCCATTTGCCAGATTCGTAGTCATGATATGCAGCGATGGCAAGCATGATCCGGATGGATTTAATCATAGCCACTGGAGAAAAGGTTTCTTCATAGTCCACACCTGGTCTTTGACGAAAACCCTTTGCAACAAGTCTAGCTTTGAAAGTCTCCACCTTCCCATCTACACCAAGTTTCTTCTTGAAGATCCACTTGCTCCCAATGGGTTTTACCCCTTCAGGAGCAACTTCCAAAGTCCATACTTTGTTGGTGTATATGGATTCCATCTCGGACCGCATAGCATCTAGCCATTTCACTGAGTCCCTACTCGTGATGGCCTGCTCGAAGCTAGTTGGGTCATCATCCTCCATGATGCAATCCTCGCTTCCACCGTCAATAAGAAAACCGTAGTATCTCTCAGGTGGACGAGATACCCTACTAGATCGGCGGAGAGGCTGGGGTTCGTCGAGTTCTACTGAATCCTCTGGTTCTACCAAGTCTTCTGTTACAGTTTGTGTTGCTGGAACCTCTTCCAGTTCTACCTCAATGCTACTTGTCTGTTTCATAAGAAAACTCTTTTCTAAGAAAGTGGCATGTCGAGAAACAAACACGTTTTATTCCTCGGAGTGGTAGAAGATATACCCTCGCGAATGTTTTGGATATCCAACAAACTTACATAGAACAGACCTTGCTTCGAGCTTGTCCGGATTTTGTGTTTTAACATAGGCCGGACAACCCCATATCTGAATAAAATTAAGACATGGTCTCTTGCCATTCCATATCTCATATGGAGTGGTAGGCACTGATTTGGTTGGAACTCTATTCAATAGGTATGCAGCAGTCTCCAGTGCATATCCCCAGAAGGAAACAGGTAACTCAGCTGCACTCATCATAGAGCGCACCATATCTAATAGGGTGCGATTTCTCCGCTCCGATACACCGTTGTGCTGTGGTGTATAAGGAGGAGTAAGCTGAGAGAGAATCCCATTCTCTTTTAGATAATCTCTGAATTCGTTACTTAAGTATTCTCCTCCTCGATCAGATCGAAGGATCTTAATACTTTTGCCCGTTTGGTTCTCTACTTCTTGTTTATATTCTCTAAATTTCTCAAAAGCTTCTGATTTGTGTTTCATCAGGAACACATATCCGAATCTAGAGAGATCGTCAGTGAATGTAATGAAGTACGAAGAACCATCCCTGGCATGTGTAGACATGGGACCACATACATCACTATGTATTAGTCCCAAGAGTTCGGTAACTCTTTCTCAGTGTCCAGTAAACGGAGTTTTGGTCATCTTGCCTTTGAGACATGACTGGCAAGTGTCATAAGATGAAAATTCAAACGAATTTAAATATCCATCCTTATGCAACTTAGCTAGTCGTGTCGCATTGATGTGACCCAGTCTACAATGCCACAAGAAAGATTCGTTCAGTTCGGAACTCTTCCTCTTGTGTGTGTTTTGTAAATTGAGGACTGTATTTTGATTGAGAATGAATATGCCATTATACATCGAGCCTGATGCAATCAACTTTTGATTTAGGAATATATTCATAATATTATCCTTTACTACAAAATTATATCCTTCTTTACTTAATAAAGAAACTGATATAATTTTGCACATCATGTTCGGTATATAATAGCATTCATTTAGAATCAGTGTATCACCACTTGGTAATACTAGGTGATATTCGCCAACTGCTTTGGCTGCAACATTTGCCCCATTCCCAACTTGAACGGAATGATCACCTTTTCCCAGTTCTCTACCTTTCCGCAGCCCATGTAACATCTTACATATGTGGGATCCTGATCCGGTATCTAATACCCAGGATGTAGGGTGAACTGAGAAACAGTTCTCAATGACAAACACACCCGAAGATGATGCATCAACATGCATGTTCTCCGTTTGGGCGGTGTGAGAATCCAGATATTCTCCTGTTTTCTGTTCATTCTTATAACACTTATAAGATAGAACGGGTTCAACGTTCCCCTGCACAGTATAACATGCGGATTCGGTCAATACATCCATATTATTATCTTTGTTAGGGCATGAAATGGTCGCTACCTGGAGAGAGAGAGAGAAGAAAACACTTTAGCGTATGCTCTTGTAAGATCAGATTGGTTATTATCTTATCTAATCAGGATGGCTCCCACTGGTTTTTATCAAATCTTCCTTCAAACCCTAAAAGGAAAGACTAGCCGGGATTAATTACACACTACAAGTTCGCCAATCTTTCAGCCAGGCCAGTGTCGGTACTTTGAGGAAAGTCCCCCGTGCTTTCGCACGAATCTAATTAATGTAAACCTCGTTTTCCCAGAGGCGTAACCCCGTTGACACCTTTCTAGACACTTACTCGATCAGCTAATTGCAATGTGTAAAACTCTCCCAGGAGTAACTCTTACTCGCAGTGGGTATCGTGATCCAACTATCTCATAGAAGGTATGCAATCTCATTGCAAATTTCAACACTTGAAATTCCCGATAATACTTTTGCCCCTAGCGTCCTGTGACCTTGACGGAGGCCAAACTACCCACAGGGCGCTAGTCAAGTTCAACCCGTCATTTCTTGATCGAATTAAACCCACCCGTATGACCCTTGACGGAGGCCAAACTACGCCGTACGAATACCCTAATCCAATCGCATCATATGCTGGCAGATAAGCACTAGTTAGCTACCATACACTACGCCTTGACGGAGGCCAAACTACCGCAGCATGAATACTAAGTAGTACTTATCTGAAATGACGGAGGGCTACGACAGGTTTTTCCGAAAACCTATTGCGTAATGAACTTGATATCGTTGTAGAATCAAATGAAGTTTTGAAATGGAATGATTTTGAGGCTTTTCTAGTTTTGCTAAAGGGGTCACTCCCGGTGAAGGGAACGTCGGCCCTTTCCTCGTCGAATGAGGTGCGGGATATATATATATATATATCACTGTGCAAAGCAGAAACTATAGAAGCAATCAAAAACAAACCGAGTGTGTAGCATCTGCCAGTTATTGCTAAAGGAGTCACTCCCGGTGAAGGGATCTCGGTCTTTTCCTCATCGAATAAGGTGCAGGGTATATCATATATACCGCTATGCAAAGCAAGAACTGTAGCTACCTGTTTTGTTTAAAATTTGATTCTACAACATCTTAGGTTTCTTTTCTTTCATTAATCACATTAATGAAGTCCCATCATTTAAGTCACCTAAACATCACAGATAAATACGACGTACACTTATGCCATCCGCATTCGCCTGAATGTCCCCTCGTGCACCGTTAGGTTAGGTAACTAACGGCAGAGCAGGGCAGGGCTAGTGCGGGTGCAAAACATAAGTAACGTCTATATAATATATCATAAATACTATATACTGTATCTATCACAGAACATCACATGATCACATCACAGATATCGCAGCAGAAGAAACATATGAAACATTGGATATTCTAGGACGTCCGTGTTTTCAATACGAGCCAGTATAAAACACGGATTCCACGGTCGTGATGAATAGCCAATCCCACACCCTTAGACCCCTATGAGAGCGGCAAGCAACCCTACCAATTCTGGGGTTAGGAGACCCGGACTCGACTCCTCGAGATGGTCTCCCACTGGACCCTAGAACCCGGTTACTTGTGCTCCCCTCCTTGGGTTTATCCTAATGCGGAAAAGTAAATAATATACAAAAGGTGACAACTTCCGCAACCTGGAAGTGCCCCAATAAAAGAATATTACATACAAGTTTTTACATGAATGAAAATGAAAAACACTCATCTCACATAAAAACCCCCGGCTATTCAAACACGACGATCCAATATAACATATCCAGCAACACATAACATCACATGCCATCAACGTAAGTAAATATGCGCATCCCAATTATCATTAGCATATAGCAACAAAACCGGTGATATCACATATTACACTTACGGTCACAGAAAAGAAAGTGTAAAACTACAACGGTTGGAATCCGCAACTTCTTTAGACATCGCATGCCTAATCAAAGGAAATACTTAGACATCACATGCCTAACAATTATAAACCCCGCATTTTAGTCCCATTATCGAAAACTCTTTAAAATATCAAGTGAGACTAAACCGCTAGATTTATAACATTCATTCAGTTATCTCATAACTGTTTGTGAATTCCAATTATTGTATCCCATTCCGGATAAATAGAATATATTAAACTTTCCGATCGAACATTCGAACACCCAAGTTTTTCCGAAACCGTTCAACACATGAAATAGGTTCAAAGACATTCATTTCATGCCTCAGTACCAACGGTCCAGCCGTAGAAGGGTCAAGCCAACGCCTCACATGTGGCATGTCGTACTGCCCCAAACCCGAAGGTTCAAAGGGCAGTTCAAGACGGTCACATAATCAAGTTAAGGTTTGTTGTCTTCTAGAGGGACCATCGCGTTACTTGCACTACTCAGAACGTCCTTAAACCACAGAAAAATCCAACACTTGGATATTTTCCGGCAGGGGAAAAGTTGGGTATTTATATCCGGTCGAACTTTTTAACATATTTAAAAAATTATCCGGAAACCATATAGACAAAATCTGATAATCCGATCGAATCACCTAAGCCCCAAAACACCCCAGAAAACTCAACTCTTGAGTTCAGATTAAAAAATCCCAGAAAACTCAGCACCCCAATTAACAAATTACTGTGCAAAATTGGATGGATGATGTCATCTTTTGGCCGCGGAACCGCCGCATAAGCCAGGCTTCTGCCGCGGTTCCGCCGCGCTTTTAACAGATCATGGGATAAATTTTGCACCGTAATTCTTATAATTCCCTGCTGAATTTTTTAAGCATTTTTAATCTGGAAAAAACCCAGTTTTTGAAAAAAGTCCAGAGAGCATCTCGGGAATTAGGGTTTCGGTTCGATCGGGTTTCAAACGTCGTCTAGACTTCGCCTAAGGCTCTAGCTAGGCTCTGATACCACTGTAAGGTTCCTAGACACGCTAATGAAGTCTCACAAGGCATCAATCATGCCAATTTCAAATTTTATGAGTGCCGAGAAACCCTAATACGGATCGTTAACTAGAATTTTAGGCGAAAAGATAAACTAGTTAACAACTTAACTATAAGAATTAGGCTACAACCTTTGTAGATCCGGTTCTCCACTTCCTTAGCTCCACATAGACGTCCTCTCACTGTCCGTCTCGAATCCCGGACTCAAGCTTCGGCTTCATCGGAGAAATGGACGGGCAAGGTCGTCGGCTTCGTGCCGAAGATGATCTACGTCGAGGCAACACCAGTTCAAGCTCCAACTTCACCAAGTTGTGAAACTTGTGAAGAAAACACCCTATACTACTTGGCAAGAGATAGAGGGTGAAGAAATAGGAGGTGGGTTCACTTTAGAATTGGATTTCTCACTTGTTTACTCAATATGCCATTGATGGTGGCAAGCTTTTTCTTAAACTCAAGAAGAAGAAGAAGATGAAGATGATAATGATAAGTCTTTTAAAATGCAAAAGAAAAGAATACTTATCATAATAGGAACCATGGTTAGGTGTAGAGAATTGACTAAGGTTAGATGAATGGTTAGGGTTAAGCATGAAGACAAAATGGTCACTTTGGTCAAAGCTTCATGAAGCTTCAACAAGCTTCAAGAATGAAAGCAACCACTTTGTTTTCTTTTGCAATTTCTTTTTAATCCATATTAAAAAGATAAATGAATGAATAAATAAAAACCCTAACCATTTACTTAACCAAGGTTTAATTCTTTACACTTAACCAAATGAGCAAGTATCATCAAAGATGTGCACAAAAGTATATCACATATACAACTTGCACATCAAGTGAGAAAAACCATTTAAAGTGAACCAATACTAGTTAATGCAAAGCAATATATCAAATATATAATTATACATTAAATCATTAAATCAACACTTGATTTAACGATCCGGTCATATCGCATATAACCGACTAGTATCCTATGTATCGGCTTATCGAATCAATCCTTGATTCGATATCTAGGTTATATCGCATATAACCAATCAATACATTTATCTCGAGAATGAAATACGGTATCATATACACGCATCATTCTCGGTCCCGCACATATCTCATATGCGCTCCTATTTCGTTTCGCTTGAGCCAGGAAACCTCTGTGTAGGACTCTAAAGACTCGTCAATACGCCGGCAGCAGATGATGATCATATCAATCACCCACAAGCCGCAAGCGGTCTGCTAAACGTAACGGCCACCCGGGTATTGAGCGATCAGAAGATCGACGAGCTTTCCCGCTCACACTCCTGTGAATCCAACCAGTAACACTTACCGTACAGTCCGGTCTGTTCGTCTGATATGTCGCATATCAAGTCTAGGGGTGGTAAACGTCAGACCCCAATAACCGATAAGTCGTGCCGATATGAGGCTCATAACGGGTCGAGAAACTACTGGTAACACTTACCAGCAAATTTCTGATCATCCCTGGCCAGGGACTTCCCTGTTACGGCCAATCGAGCACAGCGCAACATCAACCCCCAATACCGGGAGAGACGAAACCCCTCCTATCGCTCATTGCCTCCATGTGACTCGGGACCGTACCCAAAGACCACCGTTTTGCACGCCCTCATGGACGTGGTAAGGTGGAGATCAAAGCACAGTGGGAATCACACAAGACTCTATGACGATCTCGGGTCTACAGACTAACCTGTACAAGTGTCACCTGAGAACTGCCATCTGACGTGAGGTATAATACCATCTGGGAGTTCTCGGCGAGTCCGTCCAGTGTACCCAGTCTCCACTGAGCACCCGTATACCATCTCTGATGTCAAACACCAATGGATATGGGATCATCCATCGCCCATCTCATGGGTCGAGAAGCGTATACGCTAGTCTATACTGGTATATCGATGCCCCGTCTCGATACACCCACGACTAGGGACCTTGAAGGATGTACCTATGGACTACCATGTCCCCACTAGTATGATCTGCATCATAGTCCAGGTAGTCAAGTACACATCCTAAGGGCTTTACCAACATGTAACTATAAGACAGTTTAAAGAGACAAGTATACATGTTAAGATAAAGAGCAACCAGATAGCATACTATCATATCGAGCAAGAAAGTCATCTCTATATATATATGTCCAAGCATCCAATATAATATACATCATCTGTACAATACTGGCCTCTAGGGCATACATACAACTAACAATATTCAATGGATCACTACGTTAAGTTGATCTTAGTCCCAAACAGGACTATCGTATCCTTAACGAACGTTTAAGTTGATCTTAGCCGCAACGCGACTAATGCATCCTTAAACTATAAACACCAAACCCAATTCTAAGTAAATACGGATTTGGATTAATCCACGTCCTACGGGCGACGGCATTACTTAGTCTCCGTATACAATCCACGGGCAACCACAAACAAAACAAACACACACGACACGAAGTGATATTCTGGAGAAGGAGAAAGTTGCTACCGCGATGCGGTAGCGTAATTAACTGCAGGGGCTTGCGCCTGCAGGGAAGAGCATCCCCACAATCAAAAACCCTTCAAGCGAGGGGGAATCTGACGAAGTCTGCTACATCGGCCGCATCCGTCTAAACCTCCGATACACGGTGCCATAAATCAACTTGGCATCTTCGGAGAGGTGGACGGATAAAACCAAATAGCATCTGTCCCGAATCTCAGCGTCAGGACATCGCAGTCTTGTGCGCCGTCTTTCGGAGGGGAACAGATTCTGGCACGCCCGGTGGGACCTTTTCCTCTTTCCACTCCACACTTCGTGTGTCGTGTTCGCGAACAAATCGCGGTTTGCTGTGGTTGCCTGTGGATTCAAGGTACTAAGATTTGGTGTTTTGCTCCGTGCAGAAAACAAAAGATCGATGGCTTCGAACTGCACCGCCTGCAGCAACAACTCTCGCTCCGTCATTGCTGGAGGAGTGACTTATGGGCCCCAAGCGGCCTCCCTTTTCAAAATGCCGGTGGAGCAGGTGGCTCAAACCACCACTGGACTATTTTTTGGGACCATGCTCCCATCAATGATGCTGCAAGAAGCCCCAAAGAAGTCGGTCTTCGATCGACTTACCACCGCTGCGGTCCCTCTCAACGGGTCACCCAAATCCAGTGCCTCGGTTTTCAATAGACTGGGTCAAAACTCCAATGGGCCCGTGAAGAAGCCTACAATACCAGAAGATGTTATCCCGAAGCGGATAGCTATCCCTACCCTAGTTTCAGGCGAGATCACCAAGGTTGCTTCCCCTGCTCGGAAGTCTTCTGTTGACAGGTTGGCCGTCCCCGTTCAATGGACGTCAGTCTTTAAAAGGCTGGTACCAGCAGATTCTGACCAACACAGGGGGCATGAGGAAGTCACCCCTATAACTGAAACAACTCCATCAGCACGATATGCTCGACGTCGCCACTGGCGCCGAGTAAGGAAGGCTGGGGGCAACTCCCCCTCTGGATTTACCTCATCAGCTCCAACGGTGGGGATCAAGGCTGCTGTTCCAACCGGGAACAGCTTTGAATTGCTGAACACGGTGCGCAGAAACTCTTTTACTGCAATGTTGAAACGAACTCCTTCAGCTGCGGAGAGTACTCCAGAGAAAAAGCTAGAGCAGCCCCCTCAGCGGCTGTCCTCTAAAGTTTACGGGGTCTGGCGACAGGTCCAAGAGTCGGTAATTGATAAAAACTATCTCCGCCGACAAGAAAAGATGAAGGTGCGGCAGGAGAAGGATTACTCCGTCAAGCCACAAAAACCAATAGCTACTCGGGTGCCCACTACAACGGCCCCCTTAACTCCAATCACTCAAAAGAAAAGGAGGCCGCAAAAAGCCCCTGTGAACAAGACTCACCGTGAAAGCGCTGGACACAGAGGCCCCAAGTCTGGGGGCATGGTAGTGCACACAGTTTATATGGATTCCGGAAAGGAGGAAAGCCGCGCTTTGACGGGTCACCGACCGCTCACCCGATCAGTGACGAAAGCCCAGGAGCAACAGCAAAAACTCCAGGAAATGATGACTGCAATGGCTGCACTCACTGGGCCAAAAGAAAGCTCTGAAACGTCCTCGGATGAGCGTCAAGAACAAGAAACTGACGCTGAGTTTCTTCGCCGGATATTGGAAAAGAAGGATAAAGAGGCTGCGGAACAAGCGACCAGCATAAAGAAAATGGCCCTCCTCTTCCAAGATATGGTAGGGATGATGTTACAGCCGGACCCTCCAGCTGAAGACCCTCCGATCATTATTGAAGACAATAAAGAGGAGACATCTAATCCTCCTCCGGCTCTTTCAGTAGCCAAGGAGGAGACCATTTCCAAGGCCGCACTGGATGACTATATAGCTCAGCAAATACGAGCTCATCGGGCGAGTGAAGCGGTTGGGCAAATTGTTAAAACTGGACGACCCTATCCGAGCTGGTATGACCAAATCAGTTACCCACCGGGATATACGATCCCTAAATTCTATGTGTACAAGGGGACAGGGAATCCACATCAGCACGTCGCTCAATTCAGGGCCTTATGCGGCAACACTGGAGGCGATGACAAATTGTTGCTTCGCCAATTCGTCGGCAGTTTAGCGGAAACAGCCTTTGAATGGTATTCAGAGCTACCTAATCACTCTGTTAAAACATTTGCGGAGATGGAGCTACTGTTCACACAAAGATTCGCGAGTGCTAGTGAACGCACCCCGATAACAGCACTAATAAATGCCAGAATAAGGCCAAGCGAAACGTGGGTCCAATACGCAACGCGATGGCGAAACTTATGGTCGAAATGCGAACAACGCATAGAAGAGGCACTTGCGGTAGGCATGTTTGTGGGCACTCTCGATCCGCAGGCGACCATCTCGCAATTCATGATGTTCTTCAGGCCGACCACCTTCCAAGCCTTGATCGACAAATTAGCCCAAATGGACCAGATGGGCCATGGACCGTCTCCTCCAAAACCAGATTCCTAAAATGAGAAAGGAAAAGGGAAAGCGATCGTCGTCGCCAATGCTCAACAACAGTTGAGTAACTCAAAGCCGGTCGTTCGCCAAAACAACGTGCGTCCACGCCCATCCCTCGAAGAGAGGCTAGGACGTCCTTACTCGTTTCCTCAGAATAAAACGAGAAGACTGTTTGAGCTGGCAGTGCGTAACAGACTCATCAATCTGCCGAGTCCAAAGCGTCTATCGCAGCCAGGCGATCTTAATAATCCAAATTATTGCCCTTACCACCAAACGGTAAGTCACCTACAAGGCAAGTTCGCGCTGTCGGAAAACTGGAAGGTAAACCCACCACAGCCGCACTCTCCAAAGAAGACGGACACACCGGGGGGCTTGTTCTTTAGTCAAGGATGAAAACGATGGAGAAAACTCATCGGATGAATCCGAAGACTACGTAGCAACTTGTCATGTGGTTTCTCACTCACTGGCAGACATTGAAGAGGCTCCTTGCGCTGAGAATCCAATAGCGAA
Organism: Agapanthus africanus; assembly: GCA_030015575.1. NCBI lineage: Eukaryota > Viridiplantae > Streptophyta > Magnoliopsida > Asparagales > Amaryllidaceae > Agapanthus > Agapanthus africanus. Next base: position 446,452,012 of record CM057347.1, on the reverse strand, counting down.
TCCTGAGCCGGAGATCCTACAGCCATCAGACGAGTTGATCGATACTTTCCTAAATGAAATTCGTCTGAAAGCAAAAGCCAATCAAGAGCATGAAATGGCCATACTGGAAAGAGCCAAGGCATTCCCGTCAAATCAAAAGCCATACACTGCAGGTAAAAACAAGTTCAAGACGAGAAAAAGGTTCGCCAAAGCTCTATCATTAGGAATGAAGCTACCGCCCTCTGAAGAAAATACTCTCGCTGAGGTAGAGACGCACCCTAACTTCTGTTTATATCATCAAAAGATCACACATTCTACCGAAGACTGCGAATCCTTCAACTGTTGGTGGCAAGAGTATGTCGCTCAAAAGCAACACTTCGACAGGATAAAGTGTGAAGCTTGTGGACATCGGAAAAATGCGATATATGAGCGCAAAAGAGCCGCCGCCGACTGTCATATAGCCGACTTCAAGGGATCACAAATTATCACCTTTGGAAGCGACTCTGACGAAGAAGCTATCCCCAACTCTTCCTTCGGGGAATCTATTTCAAAAATAAAGGAATTGGGGAGCTGCGAGAACGTTCAGCCATGCAATCGCATGCTACTCGGAAAAAATCCCGACCCAGCAAACAACGGAGCGAACAAAAAGGATAAAGGAAAAGGAAAAATGGCCTTCATCGCTAGCGCTCAACAACAATTAAGTGACCCTAGACCGGTTGCTCGCTAAAGCAACAAGCGGCAACCCCTCCAGGAAAAGTTGAAACGTCCTTACTCGTTCCCGCAAGATAAAACAAGGGGACTGTTCGAGCTGGCAGTGTGCGACAGACTCATTAATCTGCCGAGTCCAAAATGTCCGTTGCGGCCAGGCGATGTTAATAATTCTAATTATTGCTCTTACCATCAAACGGTAGGTCATCTGATCGAGGATTGCTACGTCTTCAAGAACTGGGTTGAAGACCAATACCAACAGGGCAAGTTCGCGTTGTCCGAAAATTGGAGTGAACCCGCCACAACCGCATGCTCCGAGAAAGATGGATACGCCGGGGGCATCATGGTCAGTCATAGAGAAAGCCCCATAGACCGAAAAGTCAATAAACTAGATATTCGCCTCAAATACGGCGACGACGGACCGAAACGTCCTTAAACTACTAGCGGACCGAAATGTCTTTAAACTACTACCGCAGCATCCCTAGGCTGGCGAGATGAATAAATATAAAAAAAATAATATAATAAAAAAAAACGGTATGTCCATAAGCAAAAAGGGCACGGATGAAAACCCGAAAGGGCTCCGTGAGTAAAAACAGCAGGGCTACCGGCGAGTGTTCGTGAAAACCCGAAAGGGCGCGACCTCGTAAAAAAAAAGAGAGAAGAAAATAAAAAGAATAAAAAAAGAAAACGGTATGTCCATAAGCAAAATGGGCACGGATGAAAATCCGAAAGGGCTCCGTGAGTAAAAACAGCAGGACTACCGGCGAGTGTTTGTGAAAACCCGAAAGGGCGCAACCTCGTTAAAAAGCACTTATAGGGACCTTTCGACCTTGTGAGGAGAAATCACCCGCGTGAGATCCTTACGACTCACAAGGGAACGACACCCTTAGAGATCCCCACGATTCCTAAGGAGAAAATGCACTTGCGAGATCCTCACGACTCGTAAGGAGAATTCTCTTATGGGACCCTCACGGCTTGTAAGATTTGAAAGTCTTAAGTTACAGAGAACTAAACCTGTGCTTAAGCAACCCCCACAACTTTCGACATTGCCTTACAAGTGGCTCAACACTGACCCTTGTATACAATCCACGGACGCGAATAAACATTTCCCTAATCAAGTCCCATCCGAGACTAGGGATATGTTCGTACGATGAACAACCCTTGTAAATCCTCTCGATTTACAAGGAGAAAACCCTCCTGTAGGATCCTTACAACTTACAGAGGAACAAAACACTTAGGAACCCTCACGATTCCCAAGGAGAAAATACACCTACAAGATCCTCACGACTTGTAGGGAGAAATAACTTCGTGAGACCCTTACGGCTCATGAAGTCAAAAGTCTTAGTCGACAGGACCCTAACCCTATTCACTAAGCCACCTTTGTTCAACATCGACAGAGGCAAATGATGATTCGCTCCTGACCATATCCCAGTTGTAGCGGTGCTGATGCCGAAATCGGTGTCTAATTTCAGGTTTACGGCGAAGAGCCAGTAGGCCGCACATGCATAAGAAATAGCCGAAATGATGGGGCAACTTGCAATAAAAAGCAACAAGTAAAAATGTATGCATGTAAAATAGCCGAAATGATGGGGCAACTCGCAATAAAAAGCAGCGAGTAAAAATAAAGTAAATAGCCGAAACGATTGGGCACTACGAAAAATAGCCGAAATGATTGGGCAATCGCGACCCTCGCGATATAAAAGCTGAAATGATAGAGCATCGCGGAAACAAAAAAAATGAATGATAAAACTTTGGCCCTACAGTTGAGATCACATCGATCCCTGTACACAGAGGGAACCATACCTTCCCAACAAGCTCCACCAGAAAGCGAAGCCAAATCTCGACGGTTCATAGACGACCTAAAGGCAATCTCGACATTTGTCGCAATATTGCAGACACAATGTCAACAAACGGAGAAAAAAGAAGATCCCTAGCTTCAGGGTTTCGACGTCGATATCGATAACTTAGAGATCACCAACGGCGTTTCTCCTCGTTCCAACCAGATGCAGATACAACGCCAACAAAAGACCTCGTGGTCGAAACAAAGCGAAGCTACGGCAAAATCCCATCTTCATCTCAACAATCGTCTCAATACAATAGACGAGATGTTAACAAAGGTGTTCCTTCGCAACCCATTAAGATGCGGATACAACGCCAACAAAAGACCTCGCGGTCAAAACAAAACGATGCGACGGCAAAATCCCAGCTTTATCTCAACAATCGTCTCAATACAATAGACGAGATGTTAACAAAGGTGTTCCTTCGCAACCCATTAAGATGCGGATAAAACGCCAACAAAAGACCTCGCGGTCAAAACAAAACGAAGCGACGGCAAAATCCCAGCTTCATCTCAACAATCGTTTCGATACAGCAGACGAGATGTTAACAACGACGTTCTTTCGCAGTCCATCAAGATGCAGATACAACGTCAACAAAAGACCACATCATCAAACAAGCGGAGTAACGGCAAAATCCCAGCTCCACCGCAGCATTCGTCTCGATACAACAGATGCAATGTCAACAACAGTGTCCTTCCTCCAACAGGATTTGGACACACCAAAGCAAACGAAGCGAAGGCCAAATCCCTAGCTTCAAGGTCTTAATGGCGAGTTATATAAAGCCAGAAAGACAACTGGAGATCGTCTCATGTCAGCGTGAAATGGTCACCACCTCGACGTTCGTCTCGACACAGTAGACGCAATGTCATCCCAGCGTTCTTCCTCCTACAGGATTCGGACGCGACAATCAAACAAACGGAGTCACGGCAAAATTCCAGCTCCACCTCGACGTTCGTTTCGATACATCAGACGAGTTGTCACCCTAGCGTTCTTCCTCCAGCAAGGATCAGACGCGACAATCAAACAAACGGAGCCACGGCAAAATCCCAGCTCCACCCCGACGTTCGTTTCGATACAGCAGACGAGTTGTCACCCCAGTGGGATTCGGACGCGACAATCAAACAAAAGGAGCCACGGAAAAATCCCAGCTCCACCCCGACGTTCGTTTCGATACAGCAGACGAGTTGTCACCCCAGCGTTCTTCCTCCAGCAAGGATCAGACGTGACAATCAAACAAACGGAGCCACGGAAAAATCCCAGCTCCACCCCGACGTTCGTTTCGATACAGCAAACGAGTTGTCACCCCAGCGTTCTTCCTCCAGCGGGATTCGGACGCGACAATCAAACAAACGGAGCCACGGCAAAATCCCAGCTCCACCCCGACGTTCGTTTCGATACAGCAGAGGAGTTGTCACCCCAGCGTTCTTCCTCCAGCGGGATTCGGACGCGACAATCAAAAAAACGGGGCCACGGCAAAATTCCAGCTCCACTTCGACGTTCGTTTCGATACAGCAGACGAGTTGTCACCCCAGCGTTCTTCCCCCAGCGGGATTCGGACGCGACAATCAAACAAACGGAGCCATGGCAAAATCGCTAGTTCCAAACCTCGACGGTTGATCAGCAAACTAAAAACAACCACGACATTCGTCTCGATACAGCAGACGCGATGCCAGCAAAACGAAGCGCATGCCAAATTCCTAGCTTCAGGGTCTTGACGACAACTCACATAAAACCTGAAAGACTATCGGAGATCATCCCACACCAGCGCGGAGTGGTTATGACTCATCGGGGCTCGCCAAAATGAGCCTAATCTCAAGTAAAAAGCGGCATGGCCAATCCCTAACGCTTGCTCTTCCGACGGTCAAACTGCCTAGGAAGATTGCTTGAAGACGTCATGTCCAGCCCCCGAAGGGATCAGAGACACGGCAGTCGCAGGGCTACTCGAACAGCACGATTGCCTATCGAGGACTATATCAGCTTATGCGACAGTACGATGGCCAAAACCCTAAGTACCACCAACCTTAATGGGCTTTTGTCGTAAAGAGCAGAGGTTAAATGCGACGTTAAGATGTTCTTGCGAGAAATGCTCGATTCGTCTCGACTTGTGAAGAAATTGTTGAGGCGGCTCGACTCGTGAGATAAAGCCTTAGGCAATGAGCATAAAAGAAGCCTGTTTCCTAAGCACTGGGACCCTGCAAGTTGGCCCAAAACGGTCTCTTGCACACCATCCACGGGTCTCACTCTCCAACATCGAATTTCGACAAGGAGGGAAACAACCACTTACGGGTCCTCTCGACTCGTAAGAGGGAAAATTCTCTTATAGGATCCTTACGACTTATAAGAGAAAACACACTTAGGAATCCTCACGATTCCTAAGGAGAAAACCCACCTACGAGATCCTCTCGATCCGTAGGGAGAAAAGTCTCTATGAGACCCTCACGGCTCATAGAATTGAAGTCTTAGGCGGCAGATCTGAACCTGCGGCCTAAGCCATCGCTATCTCTTGGAGAAATTAAGTATATCAAGACAGCGTGCTGATAATAAGAGAGTGACAGAAAGAACATTCGATTTACATTTGATCAAGTGTTTAAGAGATACTCATTCATGCATGTGCAAACGGTTCAGAACGAGGAATAAGACAAGCTGAAATGGAAATTTTCTATTCACGTCATAAAAAAGGGTTCTTACAATCACGGAGAAACAAATAATAACATTATTAAAATGTTTACAAAGGTATAACCTCGGATCCGGGGCACGGATTGAGGAATTCAAAAGTAAGGTCATCCAGAGTTCTTCTAGCCTTTCTGATTATTCTTGTGCGCAGCCTCTCGCGCTCCTTTGTGTCAAGATCCTCGGCAAGCCCATCCGGCCTTCGGTAAGCAGCAACTATCGTCGTCTGCTGAAAAATTTGATGTAGGATGTCAATGAGGCTGTCCCGCCGTTTCTTCGAGATCAGCCCCGTCAGGTATACTGAATGCACCTTGTCTTCGGTATCATCCAGCGCATTGAGCGGTAGGGCCTCGTGAAACCCTGGAAGTGCTCTCCATATGGCTCCCAGCACGACCTTCAAGAGAGCTGAACGACGAGGAAGCAGCCAACCACCGCTTGCGTTGAGGCGACCCATGACTTCCGCACACTGGGCATCTGTAAACTCCTGGTTTTGTTGACGACCCTGTGTACGGATGTGCTCATAAGTGATGAACTCATGCAGGCTATATAGACGCACCGCCATGATACCTGAAGAAAGCAGTACAGGGAGATTAGCAGATAAGAAGATACAGAGGGTTAAAAGTTAAACTCCCTGAGAGCAATGCTTTGCAGACAGGAGTGACACCGATCAAGATCAGTTATGAAGAGAATTTGAAGAAAATCCCTTGAGAACATTGAGAGCTTTGTTGTACAAAGATAATATAATAATGATAATAATATCAAATGCCATCTTTAACTTCCAAGATCCATGAAGAGCTCTTAAGAGTTCTTCTATGTGATTTGGAAGGAGCAAAGCTCCATTAATTAAGAAAATCCAAGGAAATTTTTTTTAGAGAGCAAAGCTCTATTAATGGAACCCTAATAGGGCTCTCCTTAGTCTTCTATAGACCCCCTTAGAGCAAAACTCTGCTAAGTGAAACCCTAAATAGGTCTTCTTTAGATCAGGGATATATGGAGAGCAAAGCTCTTAAAATTGACTTAATTTAATCAAAATTAATATTTTTACCTAAAATTCTCTAAAGTTTGAACTTTTAAAAGTGTTAAACAAGATAGCGGGGCTCTGAGTTCTGAAAGTAAAATTTTGAAGATGAAAATCATCTAAAAGACCAAAGGTCCTATTTATAGGCATCAAATGCCCTTTCAACTTCCAAAAGTTGCCACAACGGCTGGAATTCTGTCACCGTTGCGCTCACGTTTTGGAACTACGTAAGCACAACGGTGGGGGGCATTTGTTTACCCCAATCAGAGTAAAGCTCTGTTCAAATTCCAAGGTGGGAAAAGAAGCAATACTTCTGTTTTTCTCCAATCAGAGCAAAGCTTTGTCTTGAAAATTAAAGTGAAAATTAAAGTTAAAATAAATGAAGCAATGCTTCAGATCCCCTGCGCTGCACATAGAGCGCCACGTGTCAAAATCAGACACGTTAGCGCAGGGAGCGCAGCACCCAAGGCAGCGCACCCAATCAGAGCAAGGCTCTGTTTAAAATTCAAACTTTAATTAAAGAAGCAACGCTTCAGCTGGCCTGCGCTCTGTGCTGCACGCCACCTGGCAGCGCAGTTGCGCTGTGCTGTGCGCTGCGTGACACGTGTCACGCAGATGCGCTAGCGCAGTTGCGCTGCGCTGTGCGCTGCGCGACACGTGTCAGCGCAGTTGCGCTGCGCTGTGCGCTGCGCGACACGTGTCACGCGCTGGGGCATTTGCGCCAAATAGAATTAAAATTCTAAAGAAATCTTTTCTGTTCTTGTTAAAATAAGAACATTTTCTTCTGTAAAACAGAAACCCTTGGATCAAAGATCCAACGGTGGGGAAAATTCCCCAAATCACTCAGAGAAAGATCTCTTCAACAAAATTAACTAATTTATGGGTACTATAAAAGAGACCCCAGATCTCAATTCAAAGGCATCAACATTTTTCTTGAAAAAAGTCAAGAGCTTCAAACAGAGAGAGAACTCTGAGAAAATTCCAAAGAAAAAGGTAAAAACCTTCACGAGAGAGAAGAAATCTCTTTTAATAAATCATTGATCTAAAAACCAGATCAATGATCTTCACATAATAAACAGTGCTTTGCACTTCTTATGAACCACTGGTTCTTTAAAAATAAGAAAACAACAAAATAAAAAAATAGTGCTTTGCACTTTTATGAACCTGTGGTTCTTAAGACAAAAAGAAAAAACTTATTTTTCTTTGATCTAAATTAGATCAAGAAATCAAATAGTGCTCTGCACTTCGTTTATTGAATCTAAAAGATTCTTAGTGCTTTGCACTTCCAAACTGCGCTGTTGCGCTCTTGAGAGAGCACCACGTGTCAGCTATAGAACAACTTGCGCTACGCGCTCTTGAAATAGAGCTTTGCTCTCTGGAATTGGCGCAACTCACCAGAGCGTGCCACGTGTCAGCAGCGCAACAGCGCAGCGCACTGCGCCGTTGCGCTTGCGCTCACCAGAGCATGACACGTGTCCTCACCACAAGCGTTTGTGCTCAGTGATTGGTGCAAAGCGCCTGACAAATGCAATGCATTTCTTTTCCTGAAGGGTCAGGCCCAATTAAAAGACCAAACAGGCCTAATTAAATTGATGCTCTGCATCATTTATAAATGGGCAAAGCCCAAACAAAATAATAAAAATGCTATGCAGATGCCTTGCAGAGTCCAAAATAAATTAATGCTCTGCATCTTTTATGGGCAGAGCCCAAACAAAAAAATAAAAAAATAATGCAATGCATTATTTAAAAATGGGCCAAGCCTTAACACAGGTCTAACAGACCAAAAACAAATAAAAGGCGTTGAATACTTTGGACTTAGCCCAATCATGGCCGTAAGTCCTCAAATTAAATTGACTGAGCGATATTGCTCCCTTAAAACAATTTATATCCGGTTCGAGGGTACATCTCCAAGCTCCTCTGATACATGTCGTTGTAATCCTTCAACAACGTCAGAGAGGCGACGGGTCCCAACAACCGCACATGAATATGGACTGCGGGGTCCTTAAACTCGTGGACCGAAACGTCCTTAAACTAATATCGGACCACCACGTCCCTAAACTGGAATATGGACCTTCACGTCCCTAAACTGAAATGCGGACCACCATGTCCCTAAACTGGAAAATGGACCACCACGTCCCTAAACTGGAATACGGACCACCACGTCCTTAAACTGGAACAATAGGGCCTCCAAACGCTCCTTTGCCGGATCTAAACGGTCCCGTTTAAGTTGATCTTAGCCCCAAACACGGCTAACGTATCCTTAAACATTCAAATGGATTGTAAAACTCTCAATCAACTCTGGTTCGAGGGTACATCTCCGAGCTCCTCTGATACATGTCGTTGTAATCCTTCAACGACATCAGAGAGGTGACGAGTCCTGCCCGCCATATATTCAATGGATCACTACGTTAAGTTGATCTTAGTCCCAAACAGGACTATCGTATCCTTAACGAACGTTTAAGTTGATCTTAGCCGCAACACGACTAATGCATCCTTAAACTAAAAACACCAAACCCAAATCTAAGTAAATACGGATTTGGACTAATCCACGTCCTACGGGCGACGGCATTATTTAGTCTCCGTATACAATCCACGGGCAACCACAAACAAAACAAACACACACGACACGAAGTGAAATTCTGGAGAAGGAGAAAGTTGCTACCGTGATGCGGTAGCGTAATTAACTGCAGGGGCTTGCGCCTGCAGGGAAGAGCGTCCCCATAATCAAAAACCCCTCAAGCGAGGGGAAATCTGACGAAATCTGCTATATCGGCCGCATCCGTCTAAACCTCCGATACACGGTGCCATAAATCAACTTGGTATCTTTGGTGAGGTGGACGGATAAAACCAAATAGCATCTGCCCCGAATCTCAGCGTCAGGACATCACAGTCTTGTGCGCCGTCTTTCGGAAGGGAACAGGTGTGAATGGATTAATTAAATCTGAAAAAAAAACTAAATTAATCTAGGGCAATTGAATTAAAGATCTAACTATCTAACTAGGGCAAGGAATTAAATTTAATCTAGGGCAGAGAATGAAAAATTACCTAGGACAAGAATTGAAATTAATTACTTACTTTACAGATGGCTCTCTCCAAACATCAACACAAGACTTGTCAGATCTGAATTTCTGAAATAAAAAGAGGTATCGATACTCTCCAAAAGAAATCTAAATTTTATTGATAAAAAGAGGCATAGCCTTTACAATGATTTAGAGTTCCTATTTATAGAGGATAGGAAACCCTAGGTTACAATTGATTCACATGTCTACATTTACCAAAATATCCATAGGAAGACCTAGTCAAAGTAGACTCCAAGCTTTGGTAAAATTTTATGTCTGGAAATTTTGGAACTGATTCTGGGCTTCTTAGGCTTTTTTATTTCTTTGGATCTTTATTCAATTTGGCTTCTCTATTTCTTCCAGATCTCTAGTGAACAATTGCAGTGGACTTTTAATCGTTTGCTTTGTAATCTTGGACCTTGCGTTGCCTTGTAATTTATGAATTTTATCTTTGATGTAGGCTTGATCAAGAGTCTTCTGTTTGTTGGTCAAAGTCCACTTTTGCATCGTCTTTTCATCGTTTTCACTGTTTTCTGTCCAAAAACCTGTAACCTGTAATATGTAGCAGACATGCGTCAAAAGCACCTGTTTATTTATAAAACGAATAAGAATGGGGAATATAATAATACAATATTATGGTGTGAACAAATACCCCCAAACTTATCTTTTGCTCGTCCTCGAGCAAACTTATTTTTATTCTCTACAAAAAACCTAACCGCACTTTCACAGGGAAACGCGATTGCACTGAGCTCGTGTAATAAACCGTTAAACCTCTAGGTGTCCCTAGTAGGAGGAGTGTTGTCTCCTTAGGGTTTTCAGCGGATACTACCCACAAAATCCTATCAATTTGGCTTTTCGACTTTTGTTCTCCAATTAGGTTTTCTAACAAGGAATTCTATTATCGTCGACTCGTAAATTATCCACCCATATTCTTCACATTTCCTCATCCTTTAACTTAAGATTATATATGTTCTGTAGACCTATTTAGATTTCGGCATCTCGTAAGTTTTCCTTATAGGGTTCCATCTCCACTTAGGAATTTTTATCAACTCTATTAAAGATACAAGTTCTATTCTTCACTCCTTTCTCTCATCTAAATCCCAATCACATATCCCTACGTGTGTGTAAATATCACCCCTACACTTGGAAATTCAAATCAAGCAATCATACTCTTTTCCGTTGTCCAAAGCACTTATTAATTGGTGAATTTTTAAATGAATTTTGCTTACACATCCTTCATGCGACCGTTAATACTTCTTGAGATACCAACGACTGATTACAAAATGTGTTTGCACTTTAAGGCGTAATTCCCAGTCTTGCAACACCCAAGGCTTTTAGCAGTGACTCCCAAAGCAGTTGGTCTAAGGCACTAAGTGATGAAGCACCCTCGCTAAATATTTTTTTTCATTAATGCAGGCTTAAGTAATCACAAAAACCAGTGTTCATTTTTTTCTTCTTTATTCACACTTGAATTTTTTTTTCCGAACTAAGGACTTTAGACAAGAGCATTTCAAGGTCTCCTCTACTATTCCAAGTTTCAAGGTGCATGATTGTGCAAATTTTTAGGGTATAAATTCTTAGAATCTAGACTTAAGCTAGGAATTATTTTTCAAACTTATACTCTAATAAAAGTATCAATACTTTTCCTTTGTTTCAACTTAACCCAAGAAGTGAACTCAAAATTTGCCTATTTCTAAATAAACTACAAAGACATATAATTTCTACCGTTAAACTTTATGAAAGGTTATTTTTAGGGTTTTTAATTTACTAAGTCTAAGATTTAGTTGTTCCTAACCAGTTAACCTATTTGTCAAACTCAAGTCAAATATGGCCAAAATTGAATATATTAATTTTTATAATTTTTGAAATTTTCAATTTTTATGGGTTTTAAAATAAGTATGCAAATGCAAAAATATGGACAAATGAATGCGAAGGAAAGAAGGCTTACCGAGCATACCCCAAACTTAAACTTGACAGTGTCCTCACTGTCATGCTACACCAAGAGGGTCAAAATTGTCGGCACTGCCCTGTTTATTTATTTACAATTTTTTTTTAAATTTTTTTATTTTTATTGTTAAAAGAAAAACAAAAATATATATACAACAAGGTTCCCCCTAAACTTAAGCTTGGCCTTACACAAGCCAAAGGTTAGCACCAACCATTCAAAAATTCTATCGTGGTAATGATAGAGTTGGTGAAAGAATAGAGTGGAAAGAAAGGAAATGAGAAGCACACGAGACTGTATGGGAAGAAAGGTAGAATATGGCCTCGGTGGGGGAGAAGAATGGCAGAAAAGAGAAAGAAGTGGAGTACGATCTTGAGGGTGTAAATTGAGGGAATAAATTAGCGCAATTTGTGATGACTGATGTGTTAAAAGTGATTGTGCTAATCTATCAACCTGTCGAGAAATGGGGTCAAATCACTCAAGATTCGCAAGAAAGCATGGGCACGTCGAACTTGGTATTGGAGATGAAAGCATAACGGTCTCTTGTAAGGTCGGAACGATAGGAAGGACGAAAGGGAGTGAATTAGGGATAGTCTCATTCTCACCGTAGTAAACTGTCTTGAACTTGAAAGATTCCATCAATGGTTCGAAACGACTGTAAGAAACCGAGTCTGATGGTTCAACTAACTCATCTGAAAATTCAAAGGACTCAAACTCGGGCGGTGAGTCTTCAACATCGTCCGAAAAAGTGAAACACCCGTAAGTGTTGTCGGCTGTGAGAACTGTGTCAGATTAAAAGGAAAAATTTTCAACCTCACAGTCTTCAAGCGTGATATTAGGCTTGGTCGGAACGATAGAAAGGAGGGAGGGTGATTTAGTTAAAGGTTCAAGAGGATGAATTGGAAAATCCGACACATCAAACAAGAATGGTTCAACTTCAATATTATCCTCAATACTATCCTCATAATTCTCCTCAATATTTAACTCATCCATGCCATTATCATCAAAATCAAGACGCATATGAAATTCAGGAGAAACATCTAATGACTCGGGATGATGAATTGGACATAAAAGTTCAATCAAATCGACAAGTTCATCATCCGAAATATTCCCGGCGTCTATATCCTCAATCAACTGAAAATCTATTTTTTCTGACACCTCATCAAAAGCATGGATATTTATCAATTTAGATTTTAGAGTGGAGGTGTAAAGATCGAAAGGATTAAGTGTGGTTTCACTCGAAAGGGGTTCTTCACAATTTGGCAAATCAAGCACTACACAGTCGCACAACTCATCAGTTTGGACACATGTTTGAAAATTGGAGTTGTTGGATTCAATTGGGTATGGGTAGGTTTGATTTGGAAATCCTCTCACATTCTCACTTTGTCCAACCGCCTCCTTATACATTGAAAAATTTGGAGCTAGCGGGAAACTAGCTACCTGTTCACTAGGTTGCATAAGGGCGGCCACGGACGCATCCACATTCCTAATCATTTTGTTTGTTGCTGCAATATAAGCTGCCAACGACTGTTCCAAACTAGACATGGGTGGTGAAGGGGTTTCGGTAAAAGATTTGAAATTGTTTGGATACTTGAAACTCCCAAAAGGCTGTATAGAAACAGGGTCTAGTGAAGGTGGGAAAGTCGGGTAGGACTAGTAGGAAGTGGATGGTTAGACAGGGGTAGGGTCAACATGTGGATAAAAAGGTGAATAGACTTGTTGATCCCTAGAACTAGATGTGTTGAGAGGAGTGAAAGATCGGCTATGAGATTGAGCAATATGCTCAGCAATGGACATCGGTTTAGGAGTTACAGCAGGACTTGAAAAAGTGGTATCAACGTACGAAGGTGGTGACGGTTGACATAGTTGACACAAAGTGGGTTGCAAAGTCAAACTGTTTCTCCTAAACGCTTCTATTTGATCTTTCAAAGAAATTTTAGGCACGGAGGGATCTTCCTTAAATCGACCGAAACAATTGACGTACGAGGCAAAATTAGGTTCGGGATACCAAAGTTCGGAAAGTGATTTATGATTTGGGTTACCCATGATAGAAGAAGGAAGAAGAGAAAGAAGGTGGGTGGTGCAAGGATTTCTTAGCGACAAAAGTTGCAAGTCTTTTTATAAAAAGATTTTTTTTCTTTTTCTCTTTATTTGGAACTTTTTTGCAAAAATTTTCGATAAAGGGCTAAGACACACTTTCAACCAGAAATGCACAATCAAGCCTAGATCTAGGGCCACCTAGGTCAGCTAGACAGCTCTTAACTGTTCCAAAGGGCTAGAAATAGGACCTCAAACCGTCTCTTCGCCGCCAATTGCGGCCAGGTAAGTGCCAGGTAAATGGGAAGGAATCACAGTAGTGGGCCTAATTAAAAACCACTAGCCTTTAACACACTTGCCTAGACACCGCAAAGTCAGGTTAGGATAAATGGTCGATGCCTATAACTAGTCCTCTGTCCTATTGAGCTCGAAGTCCTTAGGGCTGAGTCTAGTATTTTTTAATTAAGATATGGTCAATGCAAATGCCTTATGTGATTTCTGGGGTCTTGGGAAGAGTGATGAAATCCCCACCCAATTTGAATTGGTCAAAAGCCCCTTAAAGTCAGTTTTAAAGATATGCAAAACAGAAAAATCACTTGCAATCAAATCTTTTTATTTTATGCGCGGCGCAAAAAATCCTGCAGAAAATCAATTATTGGAAGGAGGAAGATTTTTAAGCGCAAAGAATCCTGCAGGAGATTTCTCAGAAGATATATTAGAGATTTGCAGAGGAGAAGAGAGAAAACTCACAGAGATTTTCAGTGGCGGAACTGTTTTGGTTTTTTTTTTTTTGGTGAAGTCACCAGGGCGCAGCGGTTCCGCGGCCGGAAGAGGGGTTGCGCGGCGGTTCCGCCGCGGGTTGGTCGCGCGGCAGTTTTTTTTTTACCAGATCACCGCAATTCTTCTTGTTGACTCGGTCCTCCAAATTTCTTCTGTTGTCTATTGTGATATTCTTCTGTTTGTTCGGATTTGATATTTGCTGTTTTGATCTCTGTAGATTTCCAGATCCGAATTTCTTTGTAGATCCTGCAAAATTCAAAGAAAGATACCCATCACAAAAATAACAGATGATATATTTTTATATTTTTTTTGTGATTTTTCAAATTTTTATGATTTTTTAATTTTAGATTAACCCGAAATTGCAAAAAGAAAATAGCATGCCATCCCCGGCAACGGCGCCATTTGATTTGTCTCAAAAACTATCTATTACCGCAATCAAGAACGGCGTCGCATGTAGCTAACCGGTGAGTACGGGTCGGTCCACAGGGATGTTGTGAATTTCCTAGTCGCTCTTACGAGTTAATTACGAACGGTGTGAATGGATTAATTAAATCTAAAAAAAACTAAATTAATCTAGGGCAATTAAATTAAAGATCTAACTATCTAACTAGGGCAAGGAATTAAATTTAATCTAGGGCAGAGAATGAAAAATTACCTAGGGCAAGAATTGAAATTAATTACTTACTTTACAGATGGCTCTCTCCAAACATCAACACAAGACTTGTCAGATCTGAATTTCTGAAATGAAAAGAGGTATCGATGCTCTCCAAAAGAAATCTAAATTTTATTGATAAAAAGAGGCACAAGGAGGCATAGCCTTTACAATGATTTAGAGTTCCTATTTATAGAGGATAGGAAACCCTAGGTTACATTTGATTCACATGTCTACATTTACCAAAATATCCATAGGAAGACCTAGTCAAAGTAGACTCCAAGTTTTGGTAAATTTTATGTCTGGAAATTTTGGAACTGATTCTGGGCTTCTTGGGCTTTTTATTTCTTTGGATCTTTATTCAATTTGGCTTTTCTATTTCTTCCAGATCTCTAGTGAACAATTGCAGTGGACTTTTAACCGTTTGCTTTGTAATCTTGGACCTTGTGTTGCCTTATAATTTGTGAATTTTATCTTTGATGTAGGCTTGATCAAGAGTCTTCTGTTTGTTGGTCAAAGTCCACTTTTGTATCGTCTTTTCATCGTTTTCACTGTTTTCTGTCCAAGAACCTGTAACCTGTAATATGTAGCAGACATGCGTCAAAAGCACCTGTTTATTTATAAAACGAATAAGAATGGAGAATATAATAATACAATATTATGGTGTGAACAATCATATATTTTTTGATGTGACAGTCATAGGTTTTGACTTTATCAGAATAGGAGATGGATCTGGTAAGAAGGTAGTAGAGCGAGATGTCCTGGTATTTGGATGACATGTTCTTGATAGAAAGTGATATTCCTATACTACGATCGGTTATATTGTGGTTATCACAAGATAGTTTCTCCACATAGGATCTGGATAAAATATCAAGGATTCTAGTAACCAGATTTATGGTTTTAGATCTAGATTTGGGAAGTGTCCCAATTCGGGTACTTTGACATAATTCTAAAGTGTTTTAGAATGGACGACTCCTGGCGTGGTGGTGTACCCGCAAGTGATGGAGTCACCCTCTCTAAAGGATGTCTTTCAGACTGATGGGGAGAGGGATTTGCATGATTGTCATATCACTTGCTTAGGCAATTGAGTCAATCATGAGATGTCAAGTACAACACCAGATATTGCTTTTGCACTGGCTGCAATAAGCATATATATTAATCCAATCCTGGAGAAATATTGGGAAGCAGTTATGAACATAAGTGGATGTTCTAGGGATATGGTAATGGCATTTTCCTTCGGGAGACGGTTATCATTTCAGGCTTCCAAGGTGATCTGGATGACAGAGTGGCTGTCAGAGTTATAATTTTCCCTCTTTTGAGGGATAGTATGTTGGACAGGTGGTCCAAGCGGATACGGTGTAAGGTATGACGCAGGATACTGATTAAATTCAGTGGATGATACAGTCTAAGAAGTTTGTTGGATTTGGAGTTCATTTATGAACTGGGTCCCATCAGATATACAGACAAATTCTAAGACAGGTATTGCTCATTTCGGGAGATAGTTTTTCTCCGCAAAGTTGAGATATAGAGAGATATAGAAAGAAAAATTAGAGCGGATCCACTCACTGAGGTTATTTCTCGAACACAATAGTTTCATAAACGAGCTTTGTGAAACTGATTAGTAGAGAAGTTGGGTGTTAGGTATCACACGGGCTGTAAATATGCGATACCGCAATAATTAGCCTTAAGTGCAAGTGGGAAATTGTTGGCTATAGTGCCCTCGAGTAAATTATTGAATCGCAGGCATGCGATTGCGATGGTTGAGGGAGGACCTATACGGATAGAACAGTCTTACTCGAGATGATAGTATGCTATCTGGTTTGTCTCTATCATCATGTACATGCTTTATGTGGTATTACAGATCACTATTACATGTTGACAGAGCCCATAGAATTCTTGCTTGACTACCAGCATTATGATGGCGATCATATACATGGGAGCTGGGTGGTTTATAAGCACATCCTTAAATATCCCTAGTCGTGGGAGTATCGAGACTGGGCATCGATATTCCGGAGTAGACTAGTGTATACTTATCGAGACCCCGACAAGGGGCGGTGGCCAGGTCTCACAAGCTATTGGTGTCAGTTTGTTCACCTAAGATAGTATACAGGTGCTCATTGGGTTATGAGTACACTGGACAGACTCGCCGGGAACATGCTAGTTGGTATTATACCTATTGTCAGATAGCAGTTCCCAGGTGACATGTGTACAGGTTAGTCTGTCGACCTGAGATCGTCATTGGTCTCGTGTGAGTTCCCACTGTGCTTTGATTACTACCCTACTATGGCTCAAAAGAGTTGTGCAAACAGGTTTTAGTTGAGTACAGTCCCGAGCCAAATGGAGGCAGTGAGCGGATCGTTGGGGATTCGTATCTCTCGGTATTGGGGGTTGATGTCGTGCAGTGCACGGATGGCCATCACTAGAAATCGTTGGCCAAGGTAGTCGAGAATTACTGATTTGCATCAGTAGTTTCTCAAGTAGTGATGAGCTTCATACCGACACGAAATGTCGCGTTATTAGGGGTCTGACTTTATCCACCCCCTAGACTCGATATGTGATACTCTTAGACGAACAGACCGGACTGTGCAGATATTGTCACGGACTGGCTCAGTAGGGGTTCAGATGAGTTTGCTCGTCGGCCTCACTTTCGCTCAATACCTGGGTAGCCGTTACGTACAGCTAGTGCCGCTGACGTGCTTGTGGTTAAACACACTGCCAGCGTATTGACGAGTCTTTAGAGTCCCACACAAAGAGTTTCCCTGCTTCGGGCGAAATGATGTAGAGGCCATATGGTATTACGGCAGGGTTCGATCATTTACGTACACTTGTGCACGTATCAGGATTCAGACGGATAATACTAGTGGCTTTGGTTTAAGCCGGATTCTAGGATTATATTGTTGGATTATTTTCGTCTCTTTGTATTCATATTTTTTGGAATACGGATACAGGTATGTATATACGGATGAGGGGTATTCTTGTAATTTATTACAAGGTGCTTCTAGAAGATGCCACTTCATTTAGTTTTAACCATTTAGGATTAAATGATTAATGAGGTGGAGAGGATGAGGTATTTATTGCATTATTTGTGCCATGGCTTTGTAGTGACTTGTGGTCACTATTTTAGCATGCTTGGTCTTTTGTTTTGTTGTGAGATTTTTTGGTTGACTTGAGATATTTTGGGTTGACCTAAGATATTTTGGAGACATGGAATATTTATTGGATAGCTTCAATTATTACAAAACACAAGAAATCTCACAACAAACACTTAGCCATTTTTCTTGAGTTGCCTCTCACTCTCATCCTTGAGCATTTTCTTCTACCTCCACCCTTCATGTCTCATGTGTTGAGAAACCTAGGGTGTTATTTGAAAAATTAATCTATCACTACACTCTACCTCTAGGCTATCTAGTTTAGCGATCTAGGTATCTTAGTTACCTCGGCTATTGAGGTAGGAGCTCGGAATACAAATTCTCGGGTGGATCATCTTCGATGGATGGAGACCCGAGACCAAGCTTGATCATGGAGGCCTCTAGGAGGTTGGGAAGGTGGTTGAAGACCGAAGAACACGGATCAACTCAGTATAACCATTCTTAACTCCTATATATTTAGTTTGCTAGTATAGGGTTAATGGTAGATCCGGACAGCGGGTTGTGTTAGCGCCAGTTTTGAAAATTTTTGTTCCGCAATCGGCCATGGTTTGATGGCCAGGGCGCTTGCATAACCCAACAGTTGTCGAATGCACCATCACCACCAAAGAAAGAACGACAGCCTAAGGCTCCGAGCCACGACCCTCGGTCGAGGAGGTTCCCGACCCTATCCCGGATTGGGTACTCTACGTGGACGGATCCTCCACCAAGGAGGGGAGCGTGGCTGGTCTGATCATCCGCGGCCCGGATGAGACCGAAATGGAGTACTCTCTAAAGCTCGGTTTTAAGGCATCAAACAACGCCGCGGAGTATGAGGCTTTGTTGGTAGGTCTACGAATCGCCTCCGGGTTAGGGCTAAAGACCATCACGGTGCGCAGCGACTCCTCGCTAGTCGTCCGCCAAATGACCGGGCATTTCGAGTCCCGAGAGCTACTCATGATAAAATACTTGACCGAGGTAAAAAGGTTTCAGATGAATTTCGATGAGGTTCAAGTGGAGAAGATCCCTAAAAACCTGAACACCCAGGTCGACGCATTGACCAAGCTTTCTTCCTCCTATTCGGCTAGTCATAAAAGGAATATCCTCTTCGAAGTTTTACCATGGCCCAGCGTGGAAGATAGGGGGTAACGCTCCAAATCTACACAACTCAGGAAGAAGGCCAAGATTGGAGGAAGCCCATCATGAAATTCCTAAAAAACGAGATACTTCCTGAAGACCGAGGAGAATCTCCCCGGCTTCGGGCAAAAGCTCGCCATTTCATCTGGAGCAACGGAAACCTGTACAAGAATTCATACACTCCGCCTCTTCTCCGGTGCATCGATCCCCACGAGACAGACTACGTCCTGCGAGAGATACATGAAAGGGTCTGGGGAGAGCATTAAAGGGCCCGCACCTTAGTCCAGAAAATGCTGCTCCAAGGATACTATTAGCCAAGAATGCACCAGGATGTCGAGAAACTGGTCTGAAGATGCAAGAACTGTCAACTCTTCGGCAGTATACCCCATCTCCCCTCCACCGAACTAACTCCACTCAGTTCCCCTTGGCCATTTGCATAATGGGGGATGGATATGATAGGTCAACTCCCCACCAGCACGGGCGAACACAGATACATCCTCGTCGGTGTGGACTATTTCACGAAATGGGTAGAGACCGTGCCCATCAGGAAACCGGATGCCTCCTCTACAATAAAGTTCCTGCAGAATAACATAATCTCCCATTTTGGAATCCCGAGGTGTATAGTTACCGACCATGGGACAAACTTCGAAAACGATAAAGTCAAAGAGTTCTGCAGCGACTACCGCATACTGATGAAATTCGAATCGGTCGTGCATCCACAATGCAACGGGCAGGCCGAGGTTGGAGGCGTCATCCGCGGTATCAGAGCCCGCTTGGAAGGAAGGCAAGGCGGCTGGGTCGAGGAACTGCCATGGGTGCTATGGGCGTTACGGACGTAAAAAAAACACCCACGGGAGAAACCCCATTCAGCTTCTGCTCCAGTACCGAGGCGATGGTCCCCGCGGAAATTGGACTACCCAGTTATAGGGTCGAACACTTCGACGATGAAGCCAACACCTCGGCGCTCCGAAGAAACTTGGACGTCTTGTTGGAGAAGTAGGACCGAGCGCAAATCAAAGCGGCCGCCTATCAGCAGCAAACCGCTCGCTATTACAACGCCCGAATTAAACAGAGGCGTTACCCGGTGGAGATTTGGTCCTACGAAGAAATGAGTTCATAGACCAAGGGAGACTACACAAGTTCTCCCCGAAGTGGGACGGACCATTTCTCATAACAGAGGCGTTACCCGGTGGAGCGTACCGCCTGCAGGACGCCGGTGGCCATAATTTTCTTCGGCCTTATAACGCCGAAAACCATAACTTGTATAAATAAGCATGTACCCTCTTTTAATAATATAATTCCTCTTAGCATTAAACTAAGTCTTCCGTGCTAAGTCCTATCACATAAGAGACTTTTTGCACCACCTCGAGGCTCCAGCCCTTTATTTCTTTTCTCGGTTCCGAGACTCCGAGGTTTTTTCTTTTTAGTTTTAAAATAAAGTATGCATAGAGGACAAAAAGAGGCAATAACTATGGCCAAAGACAAATTTATTTATTTCAGAGGTATTAGGGGCTCCCCAGCCTTACAACGATTACAGAAGAGGAGATCGGGGATTAAGAAAATATTGTCGGTGATACTCAGAGGAAATCTCCTCCAGCCGATCCAAAGAAACCTCGGCTCGCTCCCTCTGATGGTTCCCGTGGGCCCCAGAAGCCACGGACTCGCCGGGGACCCCATCCGCCGAGTGTTCATATCATAATACAGCATTATTATATTCCCCATTCTTATTCATTTTACAAATAAACAGGTGCTTTTGACCCATGTCTGCTACATAGTTGCAGGTTACAGGTTCTTAGAACAAAAATAGTGTAAAAGATGAAATGACGATACAAAAATGAGACTACGACCAACAAAGGGAAGAATCTTGATCAAGCCTACAGTTTGAAGACTAAATAAAGATCAATGAACAAGTTCACAAAGTACAAAGGCAGTGCAAGGTTCAAGACTTCGACACGAAGCAACGGTAAAAGTCCACTACAATTATTCACTGTGGAGATCTGGAAGAGAACCAGAAGACATTCAGAAGAACAAACTGAAGAAAATAGAAGTAAAAATGCAACAGAACAACCCCAGGAAAAATCAGCCCAAGATGCCACTATTTGGCCGCGGAACCGCGGCCAAACAGGGCCTATGGCCGTGGTTCCGCGGCCGTGCTTTACCCGTGTCGGTACAGAAAATTCGTGGCATCTGGCAGCGCGTTGACTAGTCTTCTCTAGGGGTATTTTTGTAAAAGTTGGTGTGCGTCGATTGTAAACCTAGGGTTTTCTATGTCCTATAAATAGAAGCCCTAAAACTTGTTTTAGGGGATGCCTCTTCTTGTGCCTCATTTCATTTTATCAAAATTCAGATCTATAAATTTCTGCAATGTATGAAGAGAGCATCAAATAAAGTAAGTAGTTTTTTTAATTTCCATGCCCTAGGTAATTTCTTATCTGCCCTGGTATAATTTTCCTTTCTGCCCTAGTTTAGATTTCATTCTCTGCCCTAGTTAGATAGTTAAATCATGTTTATCAATTTCCTAATGAGTGAATAGTCTCCTCGCTTGTTAGGGTTAGATTTGGGGAAGGCTTGAAAGATGAAGATCTCTCACCCTTTTCTTGCCCATCATACGTTTTTATAGGACTCCATGCATACATGCACACCTCGCTCCCTACGGCACCCTATCCCACAAGGTAGCGGTGATACCGTAGTATAAATGACCGGTTGCGCATGTTTTCCACGGAGGTTAGGGTAAGGATTAAGAAAGGAAGGACAAGAACCTAGAGGAAGAAACATCGTTTCTTCCCGATGGTACTAATCCACTTTATTAATTATTACCATAACACCTCATAGATCTTAAACAGGGCATAGAAAGCGGTGAGGAATATTGACTTTCCAAACTTAACCTAAACCTAACCCTAGCAAGATTTTAATTTTAGTTTAGATCAAACTTAGTTTTTAGATTTAATCAATCCGACACCAATCGGAATTAACTCGTTAGAACAATTAGGAAATACACAAAATCCCTGTGGACCGACCCGTACTCACCGGCTAGCTACCAAGCGACGCCGTTCTTGATTGCGGTTAATAATTATTCTTTGATCAATCAAATAGAGCCGTTGTCGGGGATGGCGTTGTTATTTTCTTTTTGTAATTTCGGGTTAATATAAAATTGAAAAAATCATAAAAACTGAAAAATAAAAAAAAATATAAAAATTTATCATCTTGTTATTTTGTGAAGGGTATTTTTGTTTGAATTTTGCAGGACCGACGAACGAGTTCAGATCTGGAAAAATCCAGAGAGCGAAACAGAAAATAGTAAATCTGAACAACAGAGGATTACAACAATAGAGAAGTAGAAAAAATCTCGGGATTTGAACCGCTCAACCCACCGCGTTTCCGCCGCGCCAACTCATCTTCCGCCGCGGATCCGCCTCTTGGCTCTGACGTCGGCAGCAGGGAAAATCTCTGTAAGTCTCCTCTGTTCCTTCTCTGAACCCCCTGATATATCTTCTGTAAAAATTTCCTGCAGGATTCTTTGCGCTAAAAAATCTCTCCCCCTTCCAATAATTGATCTTGTGCAGGATTCTTTGCGCCGCGCTATAAAAAAATTGTTTGCAAGTGATTGTGTTTACTGCTTTGCATATTTTAAAACTGACTTTAAGGGGCTTTTACACCAATCCAGATTGGGTGGGGATTTCATTATCCTTCCCAGGACCCCAAAAATCACATAAGGCATATTGCATTGACCGTCAATTAATTAAAAAAAGATTAGACTCAGCCCTAAGGACTTCGCGCTCAATAGAACAAAGGAATAGTTGTAGGCATCGACCGTTGATCCTAACCTGATTTTGTGGTGCCTAAGCTAGACAGGTAGTGAAAGGTAACTTTAAAAGGCCCGTCTCACAGTGATTCATGAGCGGATCCCTCCTTTCTCTACTTGTGCTTAGCTGGCCACAATTAGCGGTGAAGAGGCGGTTTGAGGTCCTACTTCTTGCCCTTTGGAACAGTTAGGAGCTGTCTAGTAGACCTAGGTGACCCTAGATCTAGGCCTGATTGTGCATTTATGGTTGATTGAACGTGTGTCTAAGCATTTTATTGAAAATCTTTTTGCAAAAAGCTCCATAAAAAAACACAAAAAGGAAAAAATTTTTACAAAAAAGACTTGCAATTTTTGTCGCTAAGAAATCCATTGCATCCCACTCACACCCACATTCTTTTTCTTCTCCTTCTTACATCATGGATACCCCACATCACAAATCTCTTGCCGAACTTTGGTACCCTGAACCAAACTTTGCTTCCTACGCGAATTGTTTTGGTCGAATTACGGATGACCCCTCCATGCCTAAAATTTCTTTGAAAGATCGAATAGAAGCGTCTAGGAGAAACAGTTGGACTCCGCAATCCACTTTGTATCAACCGTGTCAACCTTCACCACCTTCTTACGTTGATACTCCTTTTTCGAGTTCTATTGTAACTCCGAAACCCATGTCTATTGCTGAGCATATTGAACAATCTCGTAGCCGATCTTTCACTCCTTTCAACACATCCAGTTCTTGGGATCAACAAGTCCATTCACCTTTTTATCCAAATGTTGATCCTACTCCTGTCCAACCATTCAATTCCTACCAGTCCTACCCGACTTCTGCACATTCCCTAGACATTGCTTCTACACAGCCATTTGGGAGTTTCATGTATCCAAACAATTTTGAATCTTTTACCGAAACTCCTTCACAACCCATGTCTAGTCTAGAACAGTTGTTGGAAGCTTATATTGCATCAACAAACTGAATGATGAGGAATGTGGATGCGTCCATGACCGCCCTTATACAACCTAGTGACCCGGTAGCTAGTTTCCAACTAGCTCAAAAAATTCAAATGTATGATGGGGCGGTTGGACAGAGTGAGAATTTGAGTAGAGAGAGTGAGGTGTATACCCTTCCAAATCAAACCTACCCATTACCAATTGAATCCCACAACTCCAGTTTTCAAACATGTGTCCCAAATGATTCACCAGTTGAAAATAAAATATTTAATGAGTTGTGGGACTTTATAGTGCTTGATTTGCCAGATTGTGAAGAGTCCTTTTCGAGTGAAACCACACCTAATCCTTTTGAACTTTACACCTCCACTCTAGAACCTGAATTGATAAATGTCCATGCTTTTGATGAGGTGTCTGAAAAAATAGATTTTCACTTGATTGAGAATATTGACGCTGGGAATATTTTGGATATGAACCCGTAGATTTGACTGAAATTTTATCTCCAATTCATCATCCCGAATCATTAAATGTTTCTCCCGAACTTCATGTGCGTCTTGATTTTGACGATAATTGCATGGATGAGATAACTTTTGAGGAGAATTATGAGGATAGTATCGAGAAGAGTATTGAGGATAGTAATGAGGATGAACCAGTTTTGTTTGATGTGTCGGATTTTCCAATTCATCCTCCTGAAGCTTTAACTGTTATACTTCCTAAATCACCCCCCCTCCTTTCCATCGTTCCGACCACGCAAAAGATCACGCAGGAGGACTATGAGCTTGAAAAATTTCTATTCGATCACAGCAGTTTGAACGCCACTAGTGCGTACCTCTTTGAATCTGACACTCTTCTCACAGACGATAATGATTACGAGTGTTTCACTTTTTCGGACGATTTTGAAGACTCACCGTCCGAGTTTGAGTCCTTTGAATTTTCTGATGAGTTAGTTGAACCATCAGACTCGGTTGCTTACAGTCATTTCGAACCATTGATGAAATCATTCGAGTTCGAGACAGATTACTTAGGTGAGAATAAGACTATCCCTAAATCTTTCCCTTTCATCCTTCCTATCGTTTCGACCACGCAAAAATCCGTCGCGCTTCCATTTTCAATGGATAGTTTACCAAGTTCAACGTACCCATGTTTTCTTGCGAATCTTGAGGGATTTGACCCCATTTCTCGACAGGTTGATAGATTAGCACAATCGCTTTTAACACATCGGTCATCACAAATTGTGCTAATTTATTCACTCAATTTACACCCTCAAGTTCGTACTACACTTCTTTCTCTCTTCCGCCATTTTTCTCCTCCACCGAGACCGTATACCGTTTCTATCTCCACACAGTCTTGTGTGCTTCTCATTTCTTTTCTTTACACTCCATTCTTTCACCAACTCTACCATTATCACGATAAAATTTTTGAATGGTCGGTGCTAACCTTTGGTCTGTGTAAGGCCTTGTATAGTTTGATTTTTCTCCTCCCTAACTTTGAACTTTAACGCTTAAACAGTGGAAACTGTGTCACTTAAGTTTGGGGGGAACCTTGTTGTATATATATTTTTTGTTTTTCTTTAAAAAAAATTTATAAATAAATAAATAGGGGAGTGCCGACATTTTGACCCTCTTGGTGTGGCATGACAGTGAGGACACTGTCAAGTTTAAGTTTGGGGGTATGCTCGGTAAGTTTTCTTCCTTCGCATTCATGTGTATATTTTTGCATTTGCATACTTATTTTAAAAACCCATAAAAATTTGAAAAATTTTAAAATATTATAAAAATTAAAGTATTCAATTTTGGCCATAATTGACTTGAGTTTGACAAAAAGATTAACTAGCTAGGAACAATTAGATCTTAGACTTAGTAAATTAAAAACCCTAAAAATAACCTTTCTTAAAATTTAACGGTAGAAAGTATATGTCTTTGTAGTTTATTTAGAAATAGGCAAATTTCGAGTTGACTTCGTGGTCTAAATTAAAATAAGGGAAAAGTATTGATATCTTTATTAAAGTATAAGTTTGAAAAATAATTCCTAGCTTAGGTCTAAATTCTGAAAATATATACCCTACAAAATTGCACAAACACGAACCTCGAAACTTGGAATAGTAGAAGAGACCTTGAAATGCTCTTGTCTAAACTCCTTAGTACGAAGAAAAATAAAATAAAAATACAAGTGTGAATAAAGAGATAATAAAAAAATGAACACTGGTTGTTGTGATTACTTAAGACTGCATTAATAGATAAAAAAATATTTAGCGAGGGTGCTTCATCACCTAGTGCCTTAGACCAACTGGTTTGGGAGTCACTGCTATAAGGCTTAGGTGTTACAAGACTAGGAATTACGCTTTAATGTGCAAACAAATTTTGTAATCGGTTGTTGGTACCTCAAGAAGTATTAACGGTCGCATGAAGAATGTGCGAGTAATTTCATCTAAAAATTCACCAATTAAGAAGTGCTTTGGACGACGGACAAGAGTATGATAGCTTGATTTGAATTTCCAAGTGTAGGGGTGATCTATACACACACGTAGGGGTATGTGATTGGGGTTTAGATAAGATATAGGAACGAAGAATAGAACTTATATCTTTAATAGAGATGATAAAAATTCCTAAGTTGAGATAGAACCCTAGAAGGAAAACTTAAAAGATGCTAAAAGCTAAGTAAATTTACAAGAACATATATAATCTTAAGTTAAATGATAAGGAGGTGTGAAAAATACGGGTGGATAATTTCTGAGTCAAAGATAATAGAGTTCTTGTTAGAAAACCTAATTGGAGAACAAAAGTCAATGGACCTAATTGATAGGATTTTGTGGGTAGTATCCGCTGAAAACCCTCAGGAGACAACACTCCTCCTACTAGGGACACCTAGAGATTTAACGGCTTGTTGTGCTTTTGACCCATGTCTGCTACATAGTTGCAGGTTACAGGTTCTCAGAACAAAAACAGTGTAAAAGATGAAATGACGATACAAAAGTGAGACTACGACCAACAAATGGAAGAATCTTGATCAAGCCTACAGTTTGAAGACTAAATAAAGATCAATGAACAAGTTCACAAAGTACAAAGTCAATGCAAGGTTTAAGACTTCGACACGAAGCAACGGTAAAAGTCCACTACAATTATTCACTGTGGAGATCTGGAAGAGAACCAGAAGACATTCAGAAGAAAAAACTGAAGAAAATAGAAGTAAAAATGCAACAGAAGAACCCCAGGAAAAATCAGCCCAAGATGCCACTATTTGGCCGCGGAACCGCGGCCAAACAGGGCCTATGGCCGTGGTTCCGCGGCCATGCTGTACCCTTGTCGGTGCAGAAAATTCGTGGCATCTGGCGACGCGTTGACTAGTCTTCTCTAGGGGTATTTTTGTAAAAGCAGGTGTGCGTCGATTGTAAACTTAGGGTTTTCTATGTCCTATAAATAGAAGCCCTAAAACTTGTTTTAGGGGATGCCTCTTCTTGTGCCTCATTTCATTTTATCAAAATTCAGATCTATAAATTTCTGCAATGTATGAAGAGAGCATCAAATAAAGTAAGTAGTTTTTTTTATTTCCATGCCCTAGGTAATTTCTTATCTGCCCTAGTATAATTTTCCTTTCTGCCCTAGTTTAGATTTCATTCTCTGCCCTAGTTAGATAGTTAAATCATGTTTATCAATTCCCTAATGAGTGAGTAGTCTCCTCGCTTGTTAGGGTTAGATTTGGGGAAGGCTTGAAAGATGAAGATCTCTCACCCCTTTCTTGCCCATCATACGTTTTTATAGGACTCCATGCATACATGCACACCCCGCTCCCTACGGCACCCTATCCCACGAGGTAGCGGTGATACCGTAGTATAAATGACCGATTGCGTATGTTTTCCATGGAGGTTAGGGTAAGGATTAAAAAAGGAAGGACAAAAACCTAGAGGAAGAAACATCGTTTCTTCCCGATGGTACTAATCCACTTTATTAATTATTACCATAACACCTCATAGATCTTAAACAGGGCATAGAAAGCGGTGAGGAATATTGACTTTCCAAACTTAACCTAAACCTAACCCTAGCAAGATTTTAATTTAGTTTAGATCAAACTTAGTTTTTAGATTTAATCAATCCGACACCAATCGGAATTAACTCGTTAGAACAATTAGGAAATACACAAAATCCCTGTGGACCGACCCGTACTCACCGGCTAGCTACCAAGCGACGCCGTTCTTGATTGCGGTTAATAATTATTCTTTGATCAATCAAATAGCGCCGTTGCCGGGGATGGCGTTGTTATTTTCTTTTTGTAATTTCGGGTTAATATAAAATTGAAAAAATCATAAAAACTGAAAAATAAAAAAAATATATAAAAATTTATCATCTTGTTATTTTGTGAAGGGTATTTTTGTTTGAATTTTGCAGGACCGACGAACGAGTTCAGATCTAGAAAAATCCAGAGAGCGAAACAGAAAACAGTAAATCTGAACAACAGAGGATTACAACAATAGAGAAGTAGAAAAAATCTCGGGATTTGAACCGCTCAACCCACCGCGTTTCCGCCGCGCCAACTCATCTTCTGCCGCGGATCCGCCGCTTGGCTCTGACGTCGGCAGCAGGGAAAATGTAAGTCTCCTCTGTTCCTTCTCTGAACCCCCTGATATATCTTCTGTAAAAATTTCCTGCAGGATTCTTTGCGCTAAAAAATCTCTCCCCCTGATATATCTTCTATAAAAATACGTATCGTCATGAGAAACAATCTCCCTGATGGTATACGCTCAGCCGACCATCTTTAGGGAATACAAGACTAGAAAGAAACCAATGCACCTTCAGTATTTATAGCCTCAACAAATATCTTCCAACGGCTAAGATCTACTCGCGCAACGGTGCAAATCACGGTGTATCTCAATTTCCCGATATAGGACTGCCACGTGTCACCCATGACGGTCACCATTCCTACCTTGGACCACGGAAGACAGAACGACGCCCTATGAGGGGTACTAAGGTGTTCAGAAAGCCCTCATCACGAGGCCGCTGGGAAGATTCCAGCTCGGTTTATCCGCGGTGGGCAGCTTCTTGTCCAACAACGCTGTGCAACGCTGTGGATCCAAAGCCCTCATCATGAGGTGACCGGGTAGATTCCTGCTCGACTCATCTACAATGGGTAGCTTCCTACCCTACGAAGAAGTGGATCTAAAGCCCTCATCATGAGGCCGCCGGGTAGATTCCTGCTCGGTTTATCCGCGGCGGGTAGCTTCCTGCCCAACAATGCTGTGGATCCAAAGCCCTCATCACGAGGTGATCGGGTAGATTCCTGCTCGGCTCATACACAATGGGTAGCTTCCTACCCTACGAAGAAGTGGATCCAAAGCTCTCATCACGAGGCCGCCAGGTAGATTCCTGCTCGGTTTATCCGCAGCGGGCAGCTTCCTGCCCAACAACGCTATGGATCCAAAGCCTTCATCACGAGGAGACCGGGTAGATTCCTGCTCGGCTCATCCACAATGGGTAGCTTCCTACCCTACGAAGAAGTGGATCTAAAGCCCTCATCACAAGGTCGCCGGGTAGATTCATGCTCGGTTTATTCGCAGCGGGCAGCTTCCTGCCCAACAACGCTGTAGATCCAAAGCCCTCATCATGAGGCGACCGGGTAGATTCCTGTTTAGCTCATCTACAATGGGTAGCTTCCTACCCTACGAAGAAGGGATCCAAATCCCTCATCACGAGGCCGCCGGGTAGATTCATGCTCGGTTTATTCGCAGTGGGCAGCATCCTGCCCAACAACGCTATAGATCCAAAGCCCTCATCATGATGCGACCAGGTAGATTTCTGCTCGGCTCATCCACAATAGGTAGCTTCCTATCCTATGAAGAAGTGGATACAAAGCCTCATCACGAGGTCGCCGGGTAGATCCCTGCTTGGCTCATCCACAATGGGTTGCTTCCTACCCTATAAAGAAGTGGATACAAAGCCCTCATCATAAGGCCGTTGGGTAGATTCCTGCTCGGATCATTCATAATGGATTTCTTCCCACCCTACAAAAACATGGATCCAAGACCCGCTGAACAAACTCATGCCCAGCTCTTCCTAGAAGGAATCGAGGGACGCTGGTCTATTCTACCTTAGCCATCGTTCGACCCATACTCGATGTGCGATCGCCACCTCGAATCCAGGAAAGGGAGGATACCGACCTTCCTACACTTGGCCATCGTTCGACTCATACTCGATGCGCGATCTTCACCTAGAAATTGTGGACACCGGCCTAATACTAGCAAGAAAAAAAGATTTGCGAGCTAAAAGCACTTGCAGAATGAAGAAATTTAAGCAAAGAAAAATATACACTTTATTTATGATCAAAAAGATATACATGGTATTATGGGCTCCTCTGCCTTACAAAAATGCCCGGAGGCTTACAAAATTCAAAGAGGCTAAAAAGAAAATAAGGAGAGATAGCTCAGAATGCCGGCTCGGCCGCCACCTCTCCCTACTCGGCGCATCCGCCGGGAACCATAATGGTGACCTCGGGGTCGGCACTTCCGCCAGCAGCCCCGCCTTCTACGGCCACCTCGGCGTCGCCCCCCTGCGGCACTTCCTCGGCGAGGGGGAACTAAGCGCGGAGCTCGTCATCGACGAACTCCGGCATAGATTCCTTGACGGCATCGAAGGCATTGTGGCACCCAACGGATGCGGATTCGGCGAGATCAAGGTAAAACTGATCAGACGCCTTATACTCCTCTACGGCCCTCTCTGCCCTACTCTCGGCAAGCTTTGCTGCATCACGCGCCGCCTGAGCCTCCTTCTTGAGGGCCTCCCTCGACCTCTTCATCGCATTGTAAATCCCGTTCGACTCCTCCATCTGGGCCTGAATAACCCGGTTGGATTCAGTTAGAAAACGATGGGACTCCTTCAGATTAGAGACCGTCAGCTCCTCGGTGACCAATCTCGAGTCGAGGAGGGCCGCCTTCTCCTCCGCTTTCTGCAACTGAAGAAGAAGCTCTTCCTTTCGCGAGGAGGATTCGCCCGCCTTCTTCATTGCAGGGGATATTTCCTCGGTCTCCATGGCGGTAAGGAGAGCGCAGTGCTGGAGGACCTGAGGAAAACAATAAACGTGTTAAAAGAAACTGAAACCGAGGAAAATTAAACTTGAGATTTAAAAAAAAAAAACTACCGACCTTAACCGCCTCCTAAGCTATGGCGGCCACTTGGGCCTTCATGGTGTCCCGGGGAATCTTGACCCCGGCCGCCTTCTCCTTGTCCGCCAGCAAGCTGTCGGCTACGGAGAGCCCTGAGGGCACCTCAATGCAGAAGTCGCCCTCCTGCACTTGGATCCTGGTAGGGGGTGGCCGAGAGACCACCCGCTTCTGTCTCTGGAGGGGGACTTCCTCGGCGGGGGGAGACTCCTCCTCCATCACCCGGGGCGCCGGGTCCCGCACGTGCCTCTGACCCTCCCTCCCCCCCCCCCACAGCGCTCCTCCGGGACTGGGGGTGCTGCGGAAGGCTTGGCCAGAGGAGTTTGCATCGGGGCCCCGCTTGGACCGGGTCGAGACGAGCTTGCACCACCAGTCTTTCTTCTTTGGGCCTTGGCGGCCATGGTAGCCATGATTTTTGATCGGTCCACGGGCTCTGCAAAAAAGAACACACAAGAGAAAAGGTCAGCGAAGTTCAAACGGAAAAGAAAACTTAGAAAAGTCTAAGAAGATCGTCAAAAACCCTAACTTATCCAAAAAAACGTGCTGGACAGAGCCCAGCCCAACTCAGTACCTGCTCGGAAAGCAGGACATTAGCCCGCTGGATCGGTTCCCACTGGGACACCACCCTCGCCACGGAAGAGGTCGACCGCTTCGCCCTCGGGCAGTCGAACCTATGCCACTGTGTGGGCACAGGCCAATCCTCGCCCTTCGGTAGCCCGACGTAGACGTACTTCTTCTTCCATTCATGGATGGAAGAAGGAACGACCACTACCCCCGACCCAGCCATCCCACCCTTACGTTTTTTAAATGAAAAGTACACCCAGCTCGGCTCTTCCTTACTGGTACCGGGGTGATTTTTATAACAAAGAAAAGACACAATGAGGGTCAAACTGAAAGAGATCCGTTCAAATTTTAACCGGACCAGAAACCCGAGGAGGATCCTCCACGAGTTCGGCGCTAGCTGGCCCGGGGCAAGACGGAAGCAATGAAGCACCGCATGAACCTTGGGTGAGAAGGGCAGACGCGTTCCTGCCCGAAATGCTTCCAGATACAGAACAATCTCCTTACCCCGCACCTGGTTTGCCCGCTCATCTTCTCTGGCCAAGCGGAGTGAATAGCCATAGGGGATATGGAATCGAGTTCGGATGTCGGAAAGCTCATCCAGACAATTCAAAACGGAGGGCCCATCGCGGGCATTACCGATGCGCATCTTGGGAGCCCTTGCCGCCGCCCGACGGCGAGTGACAAGGGTGGCCCTGGCTCTAGGGGGCAAACCCGAAGATGCAGTAGAAGAACCCTCTCGGCTATCTGAAGCCGAGGAGGAGGAAGACCCGCTAGGCTCGGCCCCAGAAACTGGAGCCTCATCGCCCGACTCTACCCCTATTATATCTATAGACACCTCGGAGGAAGACATCTAACCCGATTCAAGGAAAGGATTTTCCGAGGAAAAT
The DNA here is from genome assembly GCA_030015575.1 of Agapanthus africanus. Lineage (NCBI taxonomy): Eukaryota > Viridiplantae > Streptophyta > Magnoliopsida > Asparagales > Amaryllidaceae > Agapanthus > Agapanthus africanus. Next base: position 446,419,725 of record CM057347.1, on the reverse strand, counting down.
GAGGCTGAAGATCTGACCTAAGTAGGGGTGCGCCGGGCAATCTTCAAGCAACGAAAGACAACTAAGGCAAAAGTGTCGGCCCTAGATGCTCCCTTTCTATTTATACCCTCCAAAGAGAACATCCTACGGCCCAGATCGACTCCCACCAAAACGAAGCGTCGCACCTAGCGGCCGTCGGAGCTCTACGTGGCGGTCGGCCATTGGAGACGTCTCTTCGTGGCAGGAGTCAGAGAAAGCCTGTCGCTCCCCGCCAACTGATGCTGGACACGTGGCCTGCAACCTAACTGACGATCGAGTGAAACGGCGCCCCTCATTAAAGCGCAATCATTTCACTGATCCGCTGACGTCATCGGGGATACGCGTGAAGGCGCACGGGAAGACGTCACGTGGGCTCAAAAATCGAAACGACGCGACTGCCAAAACGGCATGTCGTTCCCGGACAATCCACCACAAGGAATTACCGGAGCCAAGTTGAGAAGAGAAAACCAGGCAGGCCACTCTCGACCTGACCCATAAATAGGTCGGACCGAGAGTGAGGGACTAATGATGATGCTCAATAGCAGGAATTCCTCATGTCACGACACGTAGCGGATGACGTGTCATCCGCGTAAGCCCGCTAGGCCCCTGGGGGCTACGGAGGTGGAACAAGTGTGTTACAGTGGGGACTTTCCTCGGACCTCGTCTCCGAGGTTGCACCCCCACTTCTTTCCCCCGAGCAATTCAGCAGCCGAACTAACATTCCCTTTGCTTGTCTCCGAGCTATTGCAGGGCTGAGCTTCCTCGACCTCCCGGCTCGTCTCCGAGCCATCCTTTGGGCTGAGCTTGCTCGACCTCCCCGATCAACCGAAAGTGCAGAGCCCCAGCGACTCTGCAACGGCTCCGTGTATCTCGCCAACACGAGATATCCGCCACCCCACGTTCCGCATCCCATACAGGTGCATTCCCTCATTAATGGGCGTATCCCGTCATTAACGGACGGATCCCGCCATCGGCGCGGGCATAACGCAAGGGTGTAACGGACGGCGATGATCTCGCACCGGCTAGCTCCATACGACCACTATATAAACCTCTCTTCCAGACGACTCAGGTAATTCGAACTGATTCCAATAGGCCGCTGCTCTGCTCTAATTTCTCGGTACTAACTTGATCGTCGGAGGGTCCTACGGTGGTCTCACATCCCGGGACTTCCCCTGCAGATAGCTCGGCCACATCAACTCCTCACAACCTATTGAGATTCATACAACAACTCAAATACCACATCAAAACTGCTCGCGACTAGATTGACGGAGGACAACATCTGAAGAACATCAACGACTCCATCAGCTTCCCATTAGACTATTTAGATATATATTTTAACAAATCATGCCCCATAAGAGTCTTGTATGATCCAATGAGTCACTTAAAGTAATTATCATACCATGTCTCTGCATCTCTAATTCCAAATAAACTATTGAAGATTTGGTACGAAGCTAAAGTCAGATTAGTGTCCATGACCTAATTAAGATAGAGATACAACCTTATTATATAACAATATCACTCAATATTATATGGTTTATTTAATAGTCTAACTTCTCGTCTCCATTATTTTAATTGCCGACAAAGACTAGTGCACAAATATACACTGTTTAGAAATCACGTTATGGGAGCAAGGTCTTAATCTTTCTACTTTAAAATAAATCTTAGAGGAGTCATTTACACAAAAAGATGGTGTTTTTTAAGACCCTATTGGCTTTTATTACGTAATCTAGAAGCTCTCTTAGTCACGAAATTTGATCTTAAGGGACATAATATTATGGTTTAGGGAAAGGGGGGCAGTTGAAAGGCTTACATCTATTATATAACCTTTTCATGTTGTTGTCTCAAGGGCTAATTTTTCTTTGGTTATTGAAATATTTTGAGGGTAAGTTGTAGTTTGATTTGGGTTTTCACTCTTATTGCCAATGGTGTAAGATTTTATGTCGTCCTAGTTCCAACTACAAAATTTGTAATTGAGTTTGTTATGGAACTTTTCGATGCTATCTATGTTGGATATGGATTTGTAGGTTCACTTTAAGAAATAGCCATACGAACCGATTTAATTTGGTTCGATCATTGGATGGAAGGATGATTAACCTTTGAAGATAATGTTTCTCATACATGGATTTTTTTCTTGTCGTTGATTGATCCTGAAGAATCTTTAAGTTTGATTCTACATTCGGTAATTGTTCTAAGCAAATCTTGGGTCAAATTTGTAATAATCACCGGTATTTGGTCGTGGAATGCATCTCTGGCTGGACATGATTACTTTAGCCTACTTCAATAACAAATTCCGGCGACAGCCTTGGACGTTCGGTGTCTGGTTGTTTGCGTACCTTAGGAACTGAAGTCCCAAGGTTGCTTCGAAAGATAGGTTTGTTTCCATACGAACAGTATTGTTAGACTCAGCGAATTTTGTTCTTTACTTTTGATTACTGGAATAAAAGATAGTGGGTCCCACCGGAGGTTCCAGAGGAGATGTCGGCTTTTAATATTTCCTAAATTAAAAGAGTTAAGCCGAACAATATAACATTTAAAGCAACACATGCCTTCCTAATTATTGTAATCAAGGAAAATGGGATTGATATTTTTTGGATGGGTTTTATTTGCAAAAACTTATTATTTGCGGACTAAGCTTTTATATAAGAAACAACAACCGATATAATCAATAACTTACAAGGAATACGATGTTCGATGATACTGTTGTGGGCACCAACCTGCAAAAGGGGAAGACAAGGAAGCCAAAAATGAGGCAAAATCCGGCTGGGTTAGATAACCAAAGTCACCACCCACGTCTAAACGCGGGAAAGAGAGAGAAGAGGGGTGAAAAAAGCGGAGTGGAGGTGAATATCAGAGAAAGGAGGGGTAAGGTATCGCAAAATCCCTGTGGAAACCCGATGGAATCAGCTACCCATGAGGAACTCCCAATCGGGCACAACTCGGCTTTGCTTTGAAGAAAAAGCGAAACCGACGTGAGAGGACCCGTGCAGACAGAAACTGGTTTTGTTTGCAACTTTAGGTACGTGGATGCCTTCTGAGAAGGTGTCTGGGTACTTTGGGAGCTTGGGCGTCTTTTGAGAAAGCGCCTGAGTTTTCCGGGAGCACACTTTTGAATTTTTCTTTCTATTTTTTCTCGGACCTTGATCAAAAAGAGATTTACGATAGAGGGTACTCGGATATAATCCTATCCTCTTTATTATTCTTGGCCAAAGTTTGCAAAATGATTGAAATGAGAGATCAATCAAAAAACTAAACCTTTTTTTTATCTTTCAAAACCTTATTTTTTGGGTTTTAGAGAAATTTCGATTTATGAAAAGAGTCCTAAGATGAATCCTCCTCTCTTTATTGAATATACCCCAATCTCAAGAAAATAGTAAGAAAACCAACCAAAAAAACACAAAAGAGAAGCCACTCCACTTGCATAATGTCACGCCCCCTGCCCCAGCACGGATAGTATTGTCCGCTCTGATCGAAACTTCACGGTTTTGTCCTTTAGAGCGAATCAGACTCGAGGAAGGGCCACTTCCCAAGAGGTCACCCATCCTAGAATTTCCCTAACCCGAGCATGCTTAACTACGGAGTTCTTCGAACTCCGGAGTGCTGGTTCATCCAAAAACTTCATAATTGATGGTGGTATCATTACATTTATACTGCATTTCAATCCTCTTTTGGAATGTGCTTCTAGAACTTGATCACATTATTCTGAAGCGGTTCCACACTCAGATCACCATGTGTCCACAACAGACCGCACTGAGTGTGGACAGAGCAGATCACCATGATATCCGAAATCCGCACCGCTCTGGGGTATTACACATAAATAAGGAAAATGAGCTAAAAAGGTATGAGAAATGAATAAAACGCAAAGAAGGAATCTTGGATCCCCATTTTTCCAAAGTTTGTTGTTGTTAGAAAAGTTCAAAACTTAATTAGACGATCTAAAATCGAGAAGTAGGATCTTCAATCCTAAATCCTAGTTCTAGAAAGGAAAATTCATGTCTTTCTTTTTTAAGTTTGTGTCTTTTGAGATTTTTTGAGATTTTGTTAGTCTATGGTGTTTTTTTGGGATTTCTAAGCTAATCTAAGGGCTGCTTTTGTTTGAGGGGTGGAGGCATGAGCTCATGGAGAGATCGAGTGAAAGGTTGAGAGAGTTAAAAAGGTGAGAGATGGAAGAAGGATCAAGGGTCTTCTCATGAGCATGAGAAAACTTATTTATAGAGCGAATGGTTAAGATATGAAATGGAGAGTTGTGATTGATTGTAGAAAGATAGAATAGTTGAGATTTTGTAGAAATGAACAGATCTCTATTAATACCTAAGCTTATTTCATTCTAAAATACTTGGTCTCCATGCAATTTCCTAATAAAACAAAAAAATATAAGTTAGGTATGTTTTTAGGTAAAAAGAGTGCATGTTATAGTATTCAAGAGATGGAAGTTAAGTTAATGGTTCATTAGGAGAAAAATCTTATGTCATAGGTTTGACAAGTCAAGTGGGGAATAATTATCACTAATCAAGCGCTTGATAGCAACAATTAACCCTAATCGCTTATATTCAAACCAAATAGCAAACGATACTCAAATGACTTAAAATTTTGCGTGGAGAATCATCTAAGTGAGTTATAAGGATCCATCAAGAAAAATTGGCAAGTTTATCCTCGTGGGCCCACCATATTATTTTAATGATAAAATAATGAGAGGGCTTTGGCTCATTAGGTAAACGTTGTCGATTTTTATTGAAATTTTTATGGCATGTCCTCATAAATATATTAAGATGATCTGGAAAGTTTAATATCATTTGGCTCAAAGGATCATGAGATATGGATTTTTTAGCGTATCGAAAATGGTATTTCGGTTACTTGAATGAATCTTGAATCATGCACTTAAGTTGCCTCCATATATACCAAACAGTTATTTTTATGCAGAAATAAGATGAATGATATGATGCAGATGCACTGGCGAGATGAGAATACAAGGTTATGATGCGACAAATGGTGCAGGGGAAAAATGGTAAATTCGCAAATCGCTGTTTAGCTGGGGTGTACTGCATAAGTGAATCATTATTCAGTGTTGTTGTCAGCTAAGAGTCTGATATTTTACATTCGATTTATAAGTATCGGATACAAATACAACAGTCATTTTACATCTATCTTTTAAATACAAGTCCTTTTAGCACAACCGCAGAGCACACATACATTGTATCCTTCATATATCAGCCCACAAACCGCTGTTTACATTCAAACACAAGTTAAACAAGGGACATCTCGGCTTGTAGGGCGAATTAGATAATTTAGCTCTACATAGGGAGTTGCGTCACATATATAACGCCTTCACATAACTACAGCATGACGACGTGTCAGCTGAAGCTTGTTCTTCTGTCCCATGTGTTGGATATGTATGCGTTAGAGGCCTGTATTGTATATGATGCTAGAGATATGTATGTACAAGAAAATCTTGCTCAGTTGTATATAATATATTATTTGAGTTGATTTTGTCTTAATATGTGTATTTTTTTCTCTTGTTGCTTTATATTGCTTACACATATAGATAAAGACTCGATACAGTAGTATACTATTTTGATTTGTCTTTATCTTAACACGTGCATATATTATACTCGATATCACATATGGCGGATACATGTTGATAAAGCCCGTAGGATTTTGCTTGACTACCAGCGTTAAGATGGAGATCATACTTGTGAGAGCTGGGTAGTTCATAAGCATATTCTTAAAGGTTTCAAATCGCAGGAGTATCGAGACGGTGCATCGATATTCCAGAGTAGACTTGTGTATACATTTCTAGACCCCGACAAGGGGCGTTGGTTGGTCCCACAACCATTGGTGTGATCACCTAAGATTATATACAAGTGCTCACTGGGGTTGAGTATACTGGACGGACTCGCCAAGAACATCTAGATGGTATTATACCTATCGTCAGATAGCGGTTCTCAGGTGACATGAATACATATTAGTCTTTGGACTTGAGATCATCATTTTCTCATGTGAGTTCCCACTGTGCTTTGATCATTACCCTGCCACGGCTCTACTGAGTCGTGCAAACAAGTTTTGGTTGGATACAGTCCCGAGCCACATGGAGGCAGTGAGTGATTGTCAGGGATTCGTCTCTCCCGGTATTAGGAGGCAATATTGCACTGTCACGCCCCGCTTCCTGGTGTACGGGAAAGGGGGCGCGGCGAGGCCCGCTACGTATTTACTCAGAAGTAAACACGCTAAGCGTATCTAAGCAATATAAAGTAAATATACACAAGAAGACATGACAAGAGATATAATGAACTACAACTTTTATTTATTCAACATTTCTTTACAATACAACTAGAAATATAAATACAAGTCTGGAATGCAATGCCTAAACAATGGCATGAACTGAATGAAAGGTATGTATAAGTAAAGTCAATGCTCAGGGTCTTCTGTGAACTGCTCCAAGTACTCCTGGCTGGTCTCGATCTCTAGTGAGTCCGATCCACCTGACAACATTCCAAAGAAGAAGAGAAATATGAATGTCGTCAGCGAAAAATCGCTCGGTAAGTCCCAAAGAAAGAAGGGGAAGAATAGACAGAGAATAGAACAGGTGAAGTAGCTAATGTTATATTTGTTATACTAACGTGGTTGTTATAGTTTGGTACAGAATATACCAGTGTATACGAGAGGAATCCAACTTATACCGTGGAATTTGGTAACCCGTAGTACAAGGCTCCGTCGATAATACCACGGAACAACAGCATGGATATAATTACGACTTTTAGTGACCACCTCGTGCCACCGTAAACATGTTCCGTACCAGTCTACTCCTTTATAAACCCCGTAGTGTCTTATTGTATTGATTGTATTGTCTTGAATTGTTTTGTGTAATAAATTGTTCGACTTGCCGAAACCATGATATCATGTAAATAGAATGGATATAAATGGGTAGACATGTAATCAGGGTATATCCATGGTTCGGTTCAGTCGAGTCAGATTGATATAGATTGAATTCTGGTATAGACGGATTCATGTTGAATTGAAGTTATACTTGAATTGAATTCAAATCCGATTGTATTCAGATTTGACCATGACTCGAACTAAGTCAGACTTTTAAACAGAATTGAAGTCTTGATTGTTTTGATGATATCGGTAACTGCTGCACATGGACGGCAGTATTTATGTCTTTTTCCAAGACAATTACCATGTTGATAACACCGTTGTTAGGTTGTCTATCTTAGATTGGCAAGCACCCATATTCTTCGGCTCCCTGAAGCTCAAGAGAACTGGTCCAGCTTAAACCTATGTTTATTAGGGTCCTTATTGTAAATTAATATAACTTGAGGGGCTTTTATGAAAAATAGTTTTGATACATTTCAAAGTACACCTTAAGTATTTAATTATCGTCTTTAGGGTTTTCATAGATGTATATTTTTATAAAGTGAAATATTCTAGTGAATACAACCTAGTTTTCATTGTATATGGTATTTTAGTGTAAACTTGGAATAATATTGAATTGTAAAGATAGTTTCATGAAATGGTGATTCCTTTGATTTCGAAAACATGGAATATTTGTATAATATATTTAAAATAGATCTTTTGATAATAGCTATAAATATATATATATATATATAAATTTTATTTATTTCGTAGAAATCTCATTTTCTTAAAAATTGCATTAAAAATTCTATCGAGATCGAATGCTCCTTTCGGAGGTCTGTATCTTGATCTACTAGGCCCAAGGACGTGCGATAACCCGCATCATCCCGATCGGGGTTCCCCAAAATGGGTTGTAGAGCCGCAATTGTAAGGAATTTAATTAACACACACTTTTTAAAGAAAACAGTTTTGATTGTTCAAGATATTTATTCGTAATCTCGTATTTTCCCATAAACTAAAGTCCAAAAATTCATCGTGCTATATCAAAGATGTGTGTTATGATGAGCTAGGTCATTATCTCGTGAGTTATCTAAAGGTAATACGGTTAAATTGAATATTTACAAGTTGTATGTAACATAATGGTATTTTACTGTAAAAATGAAATAAAAATTGCAACATGAATTATTTTGAGATGAAACTTATTCTAATGTGTTTATTTATGTTTGTTAAATATTATGAGAGAATATGGTATTTTGTTATTTAAGAAAAATGGAGTTTTTAAAGAAAAACGAATCGGAAGTCGGAATAACTCCGCTTCCGACGAGTTTTGAAAAGTGAAAGTTTTATACTAGAGATTGAGAAGGGGAGAGGGGACTTACGGGTTGGAAAATAAGAGAAGAGACAGGGGAAGCTGTCGGAATCGTCGGGAAGTCGTTTCGTCGCCGGATTCTCCACGAAACTTCGTCGGAATTTCGCTTCTTTTTAACTCCACTTATACAACTTGAGACTTGGAATTTTTAGAGAGTTTTTGTAATGAAATTCTGAGTGAGTGTTCCCCTCCGAAGGACACGACGAAGACGCGTCGGACGTCTTGCCTGAAATTCGGGGCAGATGCTAATTGGTGCTATCCGTCCACCTCTCCGAAGATGCCAAGTTGATTTATGGCACCGTGTATCGAAGGTTTAAACGGATGCGGCCGATATAGCAGACTTCGTCAGATTCCCCCTCGTTCGAGGGGTTTTTGATTGTGGGGATGCTCTTCCCTGCAGGCGCAAGCCCCTGCAGTTAATTACGCTACCGCATTGCGGTAACAACTTTCTCCTTCTCCAGCTGATCACTTCGTGTCGTGTTTGTTTGTTTTGTTTATGGTTGCCCGTGGATTGTATACAGAGACTAATTTATGTGGTCGCCCGTAGGACGTGGATTAGTCCAAATCCGTATTTTCTTAGATTTGGGTTTGGGGTTTTGGTTTAAGGATACGTTAGTCTCATTTGGGACTAAGATCAACTTAAACATTTGTTAAGGATACGTTAGTCTAATTTCCAGACTAAGATCAACTTAACAGGATCATTTAGATCCAACAAAAGAGTATTTGAACTCTATTGTTTAGTTTACGGACATTTCGGTCGATCTCCAGTTTAGGGACATGGCGGTCCATGGAATGTATGGCCGTCGGGACCCGTCACCTCTCTGAAGACGTTGAAGGATTACAACGACAAATATCAGAGGAGTTCAGAGATGTACCCTTGAACCAGTGTTGGTTGTGAGGTCTATAGTCCAATTTGGGACTAAAATCTGTTTGAAGATCTATGAGCATATGGGCTCAGTTGAATATTTTATTGTTCTGTCTGTTGAGCCTTTATTTGGGCTCGGTCCTTTTAATAATGCATAGCATTGGGCTCTGTAATTAAATGCATAGTATTTATATTTGGTCTGTTAGACCTTTACTTGGGCTCTGCCCTTTTAAATAATGCATAGCATTTATAGTTGGCTGACAGTGCGCCACGTGGCTTGTCAGGCGCTTTGCGCCAATTAAAGAGCGCAAGGCGCTAGCGCATGCGAAGGTGATACGTGTCACGCTCTGGTGAGCGCAAGTCTGTTAGCGCAGTGCGCTGCGCTAGTGCGCTGCTGACACTTGGCGCGCCCTGATGCAGTGCGCCATTCCAAGAGCGTAGTGCGCTATATTTAGGAGCGCAGAGCGCAGATTGTTCTGTGATTGACACGTGGCGCTCTCTGGCACAGTGCGCCAATCCAAGGTGCGTAAAGGCTCATTTCAAAAGTGCAAGGCACTGTCCAATAGCGCAGAGCGCATCTTGATCCAATTTAGATCAAAGAAACAAGTTTTTCTTGTTCTAAAGAGGTTCTACCTCAAGATTCAAAAACCAATGGTTCATCAAAAGGCTGTGCCTTTATATAGATCAAAAGATCTAGGGATGAAGTAAATTACTTCTTTAATCTTTTACGATTGGATCTTTTTTGATCTTTTTTCTTTTTGTAGTGAAGATCTTGATCTTGTTCTTAGATTTTTGATCTTTTTAGAAGAAATTCTTCTTTTTGTGAGGTGTTTTCATCTCTGTTCTTCCAAGAATTTAATTCTTTATCTTGAAGAAGATGATCTTCTTTCTTCAAAGGCTTGCCTTTCAAATTTTTCAGAGTTTTCCCTTTTCTCTATGTCTCTATATATCTCTGAGACTTGGAGTCTAGGGGCCTTTATATAGGGCCAATTGGTTTGTTGAGTTAGTTACAGAGATCTTTCTCTGATTGATCTGGGAATATTTCCCCACCGTTGGATTTTTGATCCTAAGGCCTCTGTTTTACAGAAGACAATCTTCTTATTTTAATAAGATTGGAAAGATCTTTCTAGAATTTTAATTCTGATTAATTAAATAATTTATTATTTAAGTTTTAGTTCTGGCGCAGTTGGCGCAAGCGCACCTGCGCTTGACACGTGTCGCGCAGCGCAGAGCGCAGCGCAACTACGCTAGCGCACCTGCGCTGACACGTGTCGCGCAGCGCAACTGCGCTAGCGCACCACTGTTTGACACGTGGCGCACAGCGAAGAGCGCAAGTTATCTGAAGCGTTCTTCCTTTAAAATTTGAATTTTTAAAACAGAGCCTTGCTCTGATTGGGGGTGTGCTGCCTTGGGCGCAGCACTCCTTGCGCTGGCGTGTCTACTGTTGACACGTGGCGCTCTGCGCGCAGTGCAAGAGATCTAAAGCGTTGCTTCACCTTTTGAATTTGAAATTCAAACAGAGCTTTGCTCTGATTGGGGAAAACAGTGAGGAGGGGTGAAATGTGGTGTGGTATTTATAGGAAAAATTAGGGTTAAGGGTAATGAAGAATGGAATTAAAATGTGCATTAAAAATGAAATAAAAAGAGGAATTATCACTCTCTGGATATTTTCAGAGTAAACAAACAATGTGGGGGTAGTGGGGTAGGCGAAGGGGTGCCAGGGAAAAATTTGGGGAGCATCCCCTACGGGGGGCCCGGTGGTGCCAGTCCAAACCTATATCTCGCCGACCAATTTCCAGCGTTGGATGGTGGGATTTTGGCCACGTGTTGGTGTCGTTTGGTATAACTCAGTGCACGTGTTTGTTTTTGTTGTGACTTTTCATTTTACGTATAGTGTACGTGCAAACCTTTGGGCTTCTAAAAGGTTAAAAGAAAAATCAATAAAAATAATATGTGGCTGGAGGGATTCGATCACAGGGGTTACGTCACAGCAATGCAAGACTTTACCAATGAGCTATAAGTGCTTTCTTGCTGTTAAAAAACAAATCAAATTTATAACTTGTGCTCAGGCTTAAGTGTTCCTTTCTGTATTTTGGAAAAAAATTCTGTACAGAAAGTTTAGGGTTGTTACATTCTACCCTCCTTATAAAATTTTCGTTTTCGAAATTTGTAGAAGAAAAGTATAATAGATTCAAAACAATTTGGTGATGATGATGGTAATAGAACTAGTGTTAATGCATAAAAATATTTCGAAGAACGAAAGAATACAAAAGTTTTGGAAAGTTGTAAGGAAATTACCAGGGTTATCTTGGTCTACAGTCTCGGCTCCTACGTCCGCTAATGTGAAAACCTGACGCCGGGTTACATTCCTCTTAGCTAGAGGCACATTTCTTTGTCCTTGGGGCATGTTTTTCTGCCCTCGAGGCATGTTCCTCAGTGCTTGATGGAATTGGAGATTAGGCTGTGCGGTAGGTCCACATGGAGGTGGAGATGGAAGAGCAAGACGAGGTGCAGAAGCGTGGATAACTGGTCGCTGCGGATAAGTATTGTGGGTTGAAACTGGGTTGCGTCTATAAGGACATGTTCCAATTCCATGATTGGATGCGCCACAAACTAAGCACAGGCCTTTTGCGCGCCTACAGTCCTTTCACAAGTGTCCATCCCTCTTGCAGTAAAAGAAAAAATCTGGACTTGGCTGGTTATCTGTTACTTCTGGTCTCCTGAGTTCAAACGATAGCCTTGAAGAGGCTCCTCCTTCCATCTGAGTAGCAGGGCATTTCACACCGGTAGATTGTGGTCTGCCCTTCTTCTTCACTACTGCCTCGTATCTTTGGGCAGCCTTCAAAGCCAAATCATGGGTTGGGAAATCTCCTGTAGCAAAGGCAGCTTGGATTTCCGGATCCAACCCTTGCTGAAATCTTCTAGCCCTGATCTCAGCAGTCGGTATGAGATGGGTCGCAAACCTATTACGGTCTTGCATTAGCTGTGTAGTATGTGATATTTGAAAATCGAATATTGAGACATATGTTACCTACTAAGCATTGTAAACTCGGTGTCATATTCATCTACAGATTTGTTCTACATAGAACCCTATTGTAGGTTGATGAACTGCTGCTCCATGTCAAATCGGGCAGTCTTAGGAAAGTACTTCGCGTCGAACATATCGCGAAAATTCCTCCATTTGATAGGCTGGTCAAGACGGCTTTCTTCCGCCTTCCACCAAACTCGGGCGTTGTCGGTGAGTTGCAGCTTTGCATCTCGAACCCAAGCGATCTCTGGCACTTGTGCTGCTGCCAGATCATCCTCAATACTTTCAGCCTATTTCTCAGCTTCCAGGGGGCTCTCTTTCCCTGAAAATCGTTTTAGGCGCAATGCCCGGAATTGCTTTACTCTGAGCGCTTCCGCTTCTGGACGGTTCTGTAACAACTCCAATTTCAACGTACATAAAATGGTTTAAAAGTTAATGTATAAATGAAGTATTTGAAATCCTGTGTACACTATAAATATTTGATTTGCTTTTGAACAGCAAGAAAACACTTGTAGCTCATTGGTAAAGCCTTGCACTGCTATGACGTAGCCTCTGTGATCGAATCCCCCAAGCCACATTAACTTTTTATTAATTTTTCTTTTAATCCTTTAGAAGCCTAAGAGTTTACACGTGCACTACACGTAAGATGATGAGTTATAGAATAAACAAACATGTGCACTAGGATATATGAGGCGACAGAGACACGTGGCTAGAATCCCAAGCCCCACCACCGGTTCACGACCGGCAAGATTAGTGTTGGGATCGGCACCGCCGGGCCCCCCGTAGGGGATGCTCCTTATTTTTTCACCGGAGCACCTCTTCACCTACCCCACTAACTCCATATTGTTTTTTACTCTGCATTCTTCCAGGGAATGTTAAATCGCCTTTAATCCAATTTTTAATGCATATTTTTAATGCATTCTTTAACCCTCTAAACCCTAATTTTTCCTATAAATACCACACTCTATTTCACTCCTCCTCACTCAGAATTTCATTACAAAAACTCTCAAAAATTCTCAAGTCTAAAGTTGTGCAAGTGGAGTTAACAAGAGGTGAAGTTCCGGCGAAGTTCCGAAGAGATTCCGGCAACGAAACGACGCCCCGACACTTTCCCAAGCCTCCCTCTTCTCCCCTCTATCCTTGTAACCTGTAAGTCCCCTCTCCCCCTCTCCTTTTCTATTCTAAAAACATTCATTTTTAAAACACGACGGAAGCGGAGTTAATCCGACTTCCGTTTCGTTTTTCCTTAAAAATTCTATTTTTCTTAAACCATCAAATACCATACTCTCATAATGTTTAATAAACATAAATAAACACATTAGAACAAGTTTCATCTTAAAAAAAATCTTTTATGCAACTTTTATCGCATTTATACGGTAAAATACCATATACTTTACATTTCGACATAATTCACATATTTCCTTGTATTACCTTTAGAAAACTCACGAGGTAAGGACCTATCTCATCACAACACACATTTTGGACATAGCACGATTTATTTTTGGACAATATTTTTAGGAATATTACGAGTTACAATAAAATACCATAAACTTACAAAACCGTTTTCTTTAAAAAGAGTGTTATCTAATTCCTTGCAATTGCGCCTTTAGAACCCATTTTGGAAAACCCTGATCAGGATGGTGTAGGTTATTGCATGTCCTCGGGCCTAATAGAGCGAGATGCAGACCTCCGAAAGGAGCATTCGATCTCGGTGGAATTTTTAATGATATTTTTTTAAGAAAATGAGATTTCTACAAAATAAATAAAATTTATTTTATTAAATATATATATGAATATTATCAAAAGATCTATTTTAAATATATTATACAAATATTCCATGTTTTCTAAATCAAAGGAATCACAATTATATGAAAGTACCATTTCAATACAACAATTCCAAAATTTCAATAAAATGCCATATACAATGAAAACTAGGTTTTACTCACTAGAAATTTTACTTTTATAAAATATACATCTATGAAAACCCCAAAGACGATAATTAAATATTTGAGATTTATTTTGAAAATATATCAAAACTATTTTTACATAAAACCCCCTCAAGTAATACTAAATTACAATAAGGACCCTAGTAAATATAGGTTTAAGCGGGACCAATTCTGTTCAGCCTCAGGGAGCCGGAGAATGTGGGTGCTTGCCTATCTAAGGTAGACAATCTAACAAACAGAGTTATCCACACGGTAATTGTCTTGGAAAAAGACACAAATCCTGCCGTCCATGTGCAGCAGTTACCGATAACATCAAAACTAATTCAGTACTTCAATTTCTTTTCAAAGTGTCTGACTCAGACTGAGTCTCAATCTAATCAATCTGACTTGAATATGATTCAATTATAAAATTATAATTCAACATGAATCCGTCGATTCAATATATATCAATCTATATTGACCGAACCGAACCATAGATATACTCCGTCTACATGACTATCCATTTATATCCATTCTATTTACTGATATCATGGTTTTGGCAAGTCGTCCATCTGTATAACAAAACAATACAATCAAAACAAAATACATCACGGGGTTTTAAAGGGGTAAATTGGTACGGAATGTGTCAGAATTGGTACGGAATGTGACCTTAATACACCTAACCTGAATATCCATTGCCGTTGTGCCGTGGCTGAACGGTTCCTTGTGCTCCGCATACCTTAGTCTCTGGAATAGTAGGACTCTTCTCGTATACACTGGCATATTCTGTACCAAGATACAAACAACTGCGTTAACAATATAATCGAACATTACTAGTCATATTCTCTTTCTGTCTAATCTATCTCTACTCATCTTTGGGACTTACCGAGCGATTATTCGCTGACGACATTCCTTTTCTTCTTTCTTTGGAATGTTGTCAGGTGATTCGGACGCATTGGAGACCGAGCCCAATACTGAGGACTTGGAGCAGTTTGCTATCGATCCCGAGCTATAAGCACGTGTACATACTTTTCATTTCTGTTATGCCATTATTTAGACATTGCTTTCTATTCATATATTTACATTCTAGTTGTACCTGTAAAAGAATGTTTAATAAATAAAGTTGCTGTTCATTTATATTCCGGTCTCTTATGTACATTTACTTTATATTGCTTAGATACGCTTAGCGTGTTTATTTCTGAGTAAATACGTAGCGGGCCTCACCGCGTCCCCTTCACGTACACCGGGAAGCGGGGCGTGACAGGTTTAATTGGCGGCCCATGCAGGTTAGTTCTGCATGGACATGCGGGTCAAATCTGCATGATGTCCTGAGCAATATAACACGAGAATCAGCAACTAAAAACATTCTTTACATTTCATATTCCTTGAATCTTACAATTTCATATACTTTGAATCTGTCCTAACCCTATTTTCTTTCAAGGTTATGGATTCTCCAAACAACGCCAGTACCAACTTCAACAACACACCACCACCTCTACCGCTTATGCCTACCGTCGATACTCCGATCAATGAGTAGACGGTACTACTTGAGGCGATCCGCAGCCTCCTGGAGGGACAGCAGCAGCAGACTGCTATTCTGATGAACCGTCCAGAAGAAGATGCACCCGGCGTAAAGCAATTTCGGGCTTTGCACCCAAAGCAATTTTCAAGAAAAAGGAGCCCTCTGGAAGCTGAAGAATGGGCTCAAAGTATTGAGGATGACCTGGCAGCGGCACAAGTGCCAGTGATTGCTTGGGTTCGAGTTGTGAAGATGCAACTCACTGACAATGCCCGAGTATGGTGGAAGGCGGAAGAAAGCCTTCTTGACCAACCTATTGAATGGAGGACTTTTCGTGACATGTTCGACGTGAAATACTTCCCAGAGACTGCCCGATTTGACATAGAGCAGCAGTTCATTCATCTACAACAGGGTTCTATGTGGACCAAATCTGTGGATGAATATGACGCTGAGTTTACCGTGCTCGGTAGGTAAGATATGTCTTAATATTCGATTTTCAAATATCACATACTACACAGCTAACACAAGACCTTAACAGGTTCGCGGCACATTTGATACCAATTGCTGAGATCAGGTCCAGACGATTTCAGCAAGGGTTAGATTCGGAAATCCAAGTTGCCTTAGCTACAGGGGATTTCCCAACGCACGAGATGGCTCTGAAAGCTGCCTGTAACAATCCTAATTTTCCTATACACTTTTCTATACACAATTTTTTAAAAAAAAAATTCAAAATCATAAAGGGGTATTTTAGACTGAGCACAAGATATAAGTAATTATTTTGTTTTTGATTACAAGTTACAAGAATGTAATAACTCCATTTTAAGTGTACAAGAAATTACTTTAAATTTAATGTATATTTGGAGTATTTACTATTGCTGCTATCATTTTAAGTAATTAAATAACTCCATAATTACAAGAAGGAGCTTGTAGTTTATTGGTAATACCTTGCACTGCTGAACCAAGCCACCAGAGTTCAAATCCCATACCCCACATTATTTTTAATATTGACTTTTTTTTAAAAGCTTTAGAATACTAAGAGTTTACACGTGCATATCTCACAAAAACCCCACTACACCCAAACATGTAACACTTGCAGGAGTTAGATGAACCGTCGGGGGGGATCCAGGCCACCGGACTCGGCCGGGAATCGGCCAACTCGGCCTTGACTCGGCCGACTCAGTGCTCCGACCGAGTCACGAACGAGTCACCCCCGATTCGGCCGATTCCGGCGATGGTCACAACATGAAAGTTGTGTCTTTTCATATTCGCTATGCACCTGCAAAGTTTCAGCCTCATACCATTTCCAGAGCTCTTTAAAAACCCCAATTACTCCACTTTTAATACATTTTTATTACATTTTATCACATTTTTATTTTTAACTTTTCATCTACCCTAACCCTGGCCTAACCCTATAAATACCAACCCTACACAATACCCTCTCACCCCCAAAATCTTGAGCCACTCTCTCAAAAGTTTTCCAAGAAGTGTGTGCTTTGAAAACAATTTCGCGGCGAAGCTCCGCGGGAATTCCAGGCAACGTTTTTAGAAACAACCGGCGACGAAGCAACGCCTCGGAAACTTCTTTAGTTCCCATATACTCTTTAGTATAGATCGAAACCCGTAAGTCTCATTTTATCTCCCTTTCTAATTCTCAAAAATACGAAATTACAAAACCCGACGGAATCGGAACAAATCCGATTTCCGATTCGATTTTCTATAAAAATTTCACTTCTAATCAATTCAAACATGTCTAAATATCTTTATCATGATTATTAAACTTGTAAAAATCAATTTGAATAAGTTTTCATACATGAAATGATAACCTTTTTAACTTACCGTATTTTTTCACTTTAATACCATCATGTTTCAATTTCACATTTAACCCGTTAACATTGCTATACCTTAAAATAGATCACGAGATAATGACCTACCTCCTCACACACACATATTCAACCATAATACGCTATCTTGAAAACTCCTAATACGATAAAACAAGATTTTATATTAAAATACCATTTCCTTAATAAAACCTTTTATAAAAGTTTAGGTTTGATACATTTGTTTAAACAATATCTTTAATAGGAAAAATACGATAAGTTGTGGACATCGATCGTTTATCTAAATCTGATTTTGTGATGTCTAGGCAAGTGTGTCTAAGGCAAGTGGTTACTTAATTAGGGCCACTACTTGTAGTGGAGAGCCTCCCACTTACCTGGCACTTACCTGGCCGCAATTGGCGGTGAAGAGGCGATTTGAGGTTTCTAACGACTTATCGTTTAGACCTTTTAGAAATAGGCTAGTTGACTCAGGAAACCCTAGAATCTAAAATACGGAAAATTACACTTTGCAAATAAATACCTTTTACTTTATAAAACCGTTTTCTAAAGGATTAGTATTTTACAATTTTTGCAAAGCGTCGCTACAACCTATCTTTGGGGAACCCGTTCGGGATCGTGCGGTTTATCGCACACCCTCGGACTAGTAGTGCGAGATTCAGACCTCCGCAAGGAGCATTCGGTCTCGAAAGGTTTAAAATACGACATCTTAAAAAAATGAGATTTTTGGAATATAAAATATTTATTAAAAATTATTTTTGTATAAATATATGTATATTTATCGTTTAAATACCTATTTTATTATAATATAAATTTTCCACCTTTTTCTAAAAATCACAAAGAATATATTTTACACTAAAATACCATGAACTTCAAATAAACAATATTACAACTAGGATATTCTCACTAGAAATGTCACAATATAAAATCCACCCTCATTACAACTCTAAAGACGAATAATAAATACTTGAGGTGTATTTTGAAAAGTATATAAAAGTATTTTTACATAAAACCCCCTCAAGTTTTATAAATTACCTTAAAGACCCTAGCAATTATAAGACTTCGATTCACATCCCTGATTGTCTGACTCGGGTTTGAGTTTGATTAATCTGACTTGAATATAATTCAAGTCAACCTACAATATACAATATCCCAATTCAATATGAACACATGAATCCATGAATACAATTATCAGTTTATACAATTTGGCTGAACCGAACCATGGATATATTCCTTTTACACAATTCTCAGTATTCCATTTACATGACTCTACGGTTATAACCGTTTTCTGATATCATGGTTTCGGTCAGTCAGTCAATCAATACAATTTTACAAGATAACTATACAAACAAGACATCGCGGGGTTTAAGGGGGTAGATTGGTACGGAAGGTGTTAAAGGTGGCACGAGGTGGTCAGTTTTAACACACCTAACATGAATCCAGTTGCTGTTGTACCGTGGCATAAACGGTTCCTTGTACTATACGTGCCCTTAGTCTCTGGCATATAGAGACTCCCCTCGTATACACTGGCATTCTTCTGTACCAAGCTACAAACAACAGCGTTGACATAACATTACAACAATAGTTTACACTTTAAAATGTATCTTCTTATTCTGTCTTTTCCTACTTCCCTCTTACCTTTGGGACTTACCGAGCAACCTGTTCACTGACGACATTCTGTTTCTCTCTTCTTTGAATGTCGTCAGGTGATTTGGATCCGGCAGAGGTTGAGCCATCGCAAGAAGACTTGGAGCAGTTTACTGAAGACCCTGCACTGTAGTTTCTTTGTACACTTTTCCTTTCTGTACTTTTCATTTCCTGTTATGCCACTGTTTAGGCATCTTATTATTTCAGTTGTATTTCCTTTTCATGTATTGTACAAATAATGTTAATAAATAAAGGTTGCTGTTCTTTTCATTTCTTGTCTCTTGTGTATTTATTTTATATTGCTTAGATACGCTTAGCGTATGTACTTCTGAGTATATACGTAGCGGACCTAGTCGCGTCCCCTTCGCCGTACACTGGGAAGCGGGGCGTGACAGGTTTTGTTGGTGGCCCATGCAGGTCAGAGCTGTATGAAACCCTATCATGCAGTTCTGGTCTGCGTGAACAACCTAAGCAATATAACACAAGAACCAGCAACTAAAACATTCTCTACAATTCATGTTCCTTGAATCTTACAATTTCATATTCCTTGAATCTTATCATTTCATTTGAATCTGTCCTAACCCAAATTTTTCTTCAGGGTTATGGATTCCCCGAACAACAACAGCACCAATGTCAACAACACACCTCCAACTCCAGCACTACCTCTCACACCAGCTGTTCCTGCTCCACTCAATGAGCAAACGGTTCTGCTTGAGGCAATCCGCAGCCTCCTAGAGGGACAGCATCAACTCCTGAACCGTTCCGAGACTGACGCACCTGGGGTGAAGCAATTCAAAGCTTTACATCCCAAACAGTTCTCAAGAAAGGGGAGCCCACTGAAAGCTGAGGAATGGGCTCAAAGCACGGAGGATGATCTGGCGGCAGCACAAGTGCCAGAAATAGCTTGGGTCCGAGTTGCAAAGCTGCAACTCATGGATAATGCACGGAACTGGTGGAAGGCGGAAGAAAGCCGTCTTGAACAGCCTATTGAATGGAAGACTTTTCGCGAGAAGTTCGACGCGAAGTACTTCCCTGTGACTGCCAGGTTTGCCATGGAACAGCAGTTCATTCATCTACAACAAGGTTCGATGTGGGACAAGTCAGTAGATGAGTATGACGCTGAATTCACCATGCTCAGTTGGTAAGATATATCACAGTATTTCAAATTTTTGATATCACATACTACACAACTAACACAAGACCATAACAGATTTACGGCACACCTGATACCGACGGATGAGATCAGAGCCCGTCGATTTCAACAAGGTTTGGACACGGAAATCCAGGCAGCACTAGCTACAGGGAAATTTCCAACTCATGAAGATACTCTGGAAGCTGCCCGCAGTTATGAGGCAGTGATAAAGGCAAGGGGCAGACCTCAGCCTGCAGGAGTGAAACGCCCTGCCACTCAAATGGCAGGAGGGGCCTCTTCAAGGCCAGTTGTTGAACTCAGAAGACTGGAAGAAGCCAAGGATCGGCTAAGACCTGATTTTTGCTTTTATTGCAAGAGGGAAGGACACTTGTGGAAGGACTGTAGGCGCGCAAAAGGCCTATACTTGGTTTGTGGCGTGTTCAATCACGGAATTGGAAACTGTCCTTATAGACGCAACCCAGAACACCCACCCATCAACTACCCGCAGCAGCCAGTTATCCAGGCTCCTGCAACTCGTCCTACACTCCCAGCACCACCTCCATGTGGATTTCCTGCTCAACCAAATCGCTAATTCCATCAGGCACTGAGAAATATGCCTCGAGTACAGGGGAATATGCCTCCAGCTAGGAGGAACGTGCCACGGCGACATGCATTCACCTTAGCAGCCATAAAACCTGAAACTGTGAACCAAGGTAACCCAAGTAACTCCCTCACAAGTTTGACCAAAACTTCTTTACAATCTTTAGTTCTGTCATCAAACTGTTACACTTTCCTTTTACAAATTTCAAGGACAAAATTTTTATAAGGAGGGTAGAATGTAACAACCCTAATTTTCCTAGACACTTTTCTACACAAAATTTTTATAAAAAAATTTCAAAATCATAAAGGGGTATTTTAGACTGAGCACAAGATATAAGTAATTATTTTGTTTTTAATTACAAGTTATAAGAATGTAATAACTCTATTTTTAGTGTACAAGAAATTACTTTAAATTTAATGTATACTTGGAGTATTTACCATTGCTGCTATCATTTTAAGTAATTAAATAACTCTATAATTATAAGAAGGAGCTTGTAGCTTATTGGTAATACATTGCACTGCTGAACCAAGCCACCAGAGTTCAAATCCCATATCCCACATTATTTTTAATATTGACTTTTTTTAAAACCTTTAGAATACCAAGAGTTTACACGTGCATATCTCACAAAAACCCCACTACACCCAAACATGTAACACTTGCAGGAGTTAGATGAACCGTCGGGGGGGATCCAGGCCACCGGACTCGGCCGGGAATCGGCCAACTCGGCCTTGACTCGGCCGACTCAGTGCTCCGACCGAGTCACGGCCGAGTCACCCCCGATTCGGCCAATTCCGGCGATGGTCACAACATGAAAGTTGTGTCTTTTCATACTCGCTATGCACCTGCAAAGTTTCAGCATCATACCACTTCCAGAGCTCTTTAAAAACCCCAATTACTCCACTTTTAATACATTTTTATTACATTTTATCACATTTTTATTTTTAACTTTTCATCTACCCTAACCCTAGCCTAACCATATAAATACCAACCCTACACAATACCCTCTCACCCCCAAAATCTTGAGCCACTCTCTCAAAAGTTTTCCAAGAAGTGTGTGCTTTGAAAACAAGTTCGCGGCGAAGCTCCGACGAGATTCCGGCGGGAATTCCAGGCGACGTTTTTAGAAACAACCGGCGACGAAGCAATGCCTCGGCAACTTCTTTAGTTCCCCTATACTCTTTAGTATAGATCGAAACCCGTAAGTCTCATTCTATCTCCCTTTCTAATTCTCAAAAATACGAAATTACGAAACCCGACGGAATCGGAACAAATCCGATTTCCGATTCGATTTTCTATAAAATTTCACTTCTAATCAATTCAAACATGTCTAAACATCTTTATCATGATTATTAAACTAGTAAAAATCAATTTGAATAAGTTTTCACACATGAAATGATAACCTTTTTAACTTACCGTATTTTTTCACTTTAATACCATCATGTTTCAATTTCACATTTAACCCGTTAACATTGCTATACCTTAAAATAGACCACGAGATAATGACCTACCTCCTCACACACACATATGCAACCATAATACGCTATCTTGAAAACTCCTAATACGATAAAACAAGATTTTACATTAAAATACCATTTCCTTAATAAAACCTTTTATAAAAGTTTAGGTTTGATACATTTGTTTAAACAATATCTTTAATAGGAAAAATACGATAAGTTGTGGACATCGATCGTTTATCTAAACCTGACTTTGTGGTGTCTAGGAAAGTGCGTCTAAGGCAAGTGGTTACTTAATTAGGGCCACTACTTGTAGTGGAGAGCCTCCCACTTACCTGGCACTTACCTGGCCGCAATTGGCGGTGAAGAGGCGATTTGAGACTTCTAACGACTTATCGTTTAAACCTTTTAGAAATAGGCTAGTTGGCTCAGGAAACCCTAGAATCTAAAATACGGAAAATTACACTTTGCAAATAAATACCTTTTACTTTATAAAACCGTTTTCTAAAGGATTAGTATTTTACAATCTTTACAAAGCGCCGCTACAACCCATCTTTAGGGAACCCGTTCAGGATCGTGCGGTTTATCGCGCACCCTCGGGCTAGTAGTGCGAGATTCAGACCTCCGCAAGGAGCATTCGGTCTCGAAAGGTTTAAAATACAACATCTTAAGAAAATGAGATTTTTGGAATATAAAATATTTATTAAAAATTATTTTTATATAAATATATGTATATTTATCATTTAAATACCTATTTTATTATAATATAAATTTTCCACCTTTTTCTAAAAATCACAAAGAATATATTTTACACTAAAATACCATGAACTTCAAAAAAACAATATTACAACTAGGATATTCTCACTAGAAATGTCACAATATAAAATCCACCCTCATTACAACTCTAAAGACGAATAATACATACTTGAGGTGTATTTTGAAAAGTATATAAAAGTATTTTTATATAAAACCCCCTCAAGTTTTATAAATTACCTTAAAGACCCTAGCAATTATAAGACTTCGATTCACATCCCTGATTGTCTGACTCGGGTTTGAGTCTGATTAATCTGACTTGAATATAATTCAAGTCAACCTACAATATACAATATCCCAATTCAATATGAACACATGAATCTATGAATACAATTATCAGTTTATACAATTTGGCTGAACCGAACTATGGATATATTCCTTTTACACGATTCTCAGTATTCCATTTACATGACTCTATGGTTATAACTGTTTCCTGATATCATGGTTTCGGTCAGTCAGTCAATCAATACAATTTTACAAGATAACTATACAAACAAGATATCGCGGGGTTTAAGGGGGTAGATTGGTACGGAAGATGTTAAAGGTGGCACGAGGTGGTCAGTTTTAACACACCTAACATGAATCCAGTTGCTGTTGTACCGTGGCATAAACGGTTCCTTGTACTATACGTGCCCTTAGTCTCTGGCATATAGAGACTCCCCTCGTATACACTGGCATCCTTCTGTACCAAGCTACAAACAACAGCGTTGACATAACATTACAACAATAGTTTACACTTTAAAATGTATCTTCTTATTTTGTCTTTTCCTACTTCTCTCTTACCTTTGGGACTTACCGAGCGACCTGGTCGCTGACGACATTATGTTTCTCTCTTTTTTGAATGCCGTCTGGTGATTTGGATCCGGCAGAGGTTGAGCCATCGCAAGAAGACTTGGAGCAGTTTACTGAAGAACCTGCACTGTAGTTTTATTGTACACTTTTCCTTTCTTTACTTTTCATTTCCTGTTATTGCCACTGTTTAGGCATCTTATTATTTCAGTTGTATTTCCTTTTCATGTATTGTACAAAGAATGTTAATAAATAAAGGTTGCTGTTCTTTTCATTTCTTGTCTCTTGTATATTTATTTTATATTGCTTAGATACGCTTAGCGTATATACTTCTGAGTATATACGTAACGGACCTAGTCGCGTCCCCTTCGCCGTACACTGGGAGGCGGGGCGTGACACTGCCCGTCGATACGAGGCAGCGGTGAAGATGAAGAGCAGACCCCACTCTGCCAGGATGAAGCGCCCTGCCACTTAGATGGCAGGAGGAGCCTCTTCAAGGCCATAATTTGTGCCCAGGAGACCGAGAGTACCAAACAACCGGCCCAACCCAGCCTTTTGTACCTACTGCAGGAAAGATGGACATCCGGCGAAGGACTGTCGGCGTGCAAATCGCCTTTGCTTAGTCTGCGGCTCAGCTACTCATGACATTAGGTTTTGTCCTCGTAGACACAACCCAAATGCTGCACCCAGGCCAGCAATCACTTATCAGCAGCGCTCAACCATCCAGACACCTGCTCCATGACTTGCTCTCCCTGCTCCACCTACTCATGGACCAACTGCACCTCCTCCTCGTCAGTTCCATCGAGCTCAACGGAACGTAGCTCAAGTACAAAGGAACGGACAGATGAATGCTCCTCCAGCAAGGAGGAATGTACCGAGGCGACATGCTTTCACAATGACTGTGGAAGAAGCTGAAGCCACCGACCAAGTCATCACTGGTAACACTTTCCTTTCAAACTCTCTTTCAGTCTATATACATACCTATATATCTTTTCCTTTTACCTAAAACCTATCCTACATAACTTAGGTACAATCTTAGTAGCTTCAATTTTTGCACTAGCACTCTTCGATACTGGAGCATCTCATTACTTTATGTCGCAACGGTTCGTTCAAAGTCATGCGATTCCAGTCAAACCTCTCATATTCAGCTGGAATGTCAGTTCAGGGAACGATGTTCTAAAGTCAATAATGGGATACGATCTGTGTCCAGTAGTCATATGCAGTAAAGAATTCTATGCTGACTTCAAGGTGCTGGACATACCGAATTTCAATGTTGTTTTGGGTATAGATTGGCTCGGAACTTTTTACGCGACCATCGACTGTCGTCAAAGGAGGGTAGTGTTCGAGATTCCAGAACATCCGGTCTTTTATTTCAAAAGTGGAGACCGTACCCTGGAGCCAAGTACATACATGGCAAAACCGAAGAAGGCAGTGATTACAACACTTCAAGCGGAGGAAGGATCGAAGCCAGAGGTAGTTCGAGAGTTCGACGATGTATTTCCTGAAGACATATCAGGTTTGCCTCCTGATCGAGCTCTTGAATTCAGCATTGATTTAGTACCTGGAGCACAACCGGTAATCAAAGCACCGTATCGGTTAAGCCCTTAAGGTTTGAAGGAGATCCGTACTCAGTTGGACGAATTATTGGCGAAATGATGGATTCGTCCTAGCACTTCAAGTTGGGGATCTCCAGTCCTACATGTGAAGAAGAAGGAAGGTTCATATCGAATGTGTATTGATTATAGAGCTCTGAACGATGTAATTATAAAGAACAAGTATCTGCTCTCACGCATCGATGATCTGTTCGACCAGTTAAGTGGATATTGTGTTTTCTCCAAGTTAGATCTTCGTTCGGTTTATCATCAGGTGAAGGTCAAAGAATCTGATATCCATAAAACGGCATTCAGAACTCGCTATGGACATTACGAATTTCTTGTGATGCCATTTGGAGTGACCAACGCACTGGCTATATTCATGAACCTAATGAATCAAGTTTTCCAAGAGTACCTAGACATGTTTGTTGTCATCTTCATCGACGACATCCAGGTGTATTCTAAGAGTCGGAAAGAACATGCCGAGCACCTACGAATTGTCCTGGAGACTTTACGACAGCATCAACTCTACGCCAAGTACAGTAAGTGAGAGTTTTGGCTAGATCAAGTCGGTTTTCTCGGACATATTTTATTAGGCGATGGAATCTCTGTAGATCCAGCTAAACTATCGGCAGTAAGCGAATGGCCGACACCGAAGTTAGTGAAGGACATTCGAAGTTTCTTGGGTTTAGCAGGATATTACAGAAGGTTCATTGATGGATTTTCAAAGATTGCAACGCCCCTGACCAAGCTTACACGTAAAGATGAAGAATTCGTGTGGTCAGAAGCATGCGAACGAGCTTTCGTAGAACTCAAGTCAAGATTGACATCAACACCTATTCTCGTTATACCGGACCAATCAAGAGGTTTTGAAGTGCATTGTGATGTATCCGGTAAGAGATTAGGATGTGTTCTACATCAGCACGGTAAAGTGGTAGCTTATGCTTCAAGACAGTTGAAAATTCATGAGCGCAATTATCTAACGCATGATTTGGAGTTGGCGGCCGTAATCTTTGCTCTCAAGATTTGGCGCCATTATCTTCTTGGTGAATGAGTGGACATATACACGGACCACAAAAGTCTGAAATATGTATTTACTCAGAAGGAGTTGAATATGCAGCAGAGAAGATGGTTATAACTAATGGCAGACTTCGACATCAACCTACAATATCATCCAGGGAAGGTGAATGTAGTACCTGATGCCCTTAGTCGCCAACCATTAGCATTGAATCTCACCGCACAGTGGAAGTTTCAACAAGACTTGCATCAAATGGAGATTGAAGTAGTCATGTCAGGTAACGCTTCAAGTTTGATGAACTTACAAGTTCAATCTACCATTGTCAATCAGATCAAAGCAGCTCAAGAAAGTGATGCTAAGTTGCAAAAGATCAGAGAACAAGTATAAAATGTACTTCGAATAGATTTCATCATCCATGAAGACGGATCTTTGAGATACGGCAGTAGATTGTGTGTGCCAAAAGGTTCTGTGCGAGAATAGTTGATGAAAGAAGCTCACAGCTCTCCGTATTTAGTACACCCTAAAGGTACAAAGATGTACAAAGATTTGCGTCAAAATTACCGGTGGCATGGAATGAAGTGTGAAGTAGCCAGAAGTGTCGCTAAATGCTTGGTGTGTCAGCAAGTAAAAGCTGAACATCACAGGAATGCTGGTTTACTTCAACCGTTACCTATTCCAGAATGGAAGTGGCAACACATCACTATGAATTTCGTGACTGCACTTCCTCGCAGCATGAAAGGTAACGATGTGATATGGGTTATTGTGGATCGACTCACAAACTCGGCTCACTTCATCCCATTTTGAGTTGGCCAGTTTACTGAGACACTAGCAAAGAAGTACATAGAGGTAAGAATCTAAGTAAGATTTAAACTCTTCAATGTATACTATCTCTGATACCCATGAACTCATGCAGGAAATCGTGAGATTACATGGAGTACCGGTTTGCATTGTCTCCGATCATGACACCGGATTTCGATCGCAATTTTGGCAAAGTTTGCAAGCTAGCTTGGGAACAATTCTGAACTTTAGCACAGCTTATCATCCACAAACAGATGGTCAGTCTGAGCGAACTATTCAGATACTTGAAGATATGCTAAAAGCGTGTATGCTAGACTTCGAAGGATCGTGGAAAGATCAGCTACATCTTGTGGAGTTTTCATACAACAACAGCTACCAAGCAAGTATAGGAATGTCACCCTTTGCAGCATTTTATGGAAGGAAGTGTCGATCGCCATTAAGTTGGGACGACATCGGAGATAGAGAACTCCTTGGACCTGAGATGATAGTAGCAACTGTCGACGTGGTTTGTACTATCAGGAAAAGAATGCACATAGCCCAAGATCGACAGAAGTACTGGGCTGATGCAAAGCGCCGCCACTTGGAGTTTCAACCAGGAGAACATGTATTCTGAAGATATCTCCGAACCGTGGAGTGATTCGTTTTGGAAGACGGGGTAAGCTCAGTCCGAGGTATATTAGACCGTTCGACATACTCGAACGAGTCGGAAAAGTGGCTTATCGCTTGGCACTTCCCCCTTCATTGGAAAGAGTGCACAATGTGTTCCACATATCCCAACTCAGAAGGTATGTGACTGACCCCAGCCATATTCTTAATCACTCCGAGCTCACTGTACAACCAGATTTATCCTGTGAGCAACAACCTGTTGAGATCCTTGATAGAAAAGTGAAGTCACTTCGGAACAAGGGAGTAAACTTGGTTCGAGTGATGTGGAGAAAAGATTCACCAGGAGAATCAACATGAGAACGTGAGGATGACATGCGTGCAAGAAACCCTCATTTGTTTATAATCTAGTCCTTAAAATAATTGTAAATTTCGAGGAAGAAATTTTTGTAGGGAGGGTAGAATGTAACAACTCCAATTTCAATGTACAGAAAATTGTTTAAAAGTTAATGTACAAATGTAGTATTTGCAATCCTGTGTACACTATAAGTATTTAATTTGCTTTTGAACAGCAAGAAAACACTTGTAGCTCATTGGTAAAGCCTTGCACTGCTGTGATGTAACCCCTGTGATCGAATCCCCCCAGCCACATTAACTTTATATTAATTTTTCTTTTAATCCTTTAGAAGACCAAGACTTTACATGTGCACTACACGTAAGATGATGAGTTGCAGAATAAACAAACATGTGCACTAAAGTATATGAGGCGACAGAGACACATGGCGAGAATCCCAAGCCCCACCACTGGATCACGACTGGCGAGATTAGTGTTGGGACGGGCACTGCCGGGCCCCCCGTAGGGGATGCTCCCCACTTTTTCACCCGAGCACCTCTTTACCTACCCCACTAACCCCATATTGTTTGTTTACTCTGCATTCATCCAGAGAATGTTAAATCACCTTTAATCCAATTTTAATGCATATTTTTAATGCATTATTTAACTCTCTAAACCCTAATTTTCTCTATAAATACCACACACCATTTCACCCCTCCATACTCAGAATTTCATTACAAAAACTCTCAAAAATTCTCAAGTCTCAGGTTGTGCAAGTGGAGTTAACAAGAGGTGAAGCTCCGGCGAAGTTCCGAAGAGATTCCAGCGATGAAACGACGTCCCGACACTTTCCCAAGCTTCCCCCTTCTCCCCTCTATCCTTGTATCCTATAAGTACCCTCTCCCCCTCTATTTTTCTATTCTAAAAACTTTCATTTTTAAAACACGACGGAAGTGGAGTTAATCCGACTTCCGTTTCGTTTTTCCTTAAAAATTCTATTTTTCTTAAACCATCAAATACCATACTCTCATATAATGTTTAATAAACATAAATAAACATATTAGAACAAGTTTCATCTCAAAAGAATATTTTATGCAAATATTATCGCATTTATACGGTAAAATACCATAGACTTTACATTTCGACATAATTCACATATTTCCTTATATTACCTTTAGAAAACTCACGAGGTAAGGACCTATCTCATCACAACACACATTTTGGATATAGCACGATTTATCTTTGGACAATATTTTTAGGAATTTTATGAGTTACAATAAAATACCCTAAACTTACAAAACCGTTTTCTTTAAAAAGAGTGTTATCTAATTCCTTACAATTGCGGCTCTACAACCCATTTTGGGAAACCCCGATCGGTATGGTGCGGGTTATCGCACGTTCTCGGGCCTAATAGAGCGAGATGCAGATCTCCGAAAGGAGCATTCGATCTCGATGGAATTTTTAATGATATTTTTTAAGAAAATGAGATTTCTACAAAATAAATAAAATTTATTTTATTAAATATATATGAATATTATCAAAAGATCTATTTTAAATATATTACATAAATATTCCATGTTTTCTAAATCAAAAGAATCACAATTACATGAAAGTACCATTTCAATACAAAACAATTCCAAAATTTCAATAAAATACCATATACAATAAAAGCTAGGTTCTACTCACTAGAAATTTCACTTTTATAAAATATACATCTATGAAAACCCTAAAGATGATAATTAAATAGTTGAGGTTTATTTTGAAAATATATCAAAACTATTTTTACATAAAACCCCCTCAAGTTATACTAAATTACAATAAGGACCTTAGTAAATATAGTTTTAAGCGGGACCAATTCTCTTCAGCCTCAGGGAGCTAGAAAATGTGGGTGCTTGCCTATCTAAGGTAGACAATCTAAAAAACGGTGTTATCAACACGGTATTTGTCTTGGAAAAAGACACAAATCCTGCCGTCCATGTGCAGCAGCTACCGATAACATCAAAACTAATTCAGGACTTCAATCTCTTTTCAAAGTGTCTGACTCAGACTGAGTCTCAATCTAATCAATCTGAATTGAATATGATTCAAGTATAAAACTACAATTCAACATGAATCCATTTATTCAATCTATATTGACCGAACCGAACCATGGATATACTCCGTCTACATGACTATCCATTTATATCCATTCCGTTTACTGATATCATGGTTTTGGCAAGTCATCCATCTGTATAACAAAACAATACAATCAATACAAAAGACATCGTGGGGTTTTAAAGGAGTAGATTGGTACGGAATGTGTCAGAAGTGGCATGAGACTGTAACCTTAATACACCTAACCTGAATATCCATTGTCGTTGTACCGTGGCTGAACAGTTCCTTGTGCCCCGTATACCTTAGTTTCCGGAATAGTGGGACTCCTCTCGTATACACTGGCATATTCTGTACCAAGCTACAAACAACTGCATTAACAATATAATCGAACATTACTAGTCATATTCTCTTTCTGTCTATTCTATCTCTACTCATTTTTGGGACTTACCGAGCGATTGTTAGCTGACGACATTCCTTTTCTTTTTTCTTTGGAATGTTGTCAGGTGAATCAGACGCATTAGAGACCGAGCCCAGTACTGAGGACCTGGAGCAGTTGCTATCGATCCCAAGCTATAGGCACTTGTACATACTTTTCATTTCAGTTATGCCATTGTTTAGGCATTGCTTTCTATTCATGTATTTACATTCCAGTTGTACCTGTAAAAAAATGTTTAATAAATAAAGTTGTTATTCATTTATATTCCTGTCTCTTGTGTACATTTATTTTATATTGCTTAGATACGTTTAGCGTGTTTACTTCTGAGTAAATACGTAGCGGGCATCACCGTGTCCCCTTCACGTATACCGGGAAGCGGGGCGTGACAGGGTCATTAAGATAGCAGTCTATTGCTGCTGTCCTTCCAGAAGGCTTCGGATTGCCTCAAGCAGTACCGTCTGCTCATTGATAAAGCAACGACAGGCGTAAGCGGTAGAGGTGGTGGTGTGTTGTTGAAATTGGTACTGGTGTTATTTGGAGAATCCATAACCTTGAAAGAAAATTTTGGGTTAGGATAGTTTCAAGTATATGAAATTGTAAGATTCAAGGAATATGAAATGTAAAGAATGTTTTTAGTTGCTGATTCTTGTGTTATATTGCTTAGGAATTCATGCAGAACTGACCTGCATGTCCATACAGAACTGACCTGCATGGTCGGGTTCCATGCTGCACTGACCTGCATGGGCCACCAACAAAACCCGTCACGCCCCGCTTCCCGGTGTACGGGTAAGGGAGCGCGGCGAGGCCCGCTACGTATTTACTCGGAAGTAAACACGCTAAGCGTATCTAAGAAATATAAAGTAAATATACACAAGAAGACATGACAAGAGATATAATGAACAACAACTTTTATTTATTCAACATTTCTTTACAATACAACTGGAAATATAAATACAAGTCTGGAATGCAATGCCTAAACAATGGAATGAACTAAATGAAAGGTATGTACAAGTAAAGTCAATGCTCAGGGTCTTCTGTGAACTGCTCTAAGTGCTCCTGCCTGGTCTCGATCTTTAGTGAGTCCGATCTACCTGACAACATTCCAAAGAAGAAGAGAAATAGGAATGTCGTCAGCGAACAATCGCTCGGTAAGTCCCAAAGAAAGAAGGAGAAGAATAAACAGAGAATAGAACATGTGAAGTAGCTAATGTTATATTTGTTATACTAACGTGGTTGTTGTAGCTTGGTACAGAATATGCCAGTGTATACGAGAGGAGTCCAACTTACACCGTTGACTTTGGTAACCCGTAGTACAAGGCTCCGTCGATAATACCACGGAACAACGACATGGATATAATTACGTCTTTTTGTGACCACCTCGTGCCACTGTAAACATGTTCCGTACCAGTTTATCCCTTTATAAACCCCGTAGTGTCTTATTGTATTGATTGTATTGTATTGTCTTGAATTGTTTTGTGTAATAGACTGTTCGACTTGCTAAAACCATGATATCATGTAAATGGAATGGATATAAATGGGTAGACATGTAATCAGGGTATATCCATGTTTCGGTTCAGTCAAGTCATATTGATATAGATTGAATTCTGGTACAGACGGATTCATGTTGAATTGAACTTATACTTGAATTGAATTCAAGTCCGATTGTATTCAGATTTGACCATGACTCGAACTGAGTCAGACTTTTAAACAGAATTGAAGTCATGATTGTTTTGATGTTATCAGTAACTGCTGCACATAGACGGCAGGATCTGTGTCTTTTTTCAAGACAGTTACCGTGTTGATAACACCGTTGTTAGGTTGTCTACCTTAGATACGCAAGCACCCATATTCTCCGGCTCTCTGAAGCTCAAGAGAACTGGTCCCGCTTAAACCTATGTTTACTAGGGTCCTTATTATAAATTAATATAACTTGAGGGGGTTTTATGAAAAATAGTTTTGATACATTTCAAACTACACCTCAAGTATTTAATTATCGTCTTTAGAGTTTTCATAGATGTATATTTTTATAAAGTGAAATATTCTGGTGAATATAACCTAGTTTTCATTGTATTTGGTATTTTAGTGTAAATTTAGAATAGTATTGAATTGTAAAGATGGTTTCATGAAATGGTGATTCCTTTGATTTCGAAAACATGAAATATTTGTATAATATATTTAAAATAGATATTTTGATAATAGTTATAAATATATATGTATATATAAATAAATTTTATTTATTTCGTAGAAATCTCATTTTCTTAAAAATTGCATTAAAAATTCTATCGAGATCGAATGCTCCTTTTGGAGGTCTGTGTCTCGCTCTACTAGGGTTGAGAACGTGCGATAACCCGCACCATCCCTATCGGGGTTCCCCAAAATAGGTTGTAGAGGCGCAATTGTAAGGAATTTAATTAACACACTTTTTAAAGAAAACGGTTTTAATTGTTCAAGATATTTATTCGTAATCTCGTATTTTCCCATAAACTAGAGTCCCAAAATTCATCGTGCTATGTCAAAAATGTGTGCTGTGATGAGATAGATCATTATCTCGTGAGTTATCTAAAGGTAATACGGTTAAATTGAATATTTACAAGTTGTATGTAACATGATGGTATTTTACTGTAAAAATGAAATAAAAATTGCAACATAAATTATTTTGAGATGAAACTTGTTCTAATGTATTTATTTATATTTGGTAAACATTATGAGAGAATATGGTATTTTGTTATTTAAGAAAAATGGAGTTTTTAAAGAAAAACGAATCGGAAGTCGGAATAACTCCGTTTCCGACGAGTTTTGAAAAGTGAAAGTTTTAGACTAGAGCTTGAGAAGGTGAGATGGGAATTACAGATTGGAAATAAGAGAAGAGATAGGGGAAGCTATCGGAATCGTCGGGGAGTCGTTTCGTTGCCGGATTCTCCTCGAAACTTCGTCTCTTGCTAGCTCCACTTGTACAACTTGAGACTTGGAATTTTTAGAGAGTTTTTGTTATGAAATTCTGAGTGAGGAGGGGTGAAATGTTGTGTGGTATTTATAGGGAAAATTAGGGTTTAGGGTAATGAAGAATGGAATTAAAATGTGCATTAAAAATGAAATAAAGAGAGGAATTATCACTCTCTATATGTTTTCAGAGTAAACAAACAATATGGGGGTAGTGGGGTAGGCGAAGGGGTGCCAGGGGGAAAATTTGGGGAGCATCCCCTACGGAGGGCCCGGCGGTGCCGGTCCAAACCTATATCTCGCCGGCCAATTTCCTGCGTTGGATGGTGGGATTTTGACCACGTGTTGGTATCGTTTGGTATAACTCAGTGCACGTGTTTGTTTTTGTTGTGACTTTTCATTTTACGTGTAGTGCACGTGCAAATCTTTGGGCTTCTAAAAGATTAAAAGAAAAATCAATAAAATTAATATGTGGCTGAGAGGATTCGATTACATGGGCTACGTCATAGCAGTGCAAGGCTTTACCAATGAGCTACAGGTGCTTTCTAGCTGTTCAAAAGTAAATCAAATTTATAACTTGTGCTCAGGTTTAGATGTTCTTTTTTGTATTTTTGAAAAAAAAAATTGTACAGAAAGTTTAGTGTTGTTACACGTACTGTGTTCGGTTGGCTAGAACCATATGACCTTGGCCAAGGCAATTAAGATATACTAACGGTTAGATCAGTAGTTTCTCGGATTGGTTCTGAGCCAAATCGGCACGACTTGTCAGGTTATTAGCGGTCTAACGCTTACCACCCCGTAGACCCGATATGCGATACTCTTAGATGAAGAGACCGAACTGTACGGAGATTATTACGAATAGGCTCAGTAGGGGTTCGGATGAGCTTACTTGTCGGCCTTCTTTTCGACAGGTATCTAGGTAGCCATTACGTACAGGTAGTGCCGCTGACGTGCTTGTGGTTAAACCCACTGCCAGCGTACTGTCGAGTTTTTAAAATCCCACACAGAGGGTTTCTCTGGTT
This sequence comes from Agapanthus africanus, assembly GCA_030015575.1. Classification (NCBI taxonomy): domain Eukaryota; kingdom Viridiplantae; phylum Streptophyta; class Magnoliopsida; order Asparagales; family Amaryllidaceae; genus Agapanthus; species Agapanthus africanus. Next base: position 446,385,044 of record CM057347.1, on the reverse strand, counting down.
CAGGAGAAACAATGTGGTGGCCGTATGTTTATACGTAAAGGGTTTCGATCGAACGATAATATTAGCTGGTTTAGGATTAAGCCGGATTATTAAATCAGGTATTGATTTAATAATTTACATATACATATTTCGATATGTATATTCCAGTGTTATCCAGGTTTTTAATCGGACGGTTGATAATACTAGTGGGTTTAGGATTAAGCCTGTTTGTTAAATCAGATATTGATTTAATACTAATATTATATTAGTAGTGTTATTCTATCTCTTGGGTATTCGTATTTTGGTACGAATACGGGTATGTATATACGGTAGAAAATATTTTGTATTTATACAAAATACCTTCTAGAAGATGACACCTTATTATGCATTGTTCTATTTTATTGAAAATAGAAAATGAGGGGGAATAAAATGAGATGACGTGAAGCATGGATGAAATATTGTTTTGTATTTATTGCAAATACTATTAGAGTACAGTTGTGATTTAAAAAAAAAAGAAAATACTTGATAAAAACACTTAGCCATTCTTCATGTAAGGATTCTTCACTTGCTCTCTTCTCTTTATCTTCTTGAGTTCATTCTCTTGTACAAATCCTTATCATTCTCATGTGTTGAGAACCAAAAGATTTAAGATAGAAAACTACTACTAAACATTCACTACATTATCTTAGCAACCTAAATTAGCAAATTATATTGTTGAGTTACTTCATTAGTGAAGCTAAACTTGGACCGCAAACTCTCGGATGGATCATCTAGGACCGAGGAGGCCGACCATCAAGGTTGATCTAGGAGACCCCAAGAAGCTTAAGAAGAGGAATGAAGACCCAAAGGACACAGATCCTTAAATATACCACCCTTTCACAGTAGCTAGACCTCTCTATTTTGCTAGTTTCGTTAGATTCTAGAATGTGTTTTCTAGCGCCGGTTTTTTAAAAGTTGAAGTTTTTTGTTCCGCAACGGCCGCGGTCAGCAGACAAGACGCTAGGAATCCCAACACCATGCAGGAATTCACATTGTTCAAGAGGTCAACTTGCAAAGATTCGTATTATACAAGCCACAAATGAATGCATGAACACACTTTACAAAAATCGTAATGTACATCCAAGACTCGACTTAAGAGAAGATTCAGACACTTCGCTTACAGTAATAGCCCCACAAACGAGGGATTCACACTCTACAGCGGTGAAGGCCCTACCCACTGTCGACACTGTCAAAATGGTAAGAATTACCTGGCGGCGGAGGATTTATAGTCTACTCCGATAAGGTCTCCAATAGCACAATTTTCTATGTTACTCCTAAAATAACTTACATATTAATATGATAAAAGTTGTGTTTGATACGAGGGAAGTCCATGAGTTCTTCCGGTTTTCATATTTATAGACTCTAGCATTAGCCATTATCTTCTTGAATAGCACAACTTTCCCATGCCCTCCAAAAGGTGGCAATGCATCATCAACAACTCACACATTCAAACACATGCTTTCTAAAGCCGATAATACTCGTTAAATCTCCTATATTCAGTCCCAGAAAGTTCGACTCTTTTGTTTTGGCATTGCAAGTAGCCGAGCATTGCGGATTTATCGGCCATTATTGTAGCCGAATTTAGGCACAAAACATAGCTATTTCAATTTTTCGGACAAACTATTCAAAAATTAATGGTAAGATGTTTTTTCGTCGGTTCCATCCAAAGCAAATTTCTAATTTTTTGTTGACACTAAATAAATCTGTTGGCTCTTCTTTGCTCTTTGAGAGGAAACAAATTCTTGGCTCTAACAAGAAACAAATTCTTGGCTATAACAAGAAACAAAATGAGAAAAATGAGTCCATGACACATGACAAATGAACTGAATCGGGACTCACTTTTTGGCTGCTTTTGAGACGGCTATATCTGTAGTTTTCAAGGAAATTGAGATGTTTTTGTATTTATGCGGCTGCATGAGATTAATAAATATATAATCGTACATTTATCTTTGTAATTATTAGGCGTCATGCCAGCTAAAATCGGCAAAATGCCCTTTATTCAACTAAATTTCCAGCAACCCCAAATCTTAGACAAAGCCACACGCAAAAATTTGCTAAAGCTTTCAATCTTGATTAGGACAGGTTTTATTTTATTCTTTTTTGACAAAAAATGACAGGTTTAGTTACTATTATTCAAAAACCGTCGTAGATTAGAAGCCGGATGAGTGATACGTGTGAAAGCTGTGATGTCTCCTCTTTCAAATTGTTAATTAGACTTTTGATTTGTGTAAAATTGTTTTAGTTGTTGGAAGCATGCAATTAAAGGACCATTTGGCAAGTGTTTATCAATTTTCATTTGCCGGTTAATCTTCATTTGCTTGGATATGAATTGGTTAGTGGCAAAGTTAGACCCGATATAATATAAAGGACATTTTATGAATTTTTCATTAAAAAAAAAAGGTATGAATAAGATGGTAATTGTTGATATTTAGAATCGGTCTGCTGAAAGTATCATAAATTATTTGATCATCATGAACGGCGATGCAAGGTATAATAGAAGCCAAAGTAATAATTTTAGGCCCAAATTCTTCTGGTGTCAATCTTTATAGCTAGTGACAAATAAGCTTTTTGAGTTTAATTATGACATTTTGAGCAGAAAATCAAGCGATTGAGGCTTTACCTACTCGTATTGCTAGCGGCAGATTTGTTGATATTGTATCTATGCAAGTATCTCATTGGCGAACAATTTATATATGCTTGTCAGGTACCATCTTCCAGGTTTAGCTTTTACTATACTGCGCTGGTAAGTCAACGTGCAATACACAACGTATATCTAATGCAACAACTATCTCTACTATTATAACGACAACTTTTTTAAGATGTACCAATTTCCTCTCCAATGTAACTGGTCACAAGTTCAATCCCCAAAAGAGATTGATTTTTTAAAAAAACACTTTTAAGATGTCAGATTGATTTTGTAGCTTACTCATATGTCTATCTTTTTCAGGAATACAAGAAAAAACGAAGAAAAAAAATGCCATTTATAATGGATTAAAGAATGTTATTTCATCATTATATAACAAAATCTCTTCTCTGCTGCTATGATGCAAACTCGAGGAGTGTAACTAATATCTTTAATTGATGCTCTATATTTTCTAGAAAAGACTGTAAAAATTGAGAAATATACTCCTAGAAAATACCTCATCTTTACCAGTATAACTAGAAGTTGTTAGATGATGCATTAATCAACAAAATAACAAATAGAAAAAATAACAAAAATTCAATAGCCAAATTTGAGAATTGGAGATGTCCACCCCATCAACCACAAAAATAAAAATTAATGAAATGAAAAGTCAAGAACCCTCTCCCCCTCTCTCATCCATTACACATTCTCTCTCAAGCTCAAAAGCCAAGAAAAAGACGTCTTACAAATTTATACATAAGTCTTTATATCTTTATTATTTTGTATAACTCTTAAATTTCTCAATTCTAATATTAGTACCACTAACCGCATCAATTTAATTTAAACTTACAAAAACTATAGATATTTTTAAAAATTTTCATCTAATATCCAGAATAAAAAGGTTTACACACGTCTTTGATATATATGTATATTGTTCAAAATATACACATGTAGCGTGTGCAAAATGCTAGTTTCAACGTATATTTGAAAACTGCCTTGCTCTTTTTTTTTACTCAAATTATAAAGCTATCAATATCATATCATTGTTTTTCAAGAATATTAAATTGGCTATTTTGGAAGCATCCCTGTCCCTTCTTCCTCAAGCAATGTTTTTACGGGTTAATTGCTAAATAATACCTTAATATTTCATTGCATTTATATATCTTATTAATTTTTTCGCTGCACTTATATATCCTAAAATACAAACCGTTAATAGTTTGCTCTCTTCAGTTGATCATCAAATTCACCACTATTCAAAAAAGTTCATACGGTTTGTATTGTAGGGTATCTAAGTGCAGCGAAAAAGACAATAAGACATATAAGTGCAGAATAGGTAAAACATCAGGGTATTATTTAGCAATTAACCCATGTTTTATAATAATAATAAATTATTTTACACACTGCACATGCAAAAAAAAAAAACTAGTTTGAATATTATCTCTCCTATTATAACCACAAAACTTAAGGGTCCTCAAATTAATTTCAATTTGATGATTTAACGTAGCTTCAAATAGCGCCGCGTCAGCAAAAAAAATTTAACTAAATCAGTTATAACTATACAATCATCTCTACCGATCTTAAATAACTACCAGAATCATTAAGAATCATTTTGAAAACAAATTAACCACTCCCACCATGTAAGTTTTAATCTACTTTAATTTTTTTGAATTCAAATTAAAAAAATTAACTAAATTTTCATTTGAACACGTGCCTTGCACTCGCAAGATACTTGTCTCCGGATAATGCCTGCTTAGTAATCCGAGCAGGGGAGAAAGTAGATTAAGGGAAATGAATATTATTGATAAAAATGATATTTAAATGCAATGCACTATATAATAGCATTGTGAGGAATCTTTTTTCCCCTATGACAATAGGTATATGACAATAGGTATAAGATGTCAGTTCATGATACTCTAAAATTCAACCTTATCACCAAATCGCATAAGATGTCTATTTGTATCCAAACTGTAGTGCTTTAAACGTTTTAGACCAGAAGGAATGGCCTAGTAGCCCTCCGTCACATTGCACAATTTTTCATCCTTAGATCATGTTTGGATAATTAAGATAAAATTTATCAGATTTTATTTAAGATAAAAATATTTTGAAATGTGTATGTCTCTCTCTCTCTGTCTATATATATATATATATATATATATTCCTTTTGGTGAAAATCCGAAACATTATTATGTCAAAACTTGTTTGGCCGGTAAAGCATAAGTTTTCATGATAAATTATCATTTAATTATATAGTCATTAAAAACTAATAGCTTAAATAGTTTTTTTTTCCTTAGAGGAATCGCCATAAAGCATTATTCATGTGCTAACATGTTTATTTTTATATATGCTTAAATGTACATACTTCAGATACTTTCATGTATAATTTGTGTTTGAACAAGCATTTCCTTAGCAATGTGAAGAGTGTCCTCGCCACAATATACCCTACTTGATAAAATAAGATTACTTTTCATTATAATCCCCTTATAAATATCCAACTGATATATATTCAACCAACAAGTTCTACCGGAGGATGGTGATAAATAGGTCTGTTCAATGGTAGAGGCCATCAAGAGAGTGCTAGGTTTGCTCCCTAGTAGGGAAAATGACCACAATTTAACGTTTTCGGACCAAATTCATGGGTCTCCTGGATGCATGTATATGCTGTGTGCTATATGTGCAGGCCAGTTCCCCAAAAAGATTAAAAAAAAAGGCTGGGTCCGTTCCAAGACCCATCGATAAAATTCAGGTTTGGTATCGATCCATCTGGATGCGGACCTGATCCGAACTGAACCCATTTAGTGGCTTAACAAATCGGTCGATCTAAGTCTCTTCAATTCAGACCCGTTTAGATCCAAACCCTTTTGTTTCCAATTTTAACATACTATAACTTTCTTATGAGCTTTATAAGCTTGACATGTATATTTCATCCATATTAACCTTAATCAAGAATTATCTATGTTTTCTGTAATTTATTTTACAAATAAAAAATAGCTGCATATACGAATAAACAATGAATCCATTTTGTATAGACCCCTTAAGTAAATACGTGGATCCAGATCCATTAGAAATATTAGGGTATTTTTGTGGAACATGATCCATTTACGAACTCAGTGGTAAAGCCTAATATCACCGAGTAAGAGGTATGGGGTTTGAGCTTTGCTCGCATTAGACCATGTCCTGTTACAAACCCAAGCGCACTTGTCAATTTTCATTTATTTGTCTACCATTTGAAAAAGACCAAGTCCCTTGGTTTCTTGAATCCGAGCTCGTCCCTCTCCCTTCTCTCCCTCTCTCTCTCTCTTCTCTCTCTCTCTCTCATGAATAAGAAACAGTCTCCTCTTTTTTTCTCAAACTGTTGAATCAAAGAGGTTTTGGCTTGATCCAATCCAATGACATTTTGAGTCAGAATCATTGGGCTCATAGAGACCGAGTTATTCGTGACCTGCATTAAAATCAACAAAGACCCCAATTTGTATCTAGACAATTTTGGGCCAAGTGTATGGTATGGATTTAGTCCAATTCACATTGAAAGTGACATATATGTGCCATCACAATTGGACGCAATTTGGTTAATGCCAACTTGAAGCTTTGATTGAATGCGAAATTGCAATAACGAGATCTTTAATTATCATCACAAAAGTCAATTTATTATTGTAGAGCCGGATATGCTTGGTTTATGCGACTTAATGGAAAATTTTGTTAAAAGTTTTATAGCTGGTTGTTGATCTGACATGATATGAAATTAGATACGGCATGTCCAACTTTAGAAAATGCTAAATAACAGTAAGAAGTATTGATTTAATATATGTGTTTTCTTTTTATAAAGGTAATCGCGGGTTAAATGCCTATTAAAAGTTACAAGGCCAAAATCATAAAGAAACAAAGTATATATAAATAGAGTACAAATAGTAGTAAAGACAGAAAGTAAGAACAAATAAAACATAATACGCTATATGGGCCGTGTATTGCCTAATGCTGATGCACAGAATGAATGAAATTGGAGGGGATGCAACTTGTTTGTGCCCGTGCACATGTCCATTTTCGTTTATAGATAAGGATATATTTTATCTTTAAAGAAACTATACGAATTTTATTATTAGAAAATTGTTTATTATGTTTATTGGAAGTGATGGGCGATGAATGATATATATATATATATATATATATATATATATATATATATATATATATATATATATTATTGGTTCAGGCCTCTTCTTGATGAGTGGAAAAGCTATCACAAGCTGGACCCTTTTATTTTATTATTGGTTCAGGCCTCTTCTTGATGAGGGAAAAGCTATCACAAGCTGGACCCTTCTATTTTAGTCAGTAATATATCTACAAGAAGTTGCTTAGCAAAATTCATTGTTTATATTTGCCGGTAAAATCATTTACTTTTTGCGACCGAAAAAGCAGGACGATACGTCATACTCAATAAAATAAATTAGAATAAATAAAATATTTATAAGACAAAACGCACGAGATGCATCGAGGTAAACGACCAGTGTTTGAAATAATATCTTGTGATTTTATTTGTGGAAGGATCATTGTCATCATACTTTACACAAATGCAACAAAAAAAATATAAACTCTGCATCTTATAATAAAAATGCTCGATACATCATATCAAAATACAAACAAAAAATAAAATGTGCTGCAATTTATTTCAACTTACTGGATTGAAAGCATTGCGGATTCTGGCTTTGAAGACAATAAGGATCCTCCCTTGTTTACGTTCTTATCTAACAGATGAATACCATTAATAGTATTTCGATCATTAATAATAACGCTGCGAGAAGCAGCAACATTCATGAAATCATTATCATCAAGAGATTTAATAGGAGATTTGGTGGAGCGTTTCGTATCCGATTTCTGCTTAAAATTCCTGAAGTAGGAGGTGGATCTGTGCGAAAGGGAAAGATGCTTTCCAAGAGAAGTAGCGGTAATCAAAATTTTCTTAGCATGAGGCGGTTTGAATCTAGGAGGGATCATGAGATCCCCTTCCGCGTCCAACTCAGTCGGATTAGAACGTTGCTGAATTATCCAAGATAGCAGGCTCAGGCGCCAAGCATATATCATTTTTCATGTTCTGAGATAATGATTCTTGGTGTAGAATTTTATCATTCAAACCATTAAAGATATCATTCGGAGGAACGGAAGGCAACACATCAGCCATGTTGGTTCTGCAATTAGACTTGTAAAGTCATTGAATTAGATCTAATGTAATGTTATCATCTTGAATAAGAATGGAGAAAGATAAGTATTGTTTGTACTTTCATGTGGGTCATGTAAACAAAGACATATCAAGGTACTTTCTTGCGTCATTGTACTCATGGAAACGAATCTGACGGTCATGGAACAAGCTTTATATTTCTATAAGATGCATGCAAAATTTGTTGCAAAAATTCTTCATTTTCTATATTTTTCTACGTTTTGGTTTGCAATAAAATTGAGTTGGAAATCCAATTAAACACAAAAAATGGTTTGGATTTAGAAATCCAATTAAAAAAACTTAAAAATAAAAAAAAACAATTGATTTGGACCAATTTTTGCAACAAGTGTTGCAATTTTTTTGTTGCTAACCAAACAACCCCCCAATCCGCGGTGAATATTACACTAGTTTGCTAAAACCTATGATACACTATATAAATTTCTAATTCAAATCGTTATTTATATAGCAAATGTAACACCCATATTTTGGGAGTGTGAGATTTAGGCCCTGTTTACAAAAAACCTTGGGCCAATCATTTTGCTCCTTTGGGCACAAGTATCATAATTCAAAAATGTGATTAAAAATGAGCAATACTTCTTCAGTCCAAGAAATAAAATGATAGGACCCGCAAAATCTTGATAATAGTGCCAAACAGGTGAGCTCATGCCGTCCGTTTCTTTGCAAAACTTTTGATAGATAAATTGTGCTAGAAAAAGTATTTTTGATTAAAAATACAGTTTATTTTTGATTAAAAATACAGTTTATTTTAGCTCTCTTTGGAAAAAGGCGAATAAGGTATTATCATAATAGAAAATTATGATAATCAAGCGACTAACGTTGATTTTGTCAGTAAGTTGACTGAATTAATGATTTATAATTTACCTTAAAAGCAGTGACATGATATGAATGCAATTCCCTAAATCCCATCAGGCCATTGGGGCTTGAGTCCAAGAAAAAGTCTATATATAATATTAAAAATATATATATACAACAAAATAGATGATATCAAAACCATCAATATATTATATCAGAAGATATCGATATCAATAATTATGATTCGGTACATTTTACGGGACCGCGATCTTCTGCAATACTCTTTCATGACATGATGATTCCAACCCTTCATTGCAATTCCAAAACATCTCAACCCCTTGACACCTCTTACTTTCCACCATTTGTAGCCGTCTGTTTGGTGTAATCCCTGCTGCTAATTCATAATAGCATCGACTCTATATCAATACCTTATCAAGTTTTCATTCGGAACCGAACTGAGTATGTACCTCCTAAAGTCCCTCTCTATTACTACCGTACGAATATCCATTCAAGCATCGTAGCCATTTGACAAGAGATGGGCATACAAGAGCTCGTTCCATGTATCGGGCACTCCAGGCAGGCACCAGTGGCTACAATCTTGAGGAGCATCGACAGGCGTCCCGGGCTCTCGATTCCTCGAGGCATGCCCGTCTTTCCTCGATTCACTGAGATATGTGATGTTGAGGAAATGAATGTTCTTCCCTATGAAAGTGTCTTTAATGACTCGATTGTACCAAGGATCAGGTAAAATGTTGGTGAGGTTGCTCTCAGGTTCGGTTGATGAATCACATAAGCCGCCAGTATCCCAAGTGCCATTCCTACAAACAATAGTTTTAAAACATCTTGCATTTTTACGGTCAAAATGGCAATTTGTGGATTTGTACAAATACAAAATTAACTCAATACTTTTCTCAAGAAAATAATCGAAAAAACATAAAGTTGCTTACCTGTAATGTGACGGAGAATAGCTTCTGAAGAAGATAAAGCTCTTCTCCAGCCGCATATTACTAATGGTCCATTCTTTAATCGTCTCTATAGACTTGTGGAATGCGGCTTGCACATCCATCGTCATGTTCAAAACTTTATCGACCTGAAAACATTTCCCCCTGCCTTAAAGAATCAAATTCTTGTATTATTTTTATTTTCTGGCGTGTATTTGGATTAAGGGTTTTAAAATATAAAGTCTTTTGAATCAACATCCATATAGAAATAAAGATCATTGATATTAGAGTTTGGATTCAATAACCAGAATACCTACTGTTTAATAGTTTTGTCACTAGTCCACCAGTGTCCGGTATTGAAAATCAGCATGTCTGCCCCGACCCACATTTTGGACATCCACGAAGGCGTATCCACACGGATGGCCCTTCGGACATCATCGGATGAATTTGGAGGACGTCCAACAACAACGAGATATGGAGATCGATAGTATTCGACAGTGAGATTGAAGTCTTGGAATTTGATGGAGAGAAATCCTTTGTGCTTTGTAATTGGATTCCCATTTGCTTCATAAATGTTTGATTTGTTCTTGATCGATGTCGAGAGCATGCATACTAGTGATTCCCATTGGTTTCTTCCTATTGAGTCTCCAATGAATGCTATTCTCTTGTTTATGCTTCTTGCAAGCATGTCACTAGCATTGAATCTGAAATTTCGTAAGTGTCTAGGTCCAGTTTGTCAAGATTCAAGCTAATTAAAACTATAACAAGAAATAAAAATTTGGGACTACGTTTGTAAAATGTCAAGTTAAATTGATAATAATGATTCCAACCTTAACCGATTTTCATATGCAGGTTAGTTGGGAAAAAAATTAGTTGGGGAGAGTAAAGGAGAAAGAACTTGTCCTTGGTAACTAAGACTTGAGTAATGAGCTAGTCTTCTACGAATCCGGATCTGTTTCTAATACGATAATGATTATTCAAAACTGGTCAGATACAAATTCGAATATATACTTAAAGATTTTTCTGAATATGGCAATGGATATGGTTATAACAAAATATATAAACATGAATACAAATATGCCGATATATAATTTCGGATACGGATTTTTGTTGACAAATACAAGAAATTACATCATTTTACGTTTAATTTTTTTAGTTAATAATGCTTATTTAAAACATACCTTTTTTTACTATCATTTTATATGTTGCCTCTTTTTATGTTATGTATTTAATAGTTAAGTATAGTTAATAATACAGACAAGTATATATACGATAATGTTTATATCCGATCTGGATGCAACCCTAATCGTTTATTAAACAGTTATGTGCAGAATTGATTGCGAAGTGATATAGGGCATTTGTTGACTTAAGGAGCTGTTTGTTTCATTGAATTGGGTTTGAGTAGTTTGACTTGGGGGTAAGCATTATAGCATGTTTACTAGTCAAGCACAACTTGCTAGTTTGGTGTTTGTCTCAGACTTGAGTTGGGATGATTAACTTTACTTTTTCATCATCCTATCTCATTGAAAGCCAATGATTCAAGCAAGTCCTCAAGGCTTGTCTTAGACCAAGTCAAACTCCATGTAGTTTTTTTAATATTAAATAATTAAGAGCTGAAGTTATTGTTAGTCCCATTTATAAGTCAAGAAAATTAAACTCATTGCCAAGTTTATGTAAAACAAACATAAGGCTCAAAATATTCCAACTCAAGTATTTTTACACTCCATCAAACTAATATTAGGCTAATAACTCAAAGGGGATAAGAATACTATTGGCTTGTCACCAACTCAATTCAAGTATTTTTATCTTATGCAACCAAACATGCCCTTAGTCCAACATAAATCCCTCCATTTACTTCAAAAAGCAAACTTATGCTTTTGGAGTAGCCCAAGATCATATGAGATCAGAGTCATAAGAAATGATAAATTAATTACCATACAATTTCGTAACTTTATATATTAATCAACCAAACGAATCTAATCTATCTCATCCTTGCCGTCCTAACAAATAAATCCATTAAATAATCGAGTAATGACTACGTCAAAACCCTGCTAAAATTGCGTCAAAATATAGTTGAAGACATAAAATCCTTCTAAAGCATATTGAGTTTGAAAACTTGAAGAAATTTACCATTATAATTTACAAAACAATATATGAACCTAGTGTTTGTAATTCGATAATTTCAAGCTATCTGTATACTTGAAATACTAAAATTTTATTTCACGTGCATCACACGTGTCCAAAATCTAATATACCATAACATCATACATACCTTGGCATATCGCAACCATGCGGCCGCCATCGCCAATTCCGATACCCTGTGTCGTTCCTCCCATTCCTAACACATTGAAATCCCGGGTCGAGGAACGGGCACGACTCCGAATAGGATCCAATATTGAAATTTTCATCGTAGACCCACTTTCCATACGAATAGTCGCATCTGTTCAACAATTTAGAGGAGGAGGAAGAGGAAGAAGAAGAAAAAGAGATGTAGGGATTTAGAGGTTGTAATGGTGCTAATATATCAAGAAGGAGAAGAGAGAGAAGGAGAAGAAAGACAAGAACAAAGAGAGAAGAGGGGATTATAGGAAATTTTTGGTCCATTAATATTGAATTAGAGGAGAGGAGACAAATATGAGAGAGAGAGAGAGGGAGGGGAGAAGAAGAAGGTTCTATAATTGGAGTTTTTCTATTTATTTCACTTGATTGGTGGGACAAGAAGATTCACTTTTGGATTTTAATATTTTGAAGAAAGGTCAAGGGATCAAGAGAGACTAATACTATATATAAGAGGTTGAAGCATGCAGCATATATACACATAGCATTACTTTTTCTATCCGCGGTTTATCTATCAATAAGTTACCCAAAAGGCAAAATGGAAAGACCCATAATACTCATGTAACAATGTCAAACAGGTTGGTCGGTGGTGTTTTTCTTTTGCGAAAAATTTTGGCTAGACAAATCACGGTAGAAAAATTATTTTTGATATAAAATATATATAGCCATAGACTATAAGAGGATATGGGCTTCATGTTGTTTTAAATAAATAAAGAAATGTAAGATGATAGTGTATATTGGTTTCAAATTATTATAAATCTTCATCCTCATCATCCTAATGTGAGCATAAAATAAAAAGATCAACAATAATCTAAAACTTTATTCTTCTTCTTCTAATGAAGATAATCTAAAGATTTTTTGATTGTTTGATACGTTTAAAATGGATATCGGAGAGACATCAACCATCTTTCATTGGTATCATTGCTGGTGAGAAAATAAGAATAAAGAGCCAGATATAATTGTAAATGATATGGTCGCAATATAAATCCAGAAATGATGATATCTGCTATGAAGAACTATGTTCGACACCAAGACATACATAAAGCAAACATGATTATTTTTATCCATGAAACATAAAATTTCTAATCACCTAGTAAAGAAGTTTATCTTGCAAAATATCCATGAACATATTAGAAGTTATCTAGAAGGTATATAACTCAATGTCATCATATTAATTAGTGTATTGCAAAATAATCATGTTTGTGCAAAGAGAACAATAATGGGAGGGAACTTTTGAAGTGGGCCATGGTCTGCAACAGGCATGAAAGGGCCTAGATTTGACATAGGCTATTTGTCCCTTATATACCCAAAACACTATTGTGTCATTGGGCTCTTCAATTCCTTACTTAAAAATTGGATTGAATATCTAATATAAATTTTGTAATTTTACAACTCAAACAACTTTACATCATACATGACTATTTGTTAGGCCAGTGGAATACAGCCAGATGCATTTGTAGTACAGTATAAATTTGTAGTAAAATAAAATGCATATTTTATTTTGTCTAATTCAAACACTATTATACTAAGATTATCTTTAGTTTGAAATAAACCTAGAGAAAAAAGTATATAAGGACTCATTGTCCTTTTTGAAAAATTATCTCTAAAATTCATATATCATTTTTCCTTACCTTCTTTATATCATTCATAGGTTAAGAACATGTTAGGAACAAAACGACACGATATATTCCAGTCCGAGAGACAGTTGGGCCATTCAAAATTAATTAGGGTCCGAAGGGATCTTAAAACATATTTGGCATAATCCATGGATGCCATTGGGTTTAAAGCAAAGGCGTCATAAGCCTTTTATACCCGCCTTTTCGATTCCAAGAACAATCTCAAAAGTGTATCACATAATTTTCATTTGATTCGATTTTGGACTACCGACCTTCTTAGTGGGTTATGTCTAGATTTAAATCCAATCTGAAAATCCGCATCTGCATCATGAAAGAAAACTGTTAGGGTTTTCGCAAGGCATGCAAGGAAGATGAGCAGAAATAAGAATATGCAACACCAATATTTAACGTGGTTCGACTAACGGCCTATGATGGAGGCCTTGATCTTCTTCAGATACTGTCCTCCGTCGATCTGTCGCGAGCGTTGCTGAACGGTTGAGATTGGATTCAGAGGTTTCCTCCTTAAGTGTGTGGATCTCAATGGGTTGAATTTGAGGTGGAAACTAAGCTACCTGCAAAGAAGTCCCGGGGTGGGTGACCACCGTAGGACCCTCCGACGATTAAGTTAGCCGATAAATTTGAGTAGAGTAGCAGTCTATTGGGTGCCAGTTGCCTTCCCTGAGCCGTTTGAGAGAGGGGTTTTATAGTGGTCGCATGGAGCTAGCAGGCGCGAGATCTTCGCTTTCGGTTACGCCCCTGACGTTACGCGTGCGTGAACGACGGGATCTCTTCATTAATGACGGGATACGCTCATTAATGGGGGGACATGCCAGCGTGGGACGCGGGACGTGGGGCGGCGGTTATCTCGCTTTGGCGAGATACGCGGAGCCGTTGCGGAGGCGCTAGGGATCCGCAATCTCGGTTTATTGAGGGAGGCCGAGAAAGCTCGGTACATCAGGGGCTCGGAGACGAGCGGGAGGCCGAGGAAGCTCGGCTTTCTTGGAGCTAGGAGACGAGCGGGAGGCCGAGAAAGCTCGGCTTGCTTGCAGCTCGGAAACGAGCGGGAGGCCGAGGAAGCTCGGCACGAGAGAAGGCTCGGAGGCGAGGAGATGAGCTATTGGTAGTCTCCTAGATGAATGTGGAATATCTTTCAGGGGGGTCTCCCGAAAGGTCGGGGACCTCCCTCGAGAAGGGGCCCCGGGGAATGTCCCCGATGCGGCTCACTTATTCCACCCCCCGTGGAATCCGGGACATGTCATCTGCCATGTGTCGTAATCTGGGGGGACACCACTTGTGAGCATCATCATTAACCCCCCACTCTCGGTCCGACCTATCCAAAGGTCGGGTCGAGAGTGGTCTGCTTGGTCTTTTTTTTTGCTCAATTTGGCGCCATGGAATCGTAATGTGGATCGCCTAGGAACGGCCTGGCGTTTGGCAGTTACGTCATTTCGATCCTTGGGCCCACGTGTCGCCTCATCCTTTGCCTGAATCTTCACTCGTATCCCCGAAGACATTAGCGGATCAGTAAAATGATTGCGCTTTTAAAGGGGGGCGCCGCTTCGCTTGTACCTCTGTTGGGCTGCAGGCCACATGTCCGACGTGGGTTGGGGGAAGCGACAGGCTGTCGCTGCCACCTGCAACCAAAGGGACGTCCCCAATGACTGATCGCCACGTGGCGCCCCGTCGGTCATTGGGCGCGACGTTTCATTTTGGCGGGAATCAGTCTGGGCAGTTGGATGTTCTTCTTTGAGGGTATATAAATAGGAGGGGACCCCCTAGGGCCGATACTTCTACCATAATTTATCCTCGTTGTCAGAGATTGCCCGGTGCTCTTTCCTTTTATATCGGATCGCCAGTGCTTTTTCCTTGGCCTGCCCCTTCCTTTGAGTCAGGTTAGATGTCTTCATCTAAGGAGTCTGTAGAGATAGTTAGGGTAGAGTCGGGCGATGAGGTTCCAGTTGTTGGAGCTGAGCCCAGAGGGTCGTCCTCCTCTTCGGCTTCAGATAGCCAAGAAGGTTTGATTTCCGCTGCGTCGTCTGTGTCGGGCTCCCCTAAAGCCAGGGCTGCCCGTGTCGTTCGTCGTCGGGTGGTGACAAGGGCACCTAAGTTGCGCATCGAGAATGTCCGCGATGCACCTCTGTTTTGAGGAATGTGGACTAACTTGCCGAGATTCGGGCTCGATTCCACATTCCCTCCAACTATACGCTTCGCTTAGCTAGAGAGGGTGAGCGGGATGACCGGGTACAGGAGATTGCCCTATATTTGGAAGCATTTCGGGCCGGAATGCGTCTGCCCTTCTCAACCGAGATATGTGGGGTGCTTCGCAGCTTCCATCTTGCACCGGACCAGTTAGCGCTGAACTCGTGGAGAATCCTCCTCGGGTTTCTGGTCCGGTTGAAACTTGAAAATATCCCCTTCAGTTTGACCATCCTCGTTTCCTTCTGTCCCGACCTAAATTAGGAACGTGACCGGCATTTAAATCTCGCAACGTCTAAATGCGTAACGTAATTCAAGTAAGCCGACAACCCAGAAATCTAAACCATAAAAAGATAGAAAGATATAACATTTAAAACATTTGAAAATCTTAAGTTAATTTATTTTCTTGAAATTTCGGTAGTATCTCCTTTGTAAAAACTAGCCCCAAACGGGTACAAGCTGTTAGTTATATGTATGCCCTAGAGGCCATTACTATACATAGGATGTATATTGTAGTGGATGCTGGGACGTATATAGGGAGGACTTTCTTGCTCGACATGATAGTATGCTATCTGGTTGAACTTTACCTTAACGTGTATACTGATTGTCTCTCTGTTACATGTTGGTAAAGCCCTTAGGATCTGTACTTGACTACCTGGACTATGATGCGGATCATACTAGTGGGGACATGGTAGTCTATAAGTACATCCTTCACAGTCCCTAGTCGAGGGTGTATCGAGACGGGGCATCGATATACCAGAGTAGACTAGCGTGTACCTTCTCGACCCATACAGATGGGCGATGGATGATCCCATATCCATCGGTGTTTGACATCAGAGGAGATATACGGGTGCTCAGTAGAGACTGGGTACACTGGACGGACTCGCCGAGAACTCCCAGATGGTATTATACCTCACGTCAGATGGCAGTTCTCTGGTGACACTGGTACAGAGTAGTCTGTTGACCCGAGATCGTCATAGAGTCTTGTGTGGTTCCCACTGTGCTTTGATTTCCATCTTACCACGTCCAAGAGGGCGTGCAAAACGGTGGTTTTTGGGTACAGTCCCGAGTCACATGGAGGCAATGAGCGATAGGAGGGGATTCGTCTCTCCCGGTATAGGGAGTTGATGTTGCGCTGTGTTCGATTGGCTATAACAGGAAATCCCTGGCCAGGGTTGCTGAGATTTACTGGTAAGTGTTACCAGTAGTTTCTCGAACAGTTATAGACCTCATATCGACACGACTTATTGAGCTACTGGGGTCTGACGTTAACCACCCCTAGGCGAGATATGCGACATATCAGACGATCAGACCGGACTGTACGGTAGTGTTACTGGTCGGATTCACTGGAGTGTGAGCGGGCTTGCTCGTCGATCTTCAGATCGCTCAATACCCGGGTGGCCGTTACGTTTAGCAGACCGCTTGCGGCTTGTGGATGTTTGATATGATCATCATCCGCTGCCGGCGTATTGACGAGTCTTTAGAGTCCTACACAGAGGTTTCCTGGGTCAAGCGAAACGAAATAGGAGCGCATATGAGATATGTGCGGGACCGAGAATAATGCGTGTATGTGATACCGTATTCTATTCTCGCGATAAATATATCGAAAGGTTGTATGCGATATAACCTAGTTATCGATTCAAGCGTTGATTCGATAAGCCGATATATAAGATACCAGTCGGTTATGTGCGCATGACCGGATCATTGAATCAAATGTTGATTTAATGATTTAATGCATATTTATATATTTGATATATTACTTTGCATCAACTAGTATCGGTTTACTTAAGATGGATTTTCTCACTCGGATATGCGCATTACATATGCGATATGATTTTGTGCATTTGAATGTATCATGTTTGATGATACATATATACTTGGTTAAGTGCAAAGATTTAAACCATGGTTAAAAGAATGGTTAGGGTTTCTTTTCCTTTATTTATCTATTTATTTATTTATTTATTTATTGATTTTTGGAAAATAAAAGGCAAGAGAAAAGGATGGTGGCTATTTTTGTTTTAAGTTGAAGTTTCATGAAGCTTTGACTTTGTCCACCATTCTTATCTCATGCTTAACCTAACCATTTGAATTAACCCTAGTTAAATCTCTACACATAACCATGGTTATATTATGATAAGAATTGATTTTCTTTTCTTATTCTTTTTAACTTATCATAATGTTTTTCTTCTTCTTCTTCATGCTTCAAGTGAAGAAGCTTGAAGTCCATCAATGGTGATTGATGCATATGAGTGAGAAATCCAATTCTAAAGTCTACCCACTTCCTATTTCTTCATCCTCTACCTCTTGCCAAATAGTAGAGTGTGTTTCCTTCACAACTTTTCACGGTTTGGTGAAGGTGGAGCTTGATTCATCGATGCTTCGACGTAGATCATCTTCGGCATGGACATCGACGACCTAGCTTGCCCATTCTCCGACGAAGCCGATCCTAGAGCCCAGATTCGTTTTGGACAGCGGAGAGGACCTCGTTGCGGAGCCGTGGAGGTGGATAACCGGATCTACAAAGGTTGTATTTCCGTATTCTCATTAGCTAAGTTGTTAGCTAGCTTTCTTTTCGCCTAGACATCTAGTTATCGATCCGTACACTAGGGTTTGTAGGCACCATTTTTTTTAATTTGCCATGGTTGATGGCATGGGAGACCTCACTAGTGTGCCTAGGAACCCTGCAGTGGTATCAGAGACTAGCTAGAGCCTTAGGCGAAGTCCAGACGGAAATTGAAGTCCGAACGAACCCGAAACCCCGCATCGATATTGCTCTCTGTACAATTTTTAAAAACAGGGATTTTTCCACATTAAAAATATTCAGAAATATTAGCAGGAAATTATAAGAAATTCTGTAAAATTCGGCTTCCTAATTCCTACAGTGCGCCGCGCTTCCGCGGCACGAGCTTGGCTTGTGCGGCTCAAGCGCGGCCATTTTGTCGTATTAGGCATCCCATTTTATACAGTAATTCTTAATGTTCTGTGCTGGTGTTTCTGGGAATTTTTAATAATTTTTCCAGAGTTGAATTTTTCTGAGTCGATTTGGGGATTCGGTGTTTCGATCGGGGTATCAAATTTTGTCTGTGTGGCTTTCCGGATAAATTTTAGGATATGTTAAAAAGTTCGACCGGATATAAATACCCAACTTTTCCCCTGTCGGGAAATTTCCAAGTGTTGGATTTTTCCACAGTTTGACGACGTTCTAAGTAGTGCAAGTAACGCGATGGTCCCTCTAGAAGACACAAACCTTAACTCGATTATGTGACCGTCTTGAACTGCCCTTTGAACCTTCGGGTTTGGGGCAGTACGGCGTGCCACATGTGAGGCGTTGGCTTGACCCTTCTACGGCTGGATCGTTGGTACTGAGGCACGAACGGAATGTTGTTAGACTTGTTTCATGTGTTGATCTGTTTCGGGAAAACTTGGGTGTTCGATTGTTCGATCGGAAAGTTTAACATTTTCTGTTTATCTGGAATGGGATACAATAATTGGAATTCACAAATAAGTTATATGATAACTGAATGAATGTTATAAACGTAGCAATTTAGTCTCACTTGATCGGTTGCCACGGAATTTTGATGTGATCAAAAGTCCGTCGCAATCACGTAGCGTACGCGGATACTCGCCGGGTAAACTTAATAGACAGCCTCACTCCATAGCCCCGACCAAGTGACTGTAGGAGAACCCCGTCGCCGAAAGCATCCGTTCGGGTGCTCGCGGTAGCGGTGTTCCGCCTTGGTGCACTTCGTCGACGGTGTCGGGGGTGCGGCCGTCTACTGAAGTTTGCGACGAGTATTCGATCAGGATGTCGGGAATCTTGTTGAATTGCCCGACTTGATATTGAAAAGTGTTTTCGATAATGAGACTAAAATGCGGGGTTTATAATTATTAGGCATGCGATGTCTAAGTAATTCATTTGGTCAGGCATGCGATGTCTGAGGTGGTTGCGGATTCCAACTGTTGTAGTTTTACACTTTCTTTTCTGTGACCGTAAGTGTAAAATGTGATATCGCCGGTTTCGTTGCTATATGTCAACGACAATTGGGATGGACATATTTACTTACGTTGATGACATGTGATGTTATGTGTTGCTGGATATGTTATATTGGATCGTCGTGTTTGAATAGCCGGGGGTTTTTATGTGAGATGAGTGTTTTTCATTTTCATTCATGTAAAAACTTGTATGTAATATTCTTTTATTGGGGCGCTTCCAGGTTGCGGGAGTTGTCACCTGTTGTATATTATTTACTTTTCCGCACTAGGATAGACCCAAGGAGGAGGGCACAAGTAACCGGGTTCTGGAGTCCAGTGGGAGACCAACTCGAGGAGTCGAGTCCGGGTCTCCTAACTCCAGAATTGGCAGGGTTGCTTGCCGCTCTCGTAGGGGTCTAGGGGTGTGGGTTTGGCTATTCATCACGACCGTGGAATCCGTGTTTTATACTGGCTCGTATTGAAAACACGGACGTCCTAGTATATCCAATATTTCATATGATTCTTCTGCTGCGATATCTGTGATGAGATCATGTGATGTTTCTGTGATGGATATAGTATATAGTATATATGATATATTATATAGACGTTACTTATGTTTTACACCCGCGCTAGCCCTGCCCTGCTCTGCCGTTAGTTACCTAACCTAACGGTGCACGAGGGGACATCGAGGCGAATGCGGATGGCATAAGTGTACGTCATATCTATCTGTGATGTTTAGGTACTTAAATGATGGGACTTCATTAATATGATTAATGAATTAAAAGAAACCTAAGATGTTGTAGAATCGAATTTCAAAATAAAACAGGTAGCTACAGTTCTTGCTTTGCACAGCGGTATATGCGATATATCCTGCACCTTATTCGATGAGGAAAGGACCGAGATCCCTTCACCGGGAGTGACTCCTTTAGCAATAACTGGCAGATGCTACACACTCGGTTTGTCTTTTGATTGCTTTTAAGTGTTTTTGCTTTGCACAGTGATATATATGATATATCCCGCACCTCATTCGACGAGGAAAGGACCGACGATCCCTTCACCGGGAGTGACTCCTTTAGCAAAACTAGAAAAGCCTCAAAAACACTCCATTTCAAAATCATTTGATTCTACAACGATATCAAGTTCATTACGCAATAGGTTTTCAGAAAAACCTGTCGTAGCCCTCCGTCATTTCAGATAAGTAGTAGTTAGTATTCGTGCTACGTTTGTTGGCCTGCGTCAAGGCGTAGTGTGCGGTAGCTAACTGGTGCTTATCTGCATAAGCATATGATGTGATTGGATTAGGGTAGTCGTGCGACTTTGTTGGCCTGCGTCAAGGGTCGTGCGGGTGGGTTTAATTCAATCAGGAAATGACGGGTTGAACTTGACTAGCGGACTATGGTTTGTTGGCCTGCGTCAAGGTCATAGGACGCTAGGGGCAAAATATTATCGGGAATTTCAAGTGTTGAGATTTGCAATGAGATTGCATACCTTCTATGAGATAGTTGGATCCCGATACCCGCTGCGAGTAAGAGTTACTCCTGGGAGAGTTTTATACGTTACAATTAGCCGATCAAGTAGGTGTCTAGAAAGGTGTTAACGGGGTTAAGCCTCTGGGAAAACGAGGTTTACATTAATTAGGTTCGTGCGAAAGCACGGGGGACCTCCCTCAAAGTACCGACACTGGCCTGGCTGAAAGATTGGCGAACTTGTAGTGTGTAATTAATCCCGGCTAGTCTTTCCTTTTAGGGTTTGAAGGAAGATTTGATAAAAAGCAGTGGAAGCCATCCTGATTAGATAAAATAATAACCAATCTATTCTTGACAGAGCGCACGCTGAGTGTTTTCTTCTCTCTCTCTCCAGGTAGCGACCATATCACGCCTTAATCAAGATAATAATACGGATTTTTGACCGAACCCGCTTGTTATACTGAGCTGGGGAACGTTGGTCCCGCTCCAACTTATAATTGTTATAAGACAGAGCAGGAAATTGGGGAATACCAGATTTCCCGTGCCGCCCAAACGATGAGAGTGCATGCTGATGCATCATCTTCGGGTGTGTTCATTATACAGAACTGTTTCTCAGTATCCTTTACGTCCTGGGTATATGATACCGGATCAGGATCCCAGATATGTAATCTGTTACATAGGGCTACAGAAAGGTAGAGAACTGAGAACGGGTGATAAGTTTCATGAGGCAGAAAACGGGGCAAGTGTTGCAGCCAAGTCTGTCGGTCACTGTCACCCTGTATTACAATACATTGATTCTGAACGAATGTTGTTAGATACCGAACCTGATATACAAAATCATATCAGTCTCTTTATCTGAAAAGAAAGGATATAATTTTGTATTGTTGGATAATGTTTTGAACATTTCCTATATCAAAGGTTGATCGGTTCAGGCACGTTATCTAAAAGCATTAATGTTCTAAATCAAACTACAGTTCTTAATATACGGAACACACACGAGAGGAATAGTTCAGAAATGAACGAATTCTTCTTGAAGTATTGTAGACTAGGTCAGATCAATGCGACCCGGCTGGCTAGAGTTACATATAGATGTATATTTAAATCAGTTTGAATTTACATCTTCTGAAACTCGCCAGTCATGTCACAAAGATAAGATGACCATAGCTCCGTTTACTGAAACAGAGAAAGAGTTGGTAAACTCTTGGGATGATACATGTTGATGTATGTAGGTCCCCTGTCTACATATGCCAGGACTGGTTCTTTATACTTCATTATGTTCTCTGATGATCTCTTTAGATTCAGACCTATGTTCCTGTTGAAACACAAGTCCGAACCTTTTGAGATATTCACGAAATATAAGAGAGAAGTAGAGAACCAGAATAAGGGTATAAGTATTATGTCCTATGATGAGATCAAGGAGGAGAATACTTGAGCACGGAAATCCTGGACTATTCTAAAGGAGAATGAAATTCTCTCTCGGCATTACTCCTCCGTATACACCACAGCACGATGGTATATCGGGGCGGAGCAGATACACCCTATTTGATATGGTGTGCTCTATGATGAGTACTACTGAGTTACCTTTTTCCTTTTGGGAGTTATGCGCTTGAGAAGCTGCATACCTATTGTATAGGGTTCGAATCAAATCAATTGCCTACCACTCCATATGAGATATGGAAAGGGAAGAGCCCATGTCTTAAGCCAGTTAAGATTTGGAATTGTCCGACCTATGTCAAAAGCAAAATCCGGACAAGCTCGAGGCAAAGTCTGTAATGTAGAACTGGAAGTGTTCCAGCTATACGAACTACAGCAGATGATTTGATAGAACCAAGGGATTCAGTAGATACCAACGAACCTCAGCCTCTCCGCCGATCTAGTAGGGTTCCTCACCCACCTGAGAGATACTTCGGTTTCTCTGTGACAGTGGGAGCGAGGATTACATCATGAGATGATAACCCAACTAGCTTCGAGCAGGCCATCAGGAGTAAGACTCTGTAAGAATGGCTGGATGTTTAGCGATCTGAGATGAAATCCTTATACACCAACAAAGTATGGACTTTGGTTGCTATATCTGAAGGGTTAAATTCCCATCAGGAGCAGGTATATCTTGAGAAGATTACTTGGTGTAGATGGAAAAGTTGAGACTTTCAAAGCTAGACTTGTTAAAGGTTTTCTTCATTGACCAGGCGTGGATCATGATGAAACCTTTTCAAGGATCTATGCTTAAGTCCATCCAGATCCTACTTACCACGGCTACATACCATGACTACGATATCTGGTGGTTGGGTGTCTTGACTGATTTTCTAAATGATGATTTAGAAGAGTGCGTCTGTAAGTACACAGCCAGAGGGCTTCGTAAACAGTGGGAGCAGCGGAAACGTGTGCAAGATGCTTTATAGGATAAAGCAGGCATCGCGGAGTTGGAACATCTGTTTTGATGAATTAGTCAAAGAGTTTGACATCATCAAAATGGTAGATGAACCTTGTATAAACAAAAAGGTAGTAGGGAGTATGGTGACGATCCTCGTAGAGTACGTGGATGACATACTCTTGATAAGAAAAGAGTTTCTTATGCTATGCTCGATCAATCTCCGCTTATCACAATGATTCTCCATATAGGATCAAAGTGATACCTCCTAAATCCTGGATTTTGGATCTATGAGATAGATTTAATTGGATGTTAGGATTCTCACTAGTTGTAGTGAGACGGTATCAACCGATCCTGGGAAGAATCACTGGAATAGTTCCAGGGTGATAAAGACGACTGAATATCAGTCGCAGGCATTGTCTTTACCCTCAGTAAAGGGACGGTATGTTGGAAGAGTTCCAAGCTAGATACCGTGACATACTAGACGATAAAGGCTGGATACATCGCTACTTAAGATGCTACCAAAGAGGCTGTTTGGGTGTATATAGGTTCATGAGATGAACTATGTTCCTCCCATTGTGTGACAATGGAGTTGTGGCTTATGCCAAGGAACGCCCGTCCCATCAGTTGATCCAGACATATTCTAAGGCAGCATCGCCTGATCATGGAGATAGTTGATCTCCAGGGAGATCGAGGTTAGGAGAGTAGATTCTGAGGACAACACAGCGGATCCACTCACAAAGGCCTGTTCCCAGAGAGAGACTTTTATGGGATGGTTGAGTATGAGATACTTCAAACCACTGCTACAAATGGCCCTAGTGCAAGTGGGAGATTGTTAGTTATATGTATGCCCTAGAGGCCATTACTATACATGGGATGTATATTGTAGTGGATGCTGGGACGTATATAGGGAGGACTTTCTTGCTCGACATGATAGTATGCTATCTGGTTGAACTTTACCTTAACGTGTATACTGATTGTCTCTCTGTTACATGTTGGTAAAGCCCTTAGGATCTGTACTTGACTACCTGGACTATGATGCGGATCATACTAGTGGGGACATGGTAGTCTATAAGTACATCCTTCACAGTCCCTAGTCGAGGGTGTATCGAGACGGGGCATCGATATACCAGAGTAGACTAGCGTGTACCTTCTCGACCCATACAGATGGGCGATGGATGATCCCATATCCATCGGTGTTTGACATCAGAGGAGATATACGGGTGCTCAGTAGAGACTGGGTACACTGGACGGACTCGCCGAGAACTCCCAGATGGTATTATACCTCACGTCAGATGGCAGTTCTCTGGTGACACTGGTACAGAGTAGTCTGTTGACCCGAGATCGTCATAGAGTCTTGTGTGGTTCCCACTGTGCTTTGATTTCCATCTTACCACGTCCAAGAGGGCGTGCAAAACGGTGGTTTTTGGGTACAGTCCCGAGTCACATGGAGGCAATGAGCGATAGGAGGGGATTCGTCTCTCCCGGTATAGGGAGTTGATGTTGCGCTGTGTTCGATTGGCTATAACAGGAAATCCCTGGCCAGGGTTGCTGAGATTTACTGGTAAGTGTTACCAGTAGTTTCTCGAACAGTTATAGACCTCATATCGACACGACTTATTGAGCTACTGGGGTCTGACGTTAACCACCCCTAGGCGAGATATGCGACATATCAGACGATCAGACCGGACTGTACGGTAGTGTTACTGGTCGGATTCACTGGAGTGTGAGCGGGCTTGCTCGTCGATCTTCAGATCGCTCAATACCCGGGTGGCCGTTACGTTTAGCAGACCGCTTGCGGCTTGTGGATGTTTGATATGATCATCATCCGCTGCCGGCGTATTGACGAGTCTTTAGAGTCCTACACAGAGGTTTCCTGGGTCAAGCGAAACGAAATAGGAGCGCATATGAGATATGTGCGGGACCGAGAATAATGCGTGTATGTGATACCGTATTCTATTCTCGCGATAAATATATCGAAAGGTTGTATGCGATATAACCTAGTTATCGATTCAAGCGTTGATTCGATAAGCCGATATATAAGATACCAGTCGGTTATGTGCGCATGACCGGATCATTGAATCAAATGTTGATTTAATGATTTAATGCATATTTATATATTTGATATATTACTTTGCATCAACTAGTATCGGTTTACTTAAGATGGATTTTCTCACTCGGATATGCGCATTACATATGCGATATGATTTTGTGCATTTGAATGTATCATGTTTGATGATACATATATACTTGGTTAAGTGCAAAGATTTAAACCATGGTTAAAAGAATGGTTAGGGTTTCTTTTCCTTTATTTATCTATTTATTTATTTATTTATTTATTGATTTTTGGAAAATAAAAGGCAAGAGAAAAGGATGGTGGCTATTTTTGTTTTAAGTTGAAGTTTCATGAAGCTTTGACTTTGTCCACCATTCTTATCTCATGCTTAACCTAACCATTTGAATTAACCCTAGTTAAATCTCTACACATAACCATGGTTATATTATGATAAGAATTGATTTTCTTTTCTTATTCTTTTTAACTTATCATAATGTTTTTCTTCTTCTTCTTCATGCTTCAAGTGAAGAAGCTTGAAGTCCATCAATGGTGATTGATGCATATGAGTGAGAAATCCAATTCTAAAGTCTACCCACTTCCTATTTCTTCATCCTCTACCTCTTGCCAAGTAGTAGAGTGTGTTTCCTTCACAACTTTTCACGGTTTGGTGAAGGTGGAGCTTGATTCATCGATGCTTCGACGTAGATCATCTTCGGCATGGACATCGACGACCTAGCTTGCCCATTCTCCGACGAAGCCGATCCTAGAGCCCAGATTCGTTTTGGACAGCGGAGAGGACCTCGTTGCGGAGCCGTGGAGGTGGATAACCGGATCTACAAAGGTTGTATTTCCGTATTCTCATTAGCTAAGTTGTTAGCTAGCTTTCTTTTCGCCTAGACATCTAGTTATCGATCCGTACACTAGGGTTTGTAGGCACCATTTTTTTTAATTTGCCATGGTTGATGGCATGGGAGACCTCACTAGTGTGCCTAGGAACCCTGCACAAGCATAACATAAATATAAAGCATCCCAAACGGGAGCAACTCACGCCAAAAGGCGGAACACAACCATAATAAGTTTATAATATATATATATATATATATATATATATATATATATATATACGACGCCGTAGCGAAGGAATAAGCAATAAGGAAGTGAAACAACATCAGAACATAAATAAAACAGCCGACTCAATGAGCTCGACACCCAAAGTCACAAATAATACAATACCGATCTTCACAAACTCGTCTCTAAGTCAATATACATGAAAGTGGTGGATGGAGAGTACTAGATACAATAAGATATACAATGAGATCATACGGATAACCGAAAACCACCCATCTATCCAAAATCACGACCAACAACAGCGGTATCCATAAAAGTAGATGAAATGAGTAGCCCTGCCGCGACTATACTAAGGGTCAAACATGCAAAATACTGTGGCACAACGGGAGTGAGTTGCCAACTCGTGAATAGTAAATAACATTGTACAGATAATCGCAAGTATGTATTAAAAGCGATAATCTAAAATATGCAATCTGATGGCATAAATATAACAATACAGATATACAGAAAAATCATGATCAAGGTACACCACCGGGGTACAACAACTACATGAAACAATACATGTCTAATAAATCCTGACTATGGAATAACACATAAAACTTCATGTATGAATCATCATCATGAAAAACCGATGTCTATCAACGACATCCCAAATCCCAATATCTCAGGCGCCACATACTCCGATCGGCCCTCATATATATATCTTATCTTATAACTCCAAGACGGTATCCTCCGGACATCCGTCGAGTTCAATACAATCACTGGTAGGTAGTACTCCCTCCGTCGGGCTCACCTCCTATCTATACGAGTCTTCTTGCCCCGGGGTACCTCACAGGTTCACCATGTACCCACAGACGGTACCTACCGCTCCTCGAATCGGGTATACTCATATATCAGAACCGATAAAACTTATGGTGGACGCCTCGAAATATCATATCAAGAGAAACCGCATTTTCTTTATAAGCAATACATTATATTTTCCCTTTTAAATATAATCGCGGTTCTCAAATCCAGAAATCGCATAAAATCAGTACATCAATGCATATGTCCATGAAACACGAGATATGTATATACGGAATAGTAACGTGAGCATATCAAGGGAAAACCGCTCTTTTAAGTATATCAAGTTTTCAAAGGTATCTTGCGGTTTCCCAAATCACTGAAGTCGAAATGCAACATCATATAAGAGTAAATATGTGGCTAGCAATGTATGTATGTAAGTATGATGCAATTCACATGCACAATAGGACGACAATTAATATCTAACCGTGAATGATAAATAAAGCGATGCAATATATGTTATCCATGGTAATTTCTATAGTGTGCGTGTCATGTCAATTACTAACGGTGTGTGTGTGGTATACAATTCAGTACTCGTGCAACATGAACCGTTAGTAATGGTGTAGTGTCCAATCAATACAGTGTCAATGTACAACAGGTAATGGGATGTGCAAGATGATGTTTATGCACAATCATTGTATATACTAACAACATAGGTTTATATCACTGAATCAAGCTCTCGACGCTTAGCGCCATACGAGCGATTCCCCGGTAGATGTTAAATCTACTCACCGATGATCTCGAGCTAGGTGAATCGAACCATCTCTTTCCTTTTTCTTGTAGTGCGCGAAGTCCTCGCAATTGATCCTAATATCGCATCAAAAACATAACAAGTGCAAATTAGAAACTTCCCGATAATACACGCAAACAACGCTTAAATCAACGTACCGACTTCCACAAGCTATTTAAGTGTTAGCTTAGTGGCGAATGAGTGTAGCGACACCCTAAACTAACCCAAGTGCAGCAAGCTATACGAAGTACAAAAACCGTGTCGGATATCTATATCGCGCGTTGCCGAAATACTAGAAACTAGCAAAGTGCTTCCAGATTTTGCCTACAGTCAATATAGGAAAATCAAGCAGTACCAAACACCAAGAATAACCTACAGACACATACCCTCAAAAACAGAACTCCCCAGGTGCCTAAAAATCCGGCGGCGCCGGATTTTCCCTAAGTCTCGCCGGTTCTACTAGGAGGGGTGGGGTCCGGGTTTCAGGTGTACACTCAGGGCTTCTAACACTATACTATTGTATTTCTAGATTTTACAGTAGACTAACTTAGTGATAGCAGATCACAGAGACACCAAAACATACACAAAAATACAATATTTGCACAAAACCATAATTTTGGTGTTTTAAAATTGAAACTAAGTAGAATACAAACTTCATTAGAGCCTAATAAGGGTATAAAGATCACTACCTCAGTAAAACTTGGGAAAAACCCTAGCTTTCCAAGCTCCAAGTCATCACAAGGGCTTTAGCATGAATTGTGAAGGGTTTTGTGAGGTTGGATTACAGTTTTGGCTTTGGATTGTGATGCAACCATATAAATCAAGTGGAGAACTTGAAGTGTAGTGAAGGAAGAAAGAGCAACTGAGTTAGGATTAATAATTGAAAGAGTGAGGTGAGAATGTGAGATATTGTGAAGGAAGTGAGTGTATAAGTGTTGTGAAGTGGGTGTATGTGAGTGTGAGTGTATGAGGTGAGTGTATGTGAGTGTTACACTCACTCTCCCTCTCATTAAAGCCATTAATGGCAGCCATCCCCCCTAAGTCTCAAGAATTCAAACCTTCTTTCTCTTCTATTCCCTTCTATTCTCTTTTCTTTAAAATAAAAGAAAATTCATTAAAACCCTTTTGTTTAAATAATAAAAATAGATATAAAATGTAAAATTTTAGCATGACTTGATAAAGGTAGAAGGTTAAGTGTGCCATGACTATATGAGCATGGTTAACACCTCATTAATCTTAATTCAACATGCACATATGTGTGCAAGTGTAAAAACAATTAAATAAAATATTAATTAATTAAATAAAATGTGAAGAAAATAATTACTAGTTAAATTTCATTAAAAACCCGTAATATCTCTTAATTAACACTAACCGCATTCTAAAGCGTTACAATCTTCCCCCTTAAAGAAATCCGGTCTCCGAATTTAAAAATCTTACTAGGCATACCTTCAAAGAGATGAGGGAATTTCTTCCGCATCTCGCTCTCGGCTTCCCACGTGACCTCTTCGCTATTCGGGCCATGCCAAATAACCTTGACAGACGGTAAGACCTTTGACCTCAGTTTTTTCACCTGCCGATCCAGAATGACCACCGGCTGCTCAGTGAAAGAAAGATCGCGCTCAAACTGAACGGTCTGGTGCTGAATCATATGGGAAGGGTCAAGAAGGTACCTGCGAAGTATCGAAACATGAAATACGGGGTGAACATCCGGAAAATTGGACGGAAGTGCCAAACGATATGCAACGGTATCAACTCGCTCAAGGATTTCAAAAGGACCCACAAATCTGGGACTAAACTTCCCCTTCTTCCCAAATCTCATCACACCCTTCATCGGAGAAATCTATAGGAATATGATCACCCACTGCGAACTCAAGTCTGCGACGACGACGGTCGGCATAAGACTTTTGCCTGCACTGGGCTGCTCTCATCCTGTCCTGGATCAACTGGATCTTTTCCGTAGTCTCTTTGACTTGCTGTGGTCCCAAAATCCTACTCTCGCTGAGTTCGGTCCAACAGACTAGCGATCGACACTTCCTACCATACAAGGCCTCAAAAGGTGCCATCTGAATCGTTTCCTGAAAGCTGTTGTTGTAGGAGAACTCTATCAAAGGCAAGTGTCGGTCCCAACTGCCACCAAAATCGAGCACGTACGCATGAAGCATATCCTCAAAAGTCTGTATAGTTCGCTCTGACTGACCATCAGTCTGCGGATGGAAAGCGGTGCTAAAACTCAACCGGGTGCCCAAAGCTTCCTGAAGTTTTTGCCAAAGACGGCTGGTAAACTGGGTGCCCCTGTCGGATACGATGCATGTAGGAACACCGTGCAAACGCACAATCTCATCAATGTATAACTGAGCATACCGAGTTAATCCGAAAGTGGTCTTCACTAGAAGGAAGTCGGCCGCTTTCGTCAACCGGTCAACAATCATCCAAATGGAGTCATACCTTCAACTGGACCTGGGTAGACCTACAATGAAATCCATGGAGATCTGCTCCCATTTCCACTCCGGAATGGGTAAAGGCTGCAACTTTCCTGCCGGTCTCTGATGCTCAGCCTTGACTTGCTGACAAGTCAGGCACCTCGAAACGAAATCCGAAATATCGCTCTTCATTCCTGCCCTCCAATAGACATCTCTCAAGTCACGATACATCTTGGTGGAACCGAGATGAACACTGTAAGATGTCTGATGTGCTTGCTCTAGGATCTCGTGTCTCAGCCCCTCGGTATCTGGTACACACAGACGAGTCCCAAAACGTAGTACACCCTGGTCATCAATCAAAAACTCTGACTTCCTACCCTGTCGAACATGCTCAAAATTCTCAGACAAATAGGCATCGTCGGGCTGCACCTCACGGATACGATCAAGTAGAAGTGGACGGACGCGGACATGAGCAAGCTGTCCCCCAGTCGAGGTAAACTCAAACTGCACTCTACTGTCGCACAAGATCTGCCAATCTGCGGAAGACTGTCTCTGAACTACGCTCAACTGGGACAAACTACTTTCGGGCCTACGACTCAAAGCATCAGCTACTACATTCGCCTTGCTCGGGTGATAAAGGATCTCTCAATCATAATCCTTCATGAGCTCCATCCAACGGCACTGCCTCAAATTCAGATCCCGCTGCTGGAAGATGTACTTCAAGCTCTTATGGTCCGTGAAGATCTGACACGACTCTCCGTACAGGTAGTGTCTCCAAATCTTAAGTGCAAAGACCACAGCGGCCATCTCAAAATCATGAGTGGGATAATTCTGCTCGTGCTTCTTCAGCTGCCGAGAAGCGTAAGCGATAACTCTATCATGCTGCATCAATACACAACCGAGCCTCACTCGAGAAGCATCACAGTAAACGACATAGCCGCCCGATCCAGAAGGAAAAAATAAAACTGGTGCAGTCGTCAACCGAGTCTTCAATTGCTGAAAACTCTGCTCGCATGCCTCAGTCTAAAGAAAAAGGACCCCCTTCCGAGTCAGTCCGGTCAGCGGTGCAGCGATACTCGAGAAATCCTGCACGAAACGGCGGTAATAACCAGCTATGCCCAAAAAGCTGTGGACCTCAGTCACCGATACAGGTCTGGGCCAAAGCTGTACAGCCTCGATCTTCTTCGGGTCCACATGAATACCGTCTTCCGTAACTACATGACCCAAGAAGTCGACACTATCAAGCCAGAAAGTACACTTCGAGAATTTAGCAAACAGCTGGTGCTCTCTCAATGTCTGCAAAGCAATCCTCAGGTGCTGCTCATGCTCCTCTCGACTTCTGAAATAGACTAGAATGTCATCAATAAATACAATAATGAACTGGTCGAGGAACGGCTTGAAAATCCGGTTCGTCAAATCCATGAACGCTGTTGGGGCATTGGTGAGTCCGGACGACATCACCAAAAACTCATAATGCCCGTAGCGTGTACAAAAAGCAGTCTTCAGAATGTCATCATTCCGAACCCGCAACTGATAATAACCCGACCTCAAATCAATCTTGGAAAAATATCCTGCACCCTGGACCT
The DNA here is from genome assembly GCA_030015575.1 of Agapanthus africanus. NCBI lineage: Eukaryota > Viridiplantae > Streptophyta > Magnoliopsida > Asparagales > Amaryllidaceae > Agapanthus > Agapanthus africanus. Next base: position 446,352,785 of record CM057347.1, on the reverse strand, counting down.
GATCAAACAAATCGTCAATGCGAGATAATGGATACTTATTCCGCACCATAACTCAGTTTAATTGATGATAATCAATGCACAACCTCAAACTGCCGTCTTTCTTCTTGACGAACAGAACAGGAGCTCCCTAAGGCGAAACACTTGGACGCACAAGTCCCCTATCAAGAAACCCTTGCAATTGATCCTTAAGCTCTTTCAGCTCCGCCGGGGCTATCCGATAAGGCGGTATAGAAATAGGCCCTGTGCCGGGGATCAAATCAATGCAAAACTCAATATCACGCTCTTGCGGCAAACCAGGTAACTCATCGGGAAATACGTCGGGAAACCCTCTCACAATAGGAACCTGGTCCAACGAATCTACTGTGGCACCGGCATCCCGAATAAAAACTAAGAATCCCCGACATGCTCTTCTCAAAAGCCGACTAGCGCAAAGGGCAGAAATCAAACCGTGAGAGGCGACACTACGGCCCCCCTGCACAACAAGAACTAATTCGCCCGGAAAACAAAACCTGACTGCCTTCTCACGGCAGTCCACAGACGCATAGCAAGTAGCTAGCCAGTCCATGCCAAGAAGAATGTTGAAGTCCAACATATTAAGAAGGATCAAGTCGACGGACAACACTCTATCTCCAATACGGACGACATATGACCGAAACACATATCGCGCAACAAAAGACTCTCCAACAGGAGTAGTCATGACAAGCGGCTGATCTAGCAAAGATGACTCTCGGCCTAATCTCGGCACGAAGTGTGTGGAAACATACGAGTGAGTAGACCCCGGATCAAATAAAACATGCACATCAAAAGAACATACAGAAAGAGTACCTGACACGACTGCATTCGACGCCTGCGCGTCCTGATGAGTCAAAGAAAATACCCGAGCCTGCCCTATACCGGCAACTGGCTGGCCTCCGCCTCCGCCACCCCGTCCTCTTTGAACAAACCCACCGCGACCATGACCTCTCTGAACATAAGTTTGGCACGGAGCAACAACAAGGTGTAAGAGGCAACGTTCTCTGAGGTGGAGAAGGTGGTAAGGTAACATGTAGAACCGCTGCCTCGCCCTGGCGTACCTCAGTACAATCTTTGACGTGATGATATAGACTCCCACACCTAAAACATCCAGGCGACGACTGCTGACCCTGTGGGTATAAACTATATGTCTGGCCCCGTCTCATGCTCCGTCTACTCGCACGGCCTATAGCGAATCCACCGCGGCCTCTGCCAAACTGCCTCTGCGCTGATAAATCTGTACAAATTCTCTTCGGTTCCGGAATGACCGAAGTCTCGGAAAGACGCTGCTCAACCAGTAGGGATGTGTCCACTGCGGCTGCGTATGTATCGAAATATTGGGCGTCGATGGAGAGGAACAACTAGGTAATCAGGCCTCGTACAAATATCTTGACACGCCTCTCCTCAGTATCTACTAAATATGGAGCATACACGGATAACTGGGTAAACTGAACATCATACTCCGCCACTGTCATAACTGGAGTCTGGCACAACGACTCAAATCTGCGAGCTCGAGCATCTCTAATGCTCTGAGGGAGGAATCGGGCAAGAAACACCATCGTAAACTCAACCCAGGTCATAGGAGGAAGACCTGCGGCTCGACCTCTCTCTAAAGACTCGCACCAAGTCTGGGCAAGACCCTTCAGATGGAAACTAGCGAACTCTACCCATCTCGTGTCGGAGCATCTCAACGAACTTCAGATCCTAGCCATCCGATCGAGGAACGACTGTGGATCCTCAGCCGCGTCGGTGCCTATGAAAACTGGAGGCTTCAACCTCATGAGCTAAGGTAAGGATTCAGTGATAACCTCCGTAGCTGCAGGTACGACTGCAGGAACAGTAGGCACCATCACGGTCCCCGTAACAGGTGGGACAACCTCCGATCTTTGCGCTCGACTGTCCTCAACCAACGACCCCATCATCTGGCGCAAATCCTGCATACCGGCCTCTAGCCTAGTAATACGATCCGGAGAAGGTGGATCATGATCCGAAGAAGGTGGATCAAACTGCTCCTGTAAAATAGGCGTACCGCCCCGGTCGGTCCTCATCTCGGACGAGCCTGCCCTGACCTCGGTTCTCGCGGCAGCTCTCTGCGCCCTCGTAGTCTTCGGCGGCATAGTGGCTGGAATAAGGAAACATGATTCGATAAGAACATAGAAATCGAATCATAAGGATATATATAATCAAGGAAGGAATTCAAGGAACATGTCCTAAGGTCACTTAGGCAGAGTACCGTGTCGTAAGTATGCCGCGGAACATACACACGCTATGTCACTCTGCTTAAGCTACTTACTCCATCATACCAAGGTCATCCTACATGCCAAAAGGTAAAACCTAGCGCTCTGATACCAACTTTGTCACGACCCAAATTAGGAACGTGACCAACACTTAAATCTCGCAACGTCTAAAGGCGTAACGTAATTCAAGTAAGCCGACGACCCAGAAATCTAAACCATAAAAGGTAGAAATATATAACATTTAAAACATTTGAAAATCTTAAGTTAATTTATTTTCTTGAAAATTTCGGCAGCATTTCCTTTGTAAAAACTAGCCCCAAATGGGTACAAGCATAACATAAATATAAAGCATCCCAAACGGGAGCAACTCACGCCAAAAGGCGAAACACAACTACAACACGTTTATATAATATATATATACGACGCCGTAGCGAAAGAATAAGCAATAAGGAAGTGAAACAATATCACAACATAAATAAAACTGCCGACTCAACGAGCTCGACACCCAAAGTCACAAATAATACAATAACGATCCTCAAAAACTCGGCTTTAAGTCAATATACATGAAAGTGGTGGATGGAGAGTACTAGATGTAGGGTGTTTTTCGTCACCCCATTGAGATGGGAATACGCGCACGCTTCTCAGGCGTACTACAGATCTCCCCTGCCTAGGATAGGCCGGAGTTTAATGATTGTGGGGATCCGAATCTCCGGCAGCCGCGGACTAAGCTGCCGTTAATTACCCCTCGCCTTTGGGGCGAGGGAACCTCCGATTAACGGGTTAAACTGGGCATGCGAACTCAATGTGCAGTGTACGTGTGTTGTGTTTTGAAAGGGGGGTTTGGATATATCGGGAGCCACGCAGAGTTTTTACGGGGGTCCCGCTACCCGGATAGCGGGCTCGGGGTCAAGGGGGCTAGCAGCCCCCTTGCGGGATGCGGGGCAGCGTCCCGTTAGAAATTTTTTTCTAACAGGGACAGTGTCGTAGAGTATGTGTGTATGTAAATATGTATACATATGTACAGATATACATGTATATATATAAAAAGGGGAAAAGACATCCAAAGGATGCGTGGGGACAGCACCTTGGGCGCTGTGCGCCTTGCGCTCGAGCGCTTGTGCTGGAGCGCAAGCGCGCCACGTGTCGGCACGGGGGCGACTTGCGCTGGAGCGCAAGCGCGCTACGTGTCGGCACGGGGGAGACTTGCGCTCGAGCGCAAGCGCTCCACGTGTCGGCATAGGAGAGACTTGCGCTGGAGCGCAAGCGCGCCACGTGTTGGCACAGGGGCGACTTGCGCTCGAGCGCTTGTGCTTGAGCGCAAGCGCGCCACGTGTCGGCACGCGGGCGCTCTGCGCTTGAGCGCCGGCGAGAAAAAGAGGCTTTTAGCCTAAAAAAAAAATTTCTCAGAAGAGAAATCAGAGAGGAGTTGGACTCCTGAGTGTTTTTTTTTTTGGTTTAGTGAACGATATTCTTCTTCCTCCTCCTCTGTTAGCTGGATCTTGAAGATCAAGAGATATGGGATTTCTAAAAATCTCTTCTTTTTGAGATCTAATGGAAGATCTGAGTTCCCCTTTATGGCTTTTGTGGTGAAAAACTAATTTGTTTTATAAAAGAAGAGTAAAACTCTTGGTTTAATTCAAGAGAAAAAGGAAGGTTTTGGAACCTTGAAGAAGGAGAAAAGATCTCAGATCTGAAGAAAAATTTGAGAGAGAGAGAAAAAGTTGTTGGGATATTTCATTATCCTTGCCTTTATAGGCTACACACTTTACACATAGCCCCTTGGGCTTCACAAAATGGCATTTTGCCTATCTCATGGCTCATGTGCCATTTCTTTTTGCACATAAGCCATGGGCTTTACAAAAATTTGGCTTTATGCCTATTTTTCTTACATTTATCCATAAAATAAAATAAAAGAAATACAACAAAATTATTTATTACAAAATTTTTATCTTGGCATGGGGGAAGGCCGGCCGCTTCATGTTCGGGCTCGACCCGGGCATGGGCCCACTGGATCTGGGCATGGGCCCACTTGGCTTGGGTTGACTTTGATTTTGACTTGGTCAACCGGGGTGTAAATTTTTACCCCAACAAATTGCCCCCCATCAATAAATGCACACCACATATGTGGGTCGTGTGCATGAAATTGATGGATCTTCTTTCACGTGGAGGCGACTTGATTCGGTTCCCACCTTTCGGGAAACTGGCACTGCCCTTTTTACGACATGGACGGTCGATGCGGCCCTTTTTGCGACTTGGACGGTCGATGCGGCCCTTTTTGCGACTTGGACGGTCGATGCTGCCCTTTTAGCGACGTAGACGGTCGGTTCTGCCCTTTTTGCGACTTGGACGGTCGGTTCTGCCCTTTTTGCGATGTGAACGGTCGATACTGCCCTTTTAGCGACTTGGACGGTCGGTGCTGCCCTTTTAGCGACGTGGACGGTCGGTTCTGCCCTTTTTGCGACGTGGATGGTCGATGCTGCCCTTTTTGCGACTTGGACGGTCGATGCTGCCCTTTTAGCGACTTGGACGGTCGGTTCTGCCCATTTTGCGACGTGGACGGTCGATGTTGCCCTTTTTGCGACTTGGACTGTCGATACTGCCCTTTTAGCGACTTGGACGGTCGGTTCTGCCCTTTTTGCGACGTGGACAGTCGATGCTGCCCTTTTTGCGACTTGGACGGTCGATGCTGCCCTTTTAGCGACTTGGACGGTCGGTGCTGCCTTTTTAGCAACTTGGACGGTCGGTTCTGCCCTTTTTGCGACGTGGACGGTCGATGCTGCCCTTTTTGCGACTTGGACGGTCGATGCTGCCCTTTTAGCGACTTGGACGGTCGGTTCTGCCCTTTTTGCGACGTGGACGGTCGATACTGCCCTTTTTGCCACTTGGACGGTCGATGCTGCCCTTATAGCGACTTGGACGGTCGGTTCTTGATTTGACTTGCTCTGCTTCTTGCAGTGTCAGGGGTAGACTTGACTTGCTCCGCTTCTTGCGGCGTCGAGATTGGATTCTGACTTGCTCCGCTTTTTGCGGTGTCGGAGTGAAAGTTGACTTGTTGATTTTGATTTAGGTTGACATCAGCATCGCTATACTGGAATATGGTACCAGGAGCGAATCATCATCTGTCATTTAGAGGATTTTGGGATTTTGGTTTTTATTTGGCATCTGCATTGCTGCACTGGTATAATGCCAGGAGCAACTCATCATTTGCCCCGGGAGGATTTAGGATTTTTTTTTTTTTGGACTTTGAATGTGGTCTCACCGGTAGGACTTGGGAAAGGTTGGGATTGTTTTACGCCCATGGATTGTATACGGTTTTGCAGGATGTATGATCCAGACCGTAGGGCCGGAAAAATTTCAGGGCTTTGTTGGCGTCTGCATCGCTGGACTGGAATGTGGTACCAGGAGCGACTCATCATTCGCCGTTGGGGTATGGGATTTGGAATTTGGTTGGCGTCTGCATCGCTACACTGGAATAATACCAGGAGCGACTCATCATTCGCCACTTTGGGGTTGGGGACTTGGAATTTGGATCTTGTTTGGCATCAGCATTGCTGCACTGGAATAATGCCAGGAGCAACTCATCATTTGCCTTGGGAGGACTTGGGATTTGGGTTTTTGGTCGGCATCAGCACCGCTAACACTGAAGCGAAATGCCAGGAGCGACTCATCATTTGCCGTTGCCCGTTGGGGAACGATGGCTTAGGAGACAGGTTTGGGTCCCTATCACCTAAGGCTTTTCAATTTTATGGGCCGTGAGGGTCCCATAAAGCATTTTCTCCCTACGAGTCGTAAGGATCCCGCTGGTGTATTTTCTCCTTAGGAATCGTGAGGATTCCTAAGTGTGTTGCTCCATTGTGAGTCGTAAGGATCTCACGCAGGGGTTTTCTCCTCACAAGGTCGAGAGGACTTTGCGAGTGTATTTCATCTCTTTTCACGAGTTTGCGCCCTTTCGGGTTTTCACAGACTCGCCGGTAGTCCTGCTGTTTTTACTCACGGAGCCCTTTCGGGTTTTCATCCGTGCCCGTTTTGCTTGTGGACATACCGTTTATTTCTTTTTCTTTTTTTTCTTTTTCTTTCTTTTTTCTTTTTTTTTTGCCGCTGGTGGGACTTTAAAAGTAGTCTCACCGGCAGGATTTGGGAGAAATATGGGTCATTTACGCCCATGGATTGTATACGGTTTTGCAGGATGTCTGATCCAGACCGTAGGGCTGATGTGCTCAATTCGCCTGCGACTTGCAGCATTCATGTGTAGTATTTCTTGAGATATCGGCCATTGATGGGTGGCATGGGCCTTTCTCCCTCGGCACTTATTAGTTGGTAGGATTCTCCGTCGAACACTTTCTCGATGACGTATGGTCCTTCCCAGTTCGGCTCGAATTTTCCCTTGGCATGTCGATTGGGGATGATCGGTCTTTTGAGGACCAACACCAATTCACCTTTCTTGAAAGCGCGGAGACGGGTTATCTTGTCATAGGCCCGTGACATTTGGGCTTGGTATAGCTCCAGATTTTGCTGCACCGCGAGCCCCTTTTCTTCGAGGGCATCGAGTTCTTCAAGTCGAAGGAGCACGTTTTCTTCCTCCGCCAACTCATGTTGGACGGCCATTCTTAAGCTTGGAACTTCAACTTCGAGGGGGAGGACCGCCTCCACTCCGAAGAGCAATGAGTATGGAGTGGACTGAGTTGGAGTACGGTGCGTGGTACGATATGCCCACAACGTCTCATGAAGTTTGAGATTCCAGTCTCTCTTGTTGGCTGAAGCATTTTTCCTCAGGAGCTTGCATAGAGTCTTATTGAAGGCTTCGGCTAGCCCATTGGCTCTTGGATTATAGATGGAGGAATATCTCCAGTCTATCTTGTGCTGAGTAGCGAACCTTGAGACATCGAAGCTCTTGAAAGAAGGCCCGTTGTCAGAAATGATTCTTCTGGGTGTACCGAAGCGGTATAGAATATTATGCTGGAAGAATGTCAGAATATCTTTTGTCTTGACTTCTTTTAGCGGGACAGCTTCAGCCCATCTGGAGAAGTAATCTGTCGCGACCAGTATGAACCGATGGCCTTTGGATGATGGAGGATCAATTGGGCCAACAATGTCGGTGCCCCAGACTTCGAAGAGCCACGACGCCACCGTAGGATGCAATGGATTGGGATGCTTGTGAATAAAATCACCGTGAATTTGGCAGATATAACATTTCTTTGCATGCTCTCTGCAATCCCGTATCATGGTGGGCCAGTAATACCCAAGCCGTTTAATTTGCAGTCGCATCTTGGGGCCAGATTGGTGAGCACCGCAAACGCCTGAGTGAACTTCTTTCATGACTTTTGGGCTTCGGCCGATGACAGGCACTTGAGCCAGAGTTGGTCATATGACCTGCGGTATAACGTGTCATTTACAAACACGTATCGGAGAGCTCTTTTCTTCAGCTGAATCCTCGCAGATTTTTCTTCGGCCAGCTTGTCGTATCGGAGGTACTCTATGAAGGGTTCTCTCCAATCGGGCTCATTTTGGATAATCGAAGTTTCTTCGGCAGGACTGCTCTTCTGTTCCGCGCTTTCCTCTTCTCGTAGAGAGACTGGGGGTAGAATTTGTCGGCTCCTGACTGTGATCAGAATTTGGTCCATGTCAGGATCAGCCAGCTCCTTGGCTAGGCGAGCGAGTATGTCGGCTTTTCCGTTCAATGCTCTGGGGATTCTCATTAGTTCAATGTGAGTGAACCGTTTCATGAGTTCCACCACTCGGCCTCTGTACCGAGCTAACTCGGGTTTGTATATCTTATAGTCGCCGCTTACTTGGTTGACGACAAGCTGGGAGTCACCGTAAACCCGTAGCCGACGGATTTCCATTTCTATGGCGAGTTCCAAACCAGCTATCAGGACTTCATACTCAGCTTCGTTGTTCGTTCGAGGCTCGGTGAGAGTGAAAGAACGCCGTAGGGTTCCCATTGATGGTGTGATAAACACCAATTCTATCCCTGCTTTTATCTCCGGGACGCTTGATTTACTGGAGGTCCTTATTGATGAGGCTCCATCGAAGTAGAGCTCCCAACATGGCTCATCTTCCTCGAGGTGCAGCACTTGTTCGTCGGGTAACTCGCAATTTAGCGGCGACCCTTCTGGTATGGGATGAGCCGCGAGAAAGTCTGCAAGAGCTTGCCCTTTTACTGCTTTCTGAGGAGTGTAAACTATGTCAAACTCAAGTAGCATAACAGCCCATCTTGCCATTCTGCCGGCTAGGCTCGCTCTGGTCATCAAGTGTTTGAGCGGGTCGATCTTGGAGATCAGCATAACCTGATGAGCGAGCAGATAGTGCCTCAGTTTCTTCACAGCAAATATCAGAGCCAGACATTGCTTTTCGATTGGGGAATAGTTGTGTTCCGCTACGACTAGAGTTCGACTGAGGTAGTAGAGGGCATTTTCTTTTCCCTTCTCGTTATTCTGGGCAAGGAGCGCACCGAGTGACTCATCCAGCGCGGCAGTGTAGAGAATCAGCGGTTTATTTGGAATGGGAGCGGCCAGCACTGGAGGGTGAAACAAGTACTGTTTGATGCTTTCGAACGCTGCTTGACATTCAGCATCCCAGATAAAAGGAGCTCCTTTCTTCATGAGCTTCGAGAAGGGCCTACATCTCCCCGATAAATTTGAGATAAACCTCCGTATATAAGCAAGCTTTCCTTGAAAAGACCTTAGCAGCGTCAGACTCTTCGGAGGGGGCATCTCCATGATGGCCTTTATCTTTGATGGGTCAACTTCGATCCCTCGATGCCGGACTATAAAGCCCAGGAATTTTCCCGATGACACGCCAAAAGCACACTTCAGAGGATTCATCTTCAGATCGTATTCCCTCAGTCTGGTGAGAACGGTCCTAAGATCTTGGATGTGGTCGGCCTTGGCTTTAGTTTTGATGACCAGATCATCAACATAGCATTCAACGACTTTATGGATTAGGTCATCAAAGATATTAGTCATTGCCCTTTGATATGTAGCGTCTGCGTTCTTTAGTCCGAACGGCATCACTTTGTAGCAGTATATTCCGATCGGGGTTCGAAATGCTGTGTGCTTCTCATCCTCAGGCGACATCTTGATCTGATTGTATCCAGACGAGCCATCCATAAAGGTGAACAGCTCGTAATTTGAGGTGTCATCGACCATCATTTCCATGACCGGTAGCGGGAAGTCGTCTTTAGGACATGCCTTATTGAGATCCCTGAAATCGACACAAACTCGGATCTGCCCATTTTTCTTCTTCACTGGGACTATGCATGCGATCCAGTCCGCATATTTCTCTTCCCTGATGAAGCCGGCATCGATGAGCTTCTTAGTTTCCTCGATGACCTTTTCTTCTAGTTTCCTTCTCATTCTTCGAGGAGCTTGTTTGACTGGCTTAGCATAAGGAGATATAGCCAACTTATGTACGGCCACTTCAGGGGAAAGGCCAGGCATTTCTTTGTATGTCCACGCGAAGCAGTCGACGAACTCATGCAGCAGGGCAATTATTTGCGCTTTCATTTCCTCTGACAAGAGCGAGCTGATGTAGGTCAGCCTTGGATTATCGGGCGTTCCTAAGTCAATCTCGGTTAGCTCGTCAAAGGTTGCTTGTCCACCATCTTCGAGCTCTTGAGGAGCTTCTTCTGGCTCGGCTATCTCGTCATCACCATTTGATCTTTCGCTGGCCTCACCAACATGGATCATGTAGCACGCTTTGGAATCAGGTTGAATGTAGCCTATGCCCCGTCTATCTGGAATTCGTCCATCGATGAGTGCTCGGACCTGGGGCGGATACCATAGCCCTTCGTAAAACTTTGCTTCGGACTCCGTTT
>CM057347.1:446198978-446342520 GCA_030015575.1 Agapanthus africanus | reverse complement strand
AGATTTGTCTTGAGTCCCACTTTTTCAAAACAAACCAATTTTTAAATCACACACACGCTGCCACTTGCACTAAACCCGCTTAGTGCATGCTCGGCTGGACACAGGATCCTAGTGCCCGTCTTGTCCTCGTTCCTGCTATCGACGCCGAAGTCGGTACTTCTTCATCTTCTTTTCCTCTACCACACACCACATCGACCGTGATGGACGGCACTCCATCTAATTATAACACCACGCTGCCACCGCCCGCAGGTGAGCAGAATCCACCGCGCATCTCTCTCCAAGAGAGATGCTACCCTATTCGTGGTCCCCTTCCTACTTGTCTATCTCTTCCACCACCTAACGGGGATAATTTCGAAATTAAACCTCACTACATCAACTTGTTGCCCAAATTTCACGGGCTTGAGTCGGAAGACGCGTACGTTTTCATCACCAAATTCGAAAACGTATGCGCAATGATGGGTACTTCACAATTGACTTTAGATGCTATGCGCTTACGTCTTCTCCCATTCACACTGTGCGACTTGGCAGAAAAATGGCTTTACAATACTACCGCACACTCTATCACTAATTGGGATGAATTCGTCGTAGCATTTCTTAAGAAGTTTTACCCAAATCATAAGACTGCCCACATTAGGAGCGAGATCAACCAGTTCACCCAGCTTCCCAATGAACCATTTTGGAAGTGCTTTGAACGTTTCAAGGATCTGCTTGTCCAATGCCCCCATCACGGAATACAAAGATGGGATTTATGTCGGATTATATATGAGGGCATTAATCCAGCGACAAAGCAGATGCTTGAAACAATGTGTCAATGCAATTTCATGTCTAAAGATGATGGTGAAGCATGGAAATATCTGGAAGATCTCGCTGAACACACGTTGCAGTGGGAAAGCGTAAGACCACCTACAACTAAGGGAGGTATTCACCAGCTCGATGTTTCCATCGCAGTAAAAGCCGAAATGGCAGCGATGCAGAAGAAACTCGATTCTATTGAGAACAAACTTTCATCAGTCTCCCTAAATCAGGTCACACTTTCCAAGACTGTCTGTGGTTGCTGTTCGGATCCTTCACACTTAACGGAAGAATGTCCTATGAATGCATCGTTTCAAGCTAATGCTGCTTTTCAGCAGCGACCTAGAAACGACCCTTATTCTTCCACATATAATCAAGGATGGAGGAATCATCCTATCTTTTCTTGGAATCAAAACCAACAAAGTAATTTTCAAAGACCTCCTCCACAGCAACCACAACCACAGAATCAGCCCCCCTTTCAGTCACAGAATTTTCAAAATCCGGCCAACATTTCTACACCACAAGTGGCCGGTACTGACAACTCACTTGCACAAACTTTGGATATGTTCATGAAACAATACATGCAAATTTCGGCTGAGATGAGGTCTTCTATTGATACCCTAACGAAAAACTCCTCCTCCCATGGTAAGAGTATCAAATCAATAGAAAACCAAATCGCACAGTTAAACGCCGCAATGAGTGCGGGAGAGAAAGGGAAACTCCCATCTCAACCCCTCCCGAATCCTGGCCATTCACAAAGTCATAATGTGAATGCCATTACTACGTTGAGATCGGCGAGAGTGCTGAATAATCAAGTGGGTGAGCAATTTGATGATAGTGACACATTTGATACCCCAGCTTCTTCTTCTTCTTCCCCTAATTCGTCTAGTCCCCCACCTTCAACCGAGTCTATTCTCCGTTTTCCCTAAGGCTCGAACATTTTGCCAAATCTATCTAAGTCGATTCCCACTCCACTTTTGGGATCGAATCCGTCCCCACAATCTTCTCCACAAACGTTGGACCCAAAACTTATTGATCGAGCTCCATTTCCAAACCGATTAAGAGCCAACAGACCTAACCCGCAAATGGAGAAGATTGTGGAAATGTTTAAGCAAGTTAGCATGAATATTCCTCTCCTAGATGCTATTCAACAAGTCCCATCTTATGCAAGAATCCTTAAAGACTTGTGCACTAGGAAGAGAAAAACTCAAGTGCCTAAAAAGGTTTTCATGACGAGTAATGTTAGCACAGCTTTTACCCAACAAATACCAAAGAAACGTAAGGACCCCGGCTGTCCTACAATCTCTATTTCTATTGGGGGTAAAAATATAAATCGTGCTTTACTTGATCTAGGCGCTAGCGTCAACTTGCTTCCTTATTCAGTATACGAGCAGTTAGGAATTGGAGAGTTAAAACCCGCCGATTGTACTCTCCAAATGGCAGACCGATCTATCACCAAACCTCGGGATGAACTAGAGGATGTGTTAATTAAAGTCAGGGAATTCATATTTCCCGTGGACTTTATTGTTTTAGATACACAACCTGTGGCAAACCCACATAATCAAATCCCGATGATACTTGGTCGACTCTTCCTAGCAACTTCTAACGCTGTAATTAATTGTCGTAACGGTTCTAAGTACTTATCCTTCGGGAAAATGACAATTGAGCTTAATATTTACAAGCTAGGAAGTCAGCCATCAGAACCTTCTGCTCATTTGCTGGATGTTTGTTCCATCCACGAGATAGCTTCCGAAAGCTGCATGGATGAGGAGCTTTGCTTTGATGTTCTCGACAACACCAATGAGACATCGTTTGATCTTGCACCACTTCACAGTGAGGATATGTTCAATGAGTCCGACCTTGAGATTGAACCCGTTGACTCGTTGCAAAAGTCAGCAGCACTTTCCGAGTCAATATCTTATGCAAGTTTTGAAACTCTTCGGGAGTCCGAATATCATTCGCTTACTCCACCTTCTATTGTCTCTCCGCCAATTCTTGATCTCAAACCGCTACCTTCTCATCTTAAATATGCATATTTAGGAGAGAATGAGACTTTGCCGATGATTATTTCCGCTTCTCTAGCCGTAGAGCAAGAGAATGCACTTTTGGCAGTGTTGAGATCGAATCGGCAAGCATTTGGTTGGACAATGGCTGACATCAAAGGGATTAGTCCCTTAATTGTTGAACATCACATACATCTGATGGATGAAGCCAAACCAACCCGAGACCCACAAAGACGGTTAAATCCCGTTATGAAGGAGGCGGTAAAGAAAGAAATCGTCAAGTGCCTTGATAGTGGAATAATTTACCCCATATCTGATAGCCAATGGGTAAGTCCAATTCATGTGGTCCCTAAAAAGTCTAGCATCACGGTCATCACTAATGAGGCTAATGAGTTAATCCAAACACACACCCAAACTGGATGGCGCGTATGTATCGATTACAGGAAACTCAATGCCGCGACGAGGAAAGATCACTTCCCTCTGCCTTTCATTGACCAGATGTTAGAACGACTAGCGGGACACGAATACTACTGTTTCTTGGATGGATACTCTGGTTACAACCAGGTCCCCATCGCCGAAAAGGATCAAGATAAAACCACTTTTACTTGTCCTTTCGGAACTTTTACTTATAGACGCATGCCCTTTGGGTTATGCAACGCTCCCGCTACATTTCAGCGGTGCATGATGGGGATATTTTCAAATATGGTGGAAAATTTTCTGGAAATTTTTATGGACGATTTCTCCATTTTTGGGGACTCCTTTGAGGACTGCCTTCGTAATCTTGACGCTGTTCTTACCCGCTGTATGAATAAGAACTTGACTTTGAATTGGGAAAAATATCATTTTATAGTCCAAGAAGGTATTGTACTTGGACATATAATTTCACATAAAGGCAATGAGGTTGACAGAGCTAAAATAGATGTCATTCAAAACCTCCCTCGTCCCAATTGCGTCAAAGATATACGATCCTTCCTTGGTCATGCAGGATTTTATAGGAGATTTATTAAGAACTTTAGCAAAATTGCTAGACCCTTAACCCTTCTATTGGCCAAGGACACTACTTTTCACTTCGATTCGGATTGTGGGGCTGCTTTTGAATCACTTAAAGAATCACTCACTACAGCCCCCGTTCTATCATCTCCGGATTGGAACCACCCGTTCGAGCTTATGTGTGACGCATCAGACTTTGCTATTGGTGCTGTCTTGGGACAGCATATTGATAAGATGCCACATGTAATTTACTATGCAAGTAGGACCTTGAATGATGCACAAATAAATTACACAACTACCGAGAAAGAACTCTTGGCAGTTGTATTTGCATTAGAGAAATTCAGGCCCTACTTGATTGGCTCGCCTATTATGGTTTACACAGATCACTCCGCCCTACGACATCTTTTATCGAAGAAGGATGCGAAGGCCAGGCTAATACGTTGGATCCTATTGTTACAAGAATTTGATCTTGTCATCAAAGACAAGAGTGGATGTGAAAACGTTGTAGCCGACCATCTTTCACGCATCACTTCTTCGCCAACTGTGACCGTGCCGATAAATGACTCATTTCCCAACGAACAGCTCTTGAATGTATCCTACGAACCTTGGTTCGTGGATATCGTGAACTATCTTGCGACGGGACTTATACCTAGCGATTGGTCGAAACAAGACAAACTTCGATTTTTATCTCAAGTAAAATATTTTTACTGGGATGAACCATATCTATTCAAGTATTGTTCCGATCAAATCATTCGCAGGTGTGTCCCTAATGATGAATTCAAGAGCGTGTTATCATTTTGTCATGATCAGGCATGCGGCGGTCATTTTGGACCTCGAAAAACGGCAGAGAAAGTTTTGCAATGTGGCTTTTATTGGCCAACATTATTTAAAGATGCATTTGAACATTGCAAAACTTGTCCGCGATGTCAGCATTTGGGTCGGATTTCACGAAGGAATGAGATGCCGCTCCAACCTATATTGGTTGTGGAAATATTTGATGTTTTGGGTATTGATTTTATAGGCCCTTTTCCCAACTCCTTTGGGAATCTATATATCTTGTTAGCGGTTGATTATGTCTCGAAGTGGGTGGAAGCTATACCGTGTCACACTAATGACAACAAAGTTGTCATTAAGTTCCTTAAAGAAAATATTTTTTCACGATTCGGACACCCTCGCGCTATCATTAGCGACAACGGGACACATTTCTGCAATAGGTCTTTCGAGGCCTTGATGCGGAAATATTCAATCACCCACAAGCTTTCTACGCCCTATCACCCCCAAACAAGCGGGCAGGCTGAGATCTCAAATAGGCAGATCAAACAGATATTGGAGAAAACGGTTTCGAAAAACCGTAAGGATTGGTCAACCAAATTGACGGATGCTCTTTGGGCATTCCGCACCGCTTATAAGACCGATCTTGGTATGACTCCATACCGCCTTGTGCTTGGGAAGGCATGCCACCTCCCTGTCGAGATTGAACATAAGGCAATGTGGGCTATTAAAGAGCTTAATTTTGATCTTGAGCATGCTGGAAGCTATCGGAAGCTGCAATTGAATGAGCTAAGAGAACTCCGCGATGAAGCTTACGATAATGCGGTGATAGTAAAGAACAGGACTAAAGTGTTCCACGATAAAAATCTTTTTAGAAAAACCTTCACATCGGGGCAACAAGTCCTTCTTTATGATTCCCGTCTCCATCTTCATCCGGGTAAGCTTAAATCTCGTTGGAAAGGACCTTTTGTGGTGCGGTATGTACACCCGCACGGGGCAGTTGAGGTCGAAAATTTGAAAAACGGTTCAATTTTTAAAGTGCATGGGCATAGATTAAAACCGTATTTTTCTGCTGACCCCGCGGAGGAGCTCCTGTTTTTACAGGAGCCGCTTTATCAAAATTAAAATTCCTCCGCCTCACCTCCATGTTTTTGTAACATTTTCTCATTTTAAGAATGGGGGTGAGTAAAAATGGATTTGATTGAATATTTGTGCATGTCAAAGAATAAGTTTGGGGGAATTTTTCGGTTAACTATTATTTTACCCCTTGTATCTCTCCCTTAGTATACAGGTCCTTGTTCTCAAAAGGCTACATCAGTGAGGACACTGCTGAAAACAGGTTTGGGGGGAGGTTTGTATTCACTGAATTATCTTTGACACCGGGCATTAAAATTTTTTATATAACAAAAGAGTAGAAAGTGAAAAATTACATCCAAAAGATAGGAATAGTTTAAGAAAATTAGAAGTTTTCTTACACGAACTAGTAATAAGTAGTTATGAGCTGTTGTCCCAAGGGTTAGTAAGATGAAGGAAGTCACTAATCTGATGATAAAAATAAGTCTGAAAAATAATTTCTATTCTGAAAGCCAAACATTTGAATGTTGATACCCTACTATATGCACTTACACACGTCTTGAAACTTGGGATAGTAGAGGATACCTTGAAATGCTTTTGTCTAAAAGCCAAAGTATGAAGGAAATGAAAAAAATGAAGAAAATATAAATGGTGAAAAGAAAAAAATGAACACTGGTTTTGTTATCGCCAAGGCAGCAATAAAAAAATTTAGCGAGGGTGCCTCTTCACCTAGTGCCCTAAGGCCAACTGGTCTGGAAGTCACTGCTAAGCCTTAGGTGGTGCGAGACGAGGAAAATATTATCACCTAATCAGCAAGCACACGAGTAATCGGTCTGTTAGTATCTCAAGAAGTATTAACGGTCGCATGAAAATGTGTGAGCAAATCTTAATATTCATTAAGTTAAAAAGTACTGAGGTAGATGGACAAGAGTATGATAGCTTGAATTGAATTCTCCGAGTGTAGGGATGTTCTTTACACACACGTGGGGTTATATGATCAATGTTTGGATGAAAGGTAGGAATGAAGAATAAAGACGATATTTTATTGAGGGATGATGTGATTTCTAACATTTTTTTCATGACTATTAAGATAGGGCTCATGACAACTGAAAAGCTAGTAAAGTTGGAAACACTTATTTTCAAAGTCTTTCTTTTATGGTTCTTATCTTTATATGTAAATTTCACTCTCTCTCTTTTGTTATAGGATTTTATGGGTGTAATCCGCTGAAAACCCTCATGAGACAACACTCCTCCTACTAGGGACACCTAGAGGTTTAACGGCTTGTTGCACGTGCTCAGTGCAATCGTGTCTGCCTACGAAAGTGTGCTTAGTTTTCTCCTTTCTTTTTCTCCTCTTAAATAAACTAGTTTGCTCGGCACGATCAAAGATAAGTTTGGGGGTATTTGTTCAGTTGATAAAACTACACATTTGTATTACATTTTTCCTACCATTTTTATATTAAAAAAAGGACTTTAATATGATATATTATACATATGAGGGTTTATGTGTAAAAACATTATTTTCCATGTGTTAATATATTTTTATTATCATTTGGTAGGAAAATGTATGCAAATAAATCTATTGACCAAATCCTAGTAGAACTAAGTCTACTAAATATTATTTGAGATTATGGTGCAGAATTTTCCAAGTTGTTATGCAGAATTTATCAAATAAATCAATTTGTTGAAGAAAACTTGCAAAATTAAGAAGCAAAACTTGGAGACCAAGTCCGGAAGCAACCGAGAGAAGATTTCTGAATTCTAAAGATGCCTAGGATTGCCACATGTCACGAGAAGAAAGCCCAAGAAATTTGATCGAGAGATCCTCACCTTCAAGCGCGGATCCGCGGCCAAACACCCCCTTGGGCCGCGGATCCGCCGCACTTCTAGGGAATTGGAAGCCAAGATTTTTTGGCATAAATCTCTGCTGAATTTTACCAAGTTTCCAACTAAAAGATTCTGGCTTTGCACTATAAAAGAGCACCGAGAGCCTCTTGGAAAAGCTATCAAGCCGAAGAGATCACGAAGCTCCTGACGCTCACGGATCCAGGCTGATCATCGACCGTTCGACTACCTCCTTAGGAAAGATCGAGAAGCAACTAGTTTGTAATCATTTTCTACGGATTAAAGTGTAGTTTGTTCAAGTCGATTAATAAAGGTAGTTATTTTATTTAATTGTTTTTGCATTTTACATTATGTTTTCCCTCTTTGTCTTTTCATCTTCTTCTCCCAACATACGCGAGTAATTCTCCGCTTGTTAGGGTTCGTAGGATTAGGGTAGGCTAATGGACGATGAAAATAATTAAACCCTTTTTAAGTCCTATAAAGTTTAGGAACTTTATCAAAAGAATCATTAACATCCTAATCGGGCACGCTAGCAATTCTTTGCTAGTTCCGACCGCGATTAGAGATTAGATTAATAATTGTTTTGGTAAAGGCTAGATATGAACGGAGTTCCGTGTCGAGATAAGGGCTAAGAGTGGGATTCCTTTTCCCTCCAGAAACCCTAATCTACACGCATCACCGTCGTTCTAGTTCTAAATCTATTAATGGATAAAAAGGGTAACTTTTAATTAATCGTCCATAACTACTAAATCCTAACGAACCCTCCTAACGAACCCTACAAGCCCTCTTATTATATTAATTACATCTTTAAAATAATCTAGATCTATATTTTACATTCTTGTTTAACGTAGATCTAGAAATCATTCAACAAAATTCTTATTTCTTTCTCTTTTTCAACACATCTAAAGTAAAAGTAAAAGGTTCCACGTTTCCCAGAGGACGACCCGTACTCATCCCGGTCTAGCTTCATGCGACACCGTTATTGATTGCGGTTAAACTACAAACACACTTTTTAGTATCAATCATGTCCCCACGTGACCCCTGCCTAACACCCTTTTTTTAAAGAGGCAAAAGAGGGAAAACAGAAGAATTAATACCCAATACATGGGCACTAGCGCGTGTCCACATGTGATGATTACAGAGGTTAAGTGTTTAACACTTATTTGAATATTCTGGGAAGAAAATAAAGGAGGTTTGGCCCAATTCTCTAGCGCCTCACGTGACCACCTCATTTTTTTAGTATTTAACACTATTTTGAGTGTTCTGTCCCTAGTGTTTAACACTGTTTTAATCGCATCACGTGAGAACATGTGATTGCCAAATATCCTCTAGTGTTTAACACTATGTTGAAAACCAAGCTTAGCCTAAATTGGCTAAGTTTTCCATAAGCAAATCTCCCCTTCAACTGAACCTTAAAATCTATAACTATAATGAATGGTTAGTGCACATCCAAAGACAAAATGTTGTCAGAGCCCCCAAACCCCTGTTTAGCATTGCTAAATAATGGGGAGGCTGAACCCAGACAAATGATTCAACTGTCCAAACAAAGGTCCAACATTTTGAACCTAATTGGACTTAGCCCAAATTGGCCATAAGTCCTCAATTCAGATTTAACTGAGCCAATGTGCTCATAATCTAATTAATTGATCTTAGTTCCAAATTGGACTACAGATTTCCCAATCAACTTTGGTTCAAGGGTACATCTCTTCACTCCTTTGATATTTGTCGTTGTAATTCTTCAATGTCTTCAGAGAGGTGACGGGTCCCGATAACCAATCATTCCATGGACTGTGGGGTCCTTAAACCCATGGACTATGATGTCCTTAACCTGGACTGTGGGGTCATTAAGCCCATGGACTATGATGTCCTTAACCTGGACTGTGAGGTCTTTAAACTCATGGACTATGATGTCCTTAACCTTTACAGACTATGATGTCTTTAAAATGGACTGTAATGTCCTTAAACTAACATTGGACCACCATGTCCTTAAAATGATAATCGACCGCAATGTCCCTAAACAAAACAATAGAGCCCAAATGCTCTTTTGTTGGATCTAAATGATCCCGTTAAGTTGATCTTAGTCTAAAATTAGACTAACGTATCCTTAACCAACGTTTAAGTTGATCTTAGTCTCAAATGAGACTAACGTATCCTTAAACCCAACCTCAAACCCAAATCTAAGAAGATACGGATTTGGACTAATCCACGCCTTACGGGCGACAACATAAATTAGTCTCCGTATACAATCCACGGGCAACCAAAAACAAAACACACACACGACACGAAGTGACCATCTGGAGAAGGAGAAAGTTGTTACCGCAACACGGTAGCGTAATTAACTGCAGGGGCTTGCGCCTGCAGGGAACTTTTGAACTATTTGAGGCGATCCGCAGCCTTCTCGAGGGACAGCAACAACTTTTGAACCGTCCTGAAACCGATGCACCGGGAGTAAAGCAATTCAGAGCTTTGCACCCAAAGCAGTTCTCTGGTAAGGGAAGCCCTCTAGAAGCGGAAGAATTGACACAAAGTATCGAGGACGATCTGGCGGCAGCTCAAGTGCCAGACCACGCTTGGGTCCGTGTAGCGAAGCTACAGCTCACGGATAATGCTCGTAATTGGTGGAAGGCGGAAGAAACCCGTCTGGTACAGCCGATTGAATGGAAGACATTTCGCGAGAAGTTCGACGCGAAATATTTCCCTGTGACTGCCAAGTTTGCAATGGAGAAACAGTTTATTCATCTACAACAAGGATCAATGTGGGACAAATCGGTAGATGAATACGACGCTGAATTCACTATGTTGAGCCGGTAAGATATGTCATAATAGTTCAATTTTTAGTTATCACATACTACACAGCTAACACAATCTTTAAATAGATTCGCGGCACACCTGATACCGACGGACGAGATCAGAGCCCGTCGTTTTCAGCAAGGTTTGGACACAGAGATTAAGGCTGCTCTAGCCACAGGAAAGTTTTTGACTCATGAGGAAGCCCTAGAAGCTGCCCGCAGTTATGAGGCAGTGATAAAAGAGAGGGGCAGACTACAGTCTGCAGGAGTCAAGCGCCCTGCCAACCAGATAGCAGGTGGAGCCACGTCCAGACCACCTTTCATGCCAAGGCGACCCGGAGTACCAACCTATCGTCCTAGCCCAGCCTTTTGCACCTACTGCAAGAGAACTGGACATATGATGAAGGATTGCCGTCGAGCCAACCGCCTTTGCTTGATCTGCGGTTCAGCTACTCATGGTATTGGATCTTGTCCCCAAAGACAGAACCCAGTTGCTGCACCCAGGCCAGCAAATACCTATCCGCAGCGACCAGATCTTTAGGCACCTGCTCCCAGACTTGCACTGCCAGCACCACCCAGGGGACCACAAGCTACACCACCTCCTCGGCAATTCCATCAAGCTCAAAGGAACGTTCAGAGGAATGCTCCTCAGGCCAGGAGGAATGTGCCAAAGCGCCAGGCTTTCATGATGTCTGTGGAAGAAGCTGAGGCCACTGGCCAAGTCATTACTGGTAAACTTCCTTCTCAAACTTATCTTTTAGTTTTGTTTACCTATACACTTTCCTATACCTAAAACCTATCCCATATACCTTAGGTACAATCCTAGTAGCTTCACTACCTGCACTTGCACTGTTTGATACCGGAGCATCCCACTGCTTTATGTCGCAACGGTTTGTCCGAACCCATGCGATTCCAGTCTCACCGCTTGTATCCAGCTGGAACGTCAGTTCCGGAAATGGTGTTCTAAAGGCAACTATGGGATACAACATGTGTCCAGTCGTCGCCTGCAGTCGAGAGTTTTATGCTGACTTCAAGGTACTGGATATACCAAACTTCGATGTGGTTCTAGGAATGGATTGGCTTGGAACCTTTTATGCTACTATCGACTGTCGCCAAAGGAGGGTAGTATTTGAGATTCCAGATCATCCGGTCTTCTATTTCAAGAGTGGAGATCGTACACTGGAACCAAGTACTTATAAAGCGAAGCCAAGAGAAGCAATAATTGAAGCAGCTCAAGCAGAGGAAGAATCAAGACCGGAGGTAGTTCGAGAGTTCGACGATGTATTTCCTGACGATATATCAGGTTTGCCTCCCGATCAAGCTCTTGAATTCAGTATTGACTTAGTACCAGGAGCACAACCAGTGATCAAAGAACCGTATAGACTAAGTCCAGAAGATTGAAGGAAGTTCGAACACAGTTGGACGAATTACTGGCGAAGGGATGGATTCGTCCCAGCACTTCAAGTTGGGGAGCACCTGTACTATTGGTGAAGAAGAAGGAAGGTTCATACAGAATGTGCATCGACTATAGGGCCTTGAACGAAGTTACTATAAAGAACAAGTATCCACTCCCGCGCATCGACGATTTATTCGATCAGCTAAGTGGATCTTGTGTCTTCTCCAAACTGGATCTTCGTTCAGGTTATCATCAAGTGAAGGTCAAGGAAGCTGATATTCACAAAACAGCTTTCAGAACTCGCTATGGACATTACGAATTTCTAGTAATGCCATTTGGAGTGACCAATGCACCAGCAATCTTCATGAATCTTATGAACCAAGTTTTCCGGGAATATTTAGACAGGTTCGTTGTCATCTTCATCGACGACATTCTGGTATATTCTAAGAATCGGAAAGAGCATGCGGAGCACTTACGAATTGTCCTGGAAACTCTTCGACAACATAAGCTTTATGCCAAGTACAGCAAATGCGAGTTTTGGCTAAATCAAGTTGGTTTTCTTGGACACATCGTATCAAGAGAAGGAATTTCTGGATCCAGCAAAAGTATCAGCAGTTAGCGAATGGCCTACGCCAAAATCAGTGAAGGATATTCGGAGTTTCTTGGGTTTAGATGGATATTATAGAAGATTCATTGAATGCTTTTCAAAGATAGCAACACCCCTGACCAAGCTCACACGAAAAGATGAAGAATTTGTATGGTCAGAAGCATGCGAGCAGGCTTTCGTAGAACTCAAGTCAAGATTGACATCTGCACCTATTCTCGTAATACCGGATCAATCTGGAGGATTCGAAGTGCATTGCGATGCATCCGGTAAGGGATTAGGATGTGTTCTACATCAGCACGGTAAGGTTGTGGCTTATGCTTCAAGACAACTGAAGACTCATGAGCGCAATTATCCGACGCATGATCTGGCGTTGGCAGCCGTTATTTTTGCTCTCAAAATTTGGCGCCACTACTTACTTGGTGAACGAGTGAACATCTACACAGATCATAAAAGTCTGAAGTATGTGTTTACTTAGAAGGAGTTGAATATGCGGCAGAGAAGATGGTTAGAACTCATGGCGGACTTTGACATCAACTTGCAATATCATCCAGGAAGGGTGAACGTAGTACCTGATGCTCTTAGTCGCCAACCATTGGCAATGAATCTAACCACCCAGTGGAAGCTTCAGCAAGACCTACATCAGATGGAGATTGAACTAGTCATGCCAGGTGATGTTTCAAATTTGATGAATCTACAAGTCCAATCAACTATTGTCAATCAGATCAAGGCAGCTCAAGCCAGCGATGCTAAGTTGCAAAAGATCAGAGAACAAGTGGAGAATGGACTCCGAACAGATTTCATCATCCATGAAGACGGATCTTTGAGATACGGCAGCAGATTGTGTGTACCAAAGGGTCCTGTTCGGGAAGAGTTAATGAAAGAAGCTCACAGCTCTCCCTATTCAGTACATCCTGGAGGTACCAAAATGTACAAAGATCTACGTCAGAATTATTGGTGGCATGGAATGAAGCGTGAAGTAGCCAGAAGCGTCGCAAAATGTTTGGTGTGTCAACAGGAAAAGGCTGAACATCACAGGACAGCTGGACTACTTCAACCGTTATCAATCCCAGAATGGAAGTGGCAGCACATCACGATGGACTTTGTAACTGCTCTTCCTCGCAGCACAAAGGGTAACGATGCGATTTGTGTCATTGTGGATCGACTCACAAAGTCGGCTCACTTCATCCCATTCCGAGTTGGCCAATCAACTGAGACACTGGCGAAGAAGTACATGGAGGTAATAATCTAAATTCAGATTTAAACTCTTCATAATGTACTATCTCTGATACCCATGAACTCATACAGGAAATTGTGAGACTTCATGGAGTACCGGTCTGCATTGTCTCCGATCGTGACACCAGGTTCCGATCGCAATTTTGGCAGAGTCTGCAAGCTAGCTTGGGAACAAGTCTGAACTTCAGCACGGCTTATCATCCACAAGCGGATGGTCAGTCGGAACGAACTATTCAGATCTTGGAGGATATGCTCAGAGCATGTATGCTCGACTTCAAAGGATCGTGGGAGGATCACCTGCATCTTGTGGAGTTCGCGTACAACAACAGCTACCAAGCAAGCTTCGGAATGGCACCTTTTGCAGTATTATATGGAAGGAAGTGTCGATCGCCGTTAAGTTGGGACGACATCGGAGATAGGGAACTTCTGGGACCAGAGATGATAGTAGCGACCGTTGATGTGGTTCGTACTATCAGGGAAAGAATGCGCATAGCCCAAGATAGACAGAAACACTGGGCTGATGCAAAGAGACGACACTTGGAGTTCCAGCCAGGAGATCATGTATTCTTGAAGATATCTCCTAACCGCGGAGTGATCCGATTTGGAAGACGGGGTAAGCTAAGTCCGAGATACATTGGACCGTTCGACATACTCGAACGAGTCGGTGAAGTGGCGTACCGTTTAGCGCTTCCACCATCATTGGAAGGAGTGCATAACGTGTTCCACATATCTCAACTCAGAAGGTATGTGAGTGACCCCAGCCATGTACTTGATCATTCCGAGCTCACTATATAGCCCGATTTGTCTTGTGAGCAACAACCTGTGGAGATTCTGGATAGAAAAGTAAAGACACTTCGGAACAAGGAGGTTAATTTGGTCTGGGTAATGTGGAGAAAAGACACTCCAGGAGAATCCACGTGGGAAAGGGAAGATGAGATGCGTGCAAGATATCCGCACCTTTTTGTAAACTAGTCCTCAAAGAAGAGTTGTAAATTTCGAGGAAGAAATTTTTGTAAGGAGGGTAGATTGTAACAACTCCAATTTTTGTATACCTAAATTTGAATTAAATTTGAAGTATATTTGGAGTATTAATGTTGCTGATAACACTTTAAGTAGCTATCTCTTTACAATAATTACAAGAAGGAGCTTGTAGCTCATTGGTAATACCTTGCACTGCTGAACCAAGCCACCAGAGTTCGAATCCCACATCCCACATTATTTTTAGCACTTTTTTCCTTTAAAATTCCTGGAAGTCCAAAAGTCCACAGGCCATAACACCCAAATAGTGAACTGAACCCAAAATTTGGAGTATGCCAAAAGCCTAGTCAGGAGACCCCCCACCCGACGCCAGCCGAAATCGGCCAGAATCGGCCAACTCGGCCGGCGGCCGGCCGGCGCCGCCGGCCGGAGTTGGGCCGACGGCCGGGGTCCCAACACGAAAGTTGCGTCTTTTTGTCTTCTGAAACTCAAGGGATACTCCATTTTTACAGTAGCGTTTCTGAATGATAAATACAACCATTTTAATGTCAATGTTAATGCTTTTTAACTAATTTTTAAAAAAAATTTAAATAAAAGAAGAGCCTTCATCTACCCTACCTAGCTACCCTATAAATAGACCCCTACCCCCTACCTTTTCATTCCAAAACCCTAGAAAAACTCTCTTGAAAGTTTCCACAAGAAGTGTGCTTTGAAATCGAGTTTCCGGCGAAGCCCTGACGGAATTCCGGCGACGCGTTTTGGAACAACCGGCGACGTAATCACCCCTTGGTCTTCCTCCCTAGTTCTCTTTACTCTTTAGAAGAGTTTAAACCCGTAAGTCCCATCCTTCTCACCTTTCTATTTCTTAAAAAATACGGATTTATGGAACCCGACGGGAATCGGAACAAACCGATTTCCGATTCGGTTTTTCTACAAAATTTCACTTGTCACATAATCCACAATACCCTAACATATTCATGTTGACTATTAATCACCCATAAACCAATTTAAATAAAGTTTCTCACATGAAATGATAGCTTCTTTGCAAAACCGTATTCTTTTCATAAAAATACTATAGAGTTTATTTTTCTTGTTCTAATTAATTCTCTCACTCCTAAATACGTTTATCTTGATCACTAAACTTGTAGAAATCAATTTGAATGAATTTTCACACATGAAATGATAACGTTTTCAAATACCGTATTCTTGCGCTTTAATACCTTCAAGTTTAATATATCTTGTTTAACCTCTAAACTTCACAATACCTTAAAATAAGTCACGAGGTAATGACCTACCTCTACACACACACAAATATAACCCTAATTGATAAAAGTCAAAACATAGAATACGAAAATACAGGACTTTTCACTAAAATACCACATTCTTTATAAACCTTTTCTAAAAGCTTTAAGTTGTACACAATTTTAAATGAATCTTTTAAAATGAAAGCACGATAGGTCATGGACATCGATCGTTTATCTAAACTGTCTTGTGGTGTCTAGGCAAGTGTGACTAAGGCTGGTGGTTTTTAATTAGGCCCACGACTGTGGTTCCTTCCCACTTACCTGGCACTTACCTGGCCGCAATTGACGGTGAAGAGAGGCTTCTAATGACTTGTCGTTTATACCTTAGAAATAGGCTAGTTGGCTTAGGAAACCCTAACAACTAAAATACGGAAAACTATACTCTTTTACAAATAAATACCTTATATTTATAAAACCGTTTTTTTAAATGAATGATATTTATTAAACCTAAGCAAAGCGCCGCTACAACCCACCTTTGGAGAACCCGTTAGGGATAGTACGGTTCATCGTGCACCCGCGGGCTAGTAGTGCGAGATTCAGACCTCCGCAAGGAGCATTCGGTCTCGAAAGGTTTAAAATACGACAATTAAGGAAAATGAAATTTTGGAAAATAAAATATTTATTTAAAATTATTCTTGTATTAAAATATATTTAATTATCATTTAGACACCTATTTTATTATAATATAAAGTTTCCACATCACAAGTTTAAAAGTTACATTAAAATACCATGAATTTCAAATAAATCAATTAATACTTTTATTAGGATATATTCACTAGAATAACACAAATAAAATTTACACTCATTATAACTATAAAGATGAATAATAAATACTTGAGGTGTATTTTGAAAAAAAAAATATACAATAGTACTTTTTACATAAAACCCCCTCAAGTTTCTTAAATTACAATAAGGCCCCTAATAATTAATGAACTTCAAATTCTCTTCTTTTAATCTGACTCGGGTAAGAGTCTGACTATTTCTGACTTGAATATGAATCAAGTCAATCTGTATTCTTTATATTCTTCTTAAGATGAATACATGAATCCCTGAATCCAGTTAACAATCTATATAACTTGACTGAACCGAACCATGGATATATTCATGTTACATATTTCCCAGTATTCCATTTACATGACTCTACGGTTATAACCGTTTCCTGATATCATGGTTTCGGTCGGTCAGTTAATCAATCTTACAATCAATACAATTTTTACAAGATAACAATACAAACAAGATATCGCGGGGTTTAAGGGGTAGATTGGTACGGAAGGTGTTAAAGGTGGCACGAGGTGGTCAGATTAATACACCTAACCTGAATCCTATTGCTGTTGTACCGTGGCATAACGGTTCCTTGTATTACACGTGCCCTAGTCTCTGGCAAGTGAGACTCCCCTCGTATACACTGGCATTCTTCTGTACCAAGCTACAAATAACAGCGTTAACATAACATTATAACAATAGTTTACATTTTAACAATATATCTTCTTATTCTGTCTTCTCTACTTCCCTCTTACCCTTAGGACTTACCGAGCGATCTGTTCACTGACGACATTCTGTTTCTCTTTTCTTTGAATGTCGTCAGGTGACTTGGACCCGGCGGAAGTTGAGCCATCACAAGAAGATTTGGAGCATTTTGCCGAAGACCCAGCAGTATAATTTCATTGTACACTTTTCTTATCAGTACTTTCCATTTACTGTTATGCCAATGTTTAGGCATTTTTATTTCAGATGTATTTCCTTTTTCATGCATTTTACAAAGAATGTTAATAAATAAAAGTTGTTGTTCTTTTTATACTCTTGTCTCTTGTGTATTACTTTATATTGATTAGCTACGCTTAGCGTATGTACTTCTGAGTACATACGTAGCGGATCTCGTCGCGTCCACTTCGCCGTACACTGGGAAGCGGGGCGTGACATCCGTCGGGTTTTGTAATTCCGTATTTTCAGAAAGAGTAGAGAAGGAGGAAAGTGGGACTTACAAGTTTCTAACTTAAAGGAGAGGAAGGGGAGACGAGAGGAGTCGACGGTGCGTCGTTTCGTCGCCGGGAACTCCTAGGATCGTCGTCGGAAGATGGCCGGAAAATTCGCCGGAGTTTCGCCTTTCGCTTCTTCCAAAATACACTAGGGTTTCTAGGAATTTCTTGAGAGTTGGCTCAAAATTTTGGAGTGAGGGGGTAGTGTTTAAGGGTGGTATTTATAGGGTTAGGCTAAGATTAGGGTAAATGAAGAGTTTAATTGAAAAAAATATAAAAATATATTAAAATGTATTAAAAAATGGAGTAAATGAAGCTTTATGAATTCTTTGGAACCGATCTGGGAAAATGAAGTGTGCAAAGGGGTAGAGAATGCCAAGAGGCACAATTCACCTGTTGACGCTCGGCCGAATCGGCAACTCCGGCCGGCGGCGGCGGGCCGAGTCAGCCAGACCGCCGGCCGAGTTGGCCAATCCGGGCCGAGTTAGATGGTCGGTGGGTGCCGTGTCGGTTCATGTACTCACTGATATATTTAACTTTTCATGTGTAGTGGGGTTTTTGTGAGATATGCACGTGTAAACTGTTGGTATTCTAAAAATCTAAAATAAAACAATATTAAAAATAATATGGGGTATGGGATTTGAACTCTGGTGGCTTGGTTCAGCAGTGTAAGGTATTACTAATGGGCTACAAGCTCCTTCTTATAATTAAATAGCTAATTAATTACTTATCATGTGCTCAGGCAATAAATACCCCTTTATGGATTTTTGAAAAAATATTTGTAAAAATTTGTATAGTAAATTTGGGGTTGTTACAGGAAATCACTCCCACATTTCACCCTAGGCCAAACTAGGGATTTTTTCATATAGGGTTGCTCTAGATATCACCTAAGGGACTCACCAACCAAAAATCATCGAATTCCACCAAAATGTGGCCGCAATTTGCGGCCACCATGAATAAATCTGCGGCCAGATTAAAGCATTAGAGGCTAGAGTTTCAGGTGTGGCTTCTAGATTGCCTGCATGACTCTCTGTCATGGGAACTTATTTTATAGTGCTCTCGGGTCATCCAAGATTCCCATATACCATCACAGACTGTCAAATAATCAATGTCGGGCAAATTCTAAGTTCGTGTTTTGGGTTCTAGTCTCTTGTCTTGGCTAGAAAATCTTCACCTAAGTCTTGTAAACACTCATTACATTTCAATTTACCACTTACATGTCAAATCTCTCACTAAACATCAACTTGGAAAATTCTGAGTCACAATCCACACTAAAATGAACTCTAAACTAAACTATAAGGTTAAGAAACTAATTACAAGATGACAAGTGGAATTTATACCTCATGTGAGCAACTTAAGAAAAATCCTAGATTCCCAAAATCTCCAAAATCCAAACTTGAAAGGTCCATAGGGTTTAAGAAGATGTGGGGATCATTTTTAATGAAGGTGGTGTGGGGTTTTGGCAAGGTTTTTGAGGTGATCCATGGAGGTAGAGGAGGTGGAGGAAGGAGGTGAGGAAATGGTGAGATGAAGAAATGAAATGATGAAGGAAAAAGAATGAAGGGAAATGTCAAGTGTAGGAGCCATGCTACTCTCTCTCTCTCTCATGTCCATGCTTATTATTTTATTCTCCCATGCTTTCTCTTTTCTATTTTCTTTTCTCTTTTAAAACCAAATATCACAAATACAATAAAACAACATGCAACCAAATTGCAAACATGACATGGTGCACCACCCATAGTTAATTAAAAATACAGATTTGGCATAATCGTGATTAGTAGTGCACTAATCGAGTTTAATTTAAATTTGCATATAATTAATTATAAAAATACCCAAATCCGATAAATATATTTTTAAATGAATAAATCATTTTAATCTCCAATTATTTCACAAATATTGGTATATATTTATACCATTTTACGAAAACCCCAAATTCGCAAATCGAATAGTTTTCGCGAA
Organism: Agapanthus africanus; assembly: GCA_030015575.1. Lineage (NCBI taxonomy): Eukaryota > Viridiplantae > Streptophyta > Magnoliopsida > Asparagales > Amaryllidaceae > Agapanthus > Agapanthus africanus. The sequence continues at coordinate 446,322,803 of CM057347.1, read as the reverse complement.
ATATATTATTTTAATATTAAATTCCAAAACTAATATTTTATATTTCTGAAATGTTACAATCTTCCCCCTTAAATAAATTCGGTCCCCGAATTTAAATTTAAACCCCTAAATACTAAAATATTTCAATAATCAGCTCCACTCAACGGGGCTCCGAAGTCACGGAAGATACAGAAATACCACAGCGCATCAAGTGCGCATGAGAACGAGTATAAAACTCAAGGTCGAACTCAGTCAAGCGTAACGCGGTCATCGGAATTACAATGGAGATATAGATCTCGAAATCCACTACTGAAATCTAAAATACTATTGTCAAAATTATAATACGTATATAGTACGCATCCCTTTTAAATTTCCTCTAAAAACTGGATAAAACACATGCAAATCTTTTCCTAATCGTTGTGCGATGCGTAGCTCACGGCACAAGTAGCGGACGCTCAATTGTAAAGTAGTAAATATATCTATATATGTTTTGCTCAAAATATACGTTCCGCCTTTTCGAAATATCCCAGAGGTTTTACTATGTAAAGATTCGTGTCTCTTACGGACACTTAAGAAATAGCAAGCTTATAGCTCATTTTTGAAAATCTTTTGGTAAACTTTTAATGCATGCAAAAGTACTCAGGCACTGTTCTCAGATCAGTCCTGCTCGGTTACTATATAATATAGTACTCAACATCAAACTATAATGCTCAGGAGCAAAAATCAGCCTCAAAAGGTTTATCCAATCATCACGTGCGGCTGGTGCGCATGGAAATCAAAGTCCAATACAAGTGCCACGAATGTGCACAAAAGCCAACTAAGTGCAACAGGTGTGTATGAGAGCATCTGTCAAATGCAACAGATGTGCATAACAACAACATCAAGTGCGTCTAGAGTGCACGAAAATCTCAACCCAGTGCAACTAACCTCTACGAGTGAAAATCTAAGTCAAGTGCATCCAACATGCACGAATAGAATCTCTATCAAGTACATCCGACATGTATGAATAAAATCTAAATCAAGTGTATCCAACATGCATAAATAAAATCTCGATCAAGTGCATCCGACATGCATAAAACTACATCTCATGCGCCCAGTGTGCGCAAAAATCTAAATCAAATACATAAGGTCTGTATAAAACATCTAGTGCAGTAGCATGCACGATAACGAATGTCAAATGCAGACGCGCACGAAAACATAAATCTGGTGCAACAAATACTCGAAGACATAAATCGGGTGCAACAAATGTACGGGGTATAAATCTGGTGCAACCAATGCACGAAATACCAAACTGGTACAACAAATGCACGAAATAAAAATCTAGTGCAACAAGTACACGAAATACCAATCTGGTGCAACAAATACAAGAAATACCAATCTGGTGCAACAAATGCACGAAATAAAAATCTAGTGCAACAAATGCACGAAATACCATCAATATCTCAAATGCGTATAAAAACAATACCAAGTGTACCAAGATGTATAAAATCATAAACGTGTGCAACTGCGTGCAAAAAACATGTATCAATGCACTGCAAGCACCTGTGAGCTATACCGAGTGCAAAATCAAATCGAGTGCGTACCACATGCATAAAATCAAATCAACCGTATGAAATCCACGAAATCATAAACACGTGCAGCCAAGACACAAAATCAATATCAAGTGCAATAGATATGCACAAATCAAAAACCAGTGTAGTGGTGTATTGTTCCCTCATAAAATATCAGCAAAAAACCCCAATGGGGCATCACGTGCCCACACGTGACCACGGGTCACGTGCTGACACGTGATGGTTTCCTGGGGATTCTGCTGAAATAGAATTAAATTCTAATCAAGCGAGCAATTAGTGGAGTCACGTGCGCACACGTGATGAGTCTTTAAAAAAAACACTGAAGGAATTAAAAGGCATAATAAAACAGCAAGGAAAGATCCCAATGGGGCATCACGTGTCTACACGTGACCAAGGGTCACGTGCTGACACGTGATGATTCCTTAGTTCTTTAAAACAGCAGAATTAAATTCTGGTTAAAATGTTTAATCAGGGGGGTCACATGTCAACACGAGATGGGTTCCTGAGCTCTTTAATTAATAGAATTAAATTTTATTTAAAATGATCAAACAGTGGGATCACGTGCCAACACGTGATAGGCTCTTAAGTTTTCTGAACTAATAGAATTAAATTCTAATTAAGAGGGAATCGAGAACCCTAACGGGAAAAATATTTCTGTAAATCTTTCCAAACAAAAAAGATTGTGCTCTGTAAAGTGGAGCACCGTTGGATTAAAAATCCAATGGTGATTAAAAATCACCAATTTATAAAAAGATTCTATACAAGGAAAGATTTCCCTGAAATTCACCAAGAATAACAAATAGAATATCTTTTGCATTGAAAATCCAATGATGAATAAAATTCACTGAGTGATCTAAAAAATCATGTTGGTTACAAAATCAATTAAAATCTTTCAATGAAAGATTGACTAAACAAACTGATTCTTTTCCTTCTCCTATAAATAGGAGCCAAGAAGAAAAGAGAAAAGGGGGGATTTTTTTTGGAGAGATACACAATAACAGCGAGAAAAAAGAGAGGAGAATTTAATTCTCAAGAGAGAAAAGAAGATCTCTTCAGAGAAAAAACTCTAGGTGAGAAGAAAAAGAAGAAGTTCATTCTACAAGCCCTCACAAAATAAAAGCTCAAACTAAAAGTTTAACTCTTCTGAATAAGAACTTAGTTCTTCCTTTGGTTGAAGGTCTGCAGAAGCAGATCTTCCCATAAGTTGAGAATTTAATTCTCGTCAGGGAGATTCTGCCATGCAGATCTAAAACCTAAGGGAAGATTTAAGTTTAGAGAATTCAATTCTCACATCAAAGCAATCAGGAATTTAATTACTTCAAACAAAATAGAGTTTAACCCTTAATACAAGAACTTAGTTCTTCTTCATGGTTGAAGATCTGCAGAAGCAGATCTCCACATAAGTTGAGAATTTAATTCTCATCGGGGAGATTCTGCCATGCAGATCCAAAACTTAGAGGGAGAATCGAGTTTAAAGAATTTAATTCTTCCATATACATAGGAATTTAATTCCTCAAAACAAAATTAAGGTTTAACCCTATCAAAGAATTTAATTCTCAAACAAAAGACTTAAATTATCCATGCACGTAAACCTGGTCACGTGGCAACACGTGACCCTTCCTTCAATGATCAGAAAAGAACGAGTGAGACATGGTCACGTGCCCCCATGTGACCCTTAAATAGACTCCTTAAGATGAAGAAGAAAAAGTTTGGAGACAATGCCTCATGTGCTCATACGTGACCCTCAAAAATGAAGGGAATAAAGCCAAAGGCAATACTGATTCAGAGCGTTTCACGTGTCCTGTTCAGTTGATAAAATTGCACATTTGTATTACATTTTTCCATGTGTTAATATATTTTTATTATCATTTGGTAGGAAAATGTATGCAAATAAATCTATTGACCAAATCCTAGTAGAACTAAGTCTACTAAATATTATTTGAGATTATGGTGCAGAATTTTCCAAGTTGTTATGCAGAATTTATCAAACAAATCAATTTGTTGAAGAAAACTTGCCAAATTAAGAAGCAAAACTTGGAGACCAAGTCTGGAAGCAACCGAGAGAAGATTTCTGAATTCTAAAGATGCCTAGGATTGCCACATGTCACGAGAAGAAAGCCCAAGAAATTTGATCGAGAGATCCTCACCTTCAAGCGCGGATCCGCGGCCAAACACCCCCTTGGGCCGCGGATCCGCCGCACTTCTAGGGAATTGGAAGCCAAGATTTTTGGCATAAATCTCTGCTGAATTTTACCAAGTTTCCAACTAAAAGATTCTGGCTTTGCACTATAAAAGAGCACCGAGAGCCTCTTGGAAAAGCTATCAAGCCGAAGAGATCACGAAGCTCCTGACACTCACGCATCCAGGCTGATCATCGACTGTTTGACTACCTCCTTAGGAAAGATCGAGAAGCAACTAGTTTGTAATCATTTTCTACGGATTAAATTATAGTTTGTTCAAGTCGATTAATAAAGGTAGTTATTTTATTTAATTGTTTTTGCATTTTACATTATGTTTTCCCTCTTTGTCTTTTCATCTTTTTCTCCCAACATGCGCGAGTAATTCTCCGCTTGTTAGGGTTCGTAGGATTAGGGTAGGCTAATGGACGATGAAAATAATTAAACCCTTTTTAAGTCCTATAAAGTTTAGGAACTTTATCAAAAGAATCATTAACATCCTAATCGGGCGCGCTAGCAATTCTTTGTTAGTTCCGACCGCGATTAGAGATTAGATTAATAATTGTTTTGGTAAAGGCTAGATATGAACGGAGTTCCGTGTCGAGATAAGGGTTAAGAGTGGGATTCTTTTTCCCTCCAGAAACCCTAATCTACACGCATCACTGTCGTTCTAGTTCTAAATCTATTAATGGATAAAAAAATGTAACTTTTAATTAATCGTCCATAACTACTAAATCCTAATGAACCCTACAAGCCCTCTTATTATATTAATTACATCTTTAAAATAATCTAGATCTATATTTTACATTCTTGTTTAACGTAGATCTAGAAATCATTCAACAAAATTCTTATTTCTTTCTCTTTTTCAACACATCTAAAGTAAAAGTAAAAGGTTCCACGTTTCCTAGAGGACGACCCGTACTCATCCCGGTCAAGCTTCATGCGACACCGTTATTGATTGCGGTTAAACTACAAACACACTTTTTAGTATCAATCAAATGGCGCCGTTGCCGGGGATACGTGCGTAATTTTTTATTTTTACTATTTGTGTTGAATTCTTAGACGAGCCATATCATTATTAAAACAAAACTGCAAATTGCATATTTATCGATTTGTGCGTAAATTTTTGCAAGGAGATCTGGAGTCACAGAATTAAGGAGAACAGGAAACAGAGACATTTTTAGAGATCCAGAGGTGCACAGAAGGCTATACAAAAAATTTCATCAACTGTTCCTTCTGCCACGCGGCGGAACCGCGGCAAAAGCACCCCTTCTGCGGCGGAATCACGGCAAGTTGGAGGAATTAGGGAATCAATCTTCTCTGGTATCTTTTTCAACTCCTTCTCTCTCTCCTCAAATCTAATAAAATCTATTTTCTGCAGGATTCTTTGCAAAATTGCGCCGCTCAAAAAAAAAATCTTTTTGCAAAAGTTTTGTGATTGGTTTTGTTTTGCATATTTAATACGGACTTTAAGGGGCAAAGACCAAATCAAGATTAGGTGGGGATTTCATCACCCTTCCTAAACCCCACAAATCACAAACCGAGCATATAGATCAGCCCTTCATTAATTTAAAAAATATCTAGACCAGACTCTAAGGACTGTCGCGCTCAATAAGGACAGAGGAAGGTCATGGGTAATCTATCGTTTATCCGCATTATTTTTGTAGTGCCTAGGCAAGTGTGACAAAGGCTAGTGGTTTTTAATTAGGCCCACGACGTGGATCCTTCCCACTTACCTGGCACTTACCTGGCTACAAGGGTAGTACGGAGGCGGTAGAGGATTTATCCTGCGGCTTGTCCTTTGGAAGTCTAGGAGCGGTCTAGAGACTGACCTAGGTGACCTTAGTTCTAGGGTTGCTTGTGCATCTTAGGGAGATTTGTCTTGAGTCCCACTTTTTCAAAACAAACCAATTTTTAAATCACACACACGCTGCCACTTGCACTAAACCCGCTTAGTGCATGCTCGGCTGGACACAGGATCCTAGTGCCCGTCTTGTCCTCGTTCCTGCTATCGACGCCGAAGTCGGTACTTCTTCATCTTCTTTTCCTCTACCACACACCACATCGACCGTGATGGACGGCACTCCATCTAATTATAACACCACGCTGCCACCGCCCGCAGGTGAGCAGAATCCACCGCGCATCTCTCTCCAAGAGAGATGCTACCCTATTCGTGGTCCCCTTCCTACTTGTCTATCTCTTCCACCACCTAACGGGGATAATTTCGAAATTAAACCTCACTACATCAACTTGTTGCCCAAATTTCACGGGCTTGAGTCGGAAGACGCGTACGTTTTCATCACCAAATTCGAAAACGTATGCGCAATGATGGGTACTTCACAATTGACTTTAGATGCTATGCGCTTACGTCTTCTCCCATTCACACTGTGCGACTTGGCAGAAAAATGGCTTTACAATACTACCGCACACTCTATCACTAATTGGGATGAATTCGTCGTAGCATTTCTTAAGAAGTTTTACCCAAATCATAAGACTGCCCACATTAGGAGCGAGATCAACCAGTTCACCCAGCTTCCCAATGAACCATTTTGGAAGTGCTTTGAACGTTTCAAGGATCTGCTTGTCCAATGCCCCCATCACGGAATACAAAGATGGGATTTATGTCGGATTATATATGAGGGCATTAATCCAGCGACAAAGCAGATGCTTGAAACAATGTGTCAATGCAATTTCATGTCTAAAGATGATGGTGAAGCATGGAAATATCTGGAAGATCTCGCTGAACACACGTTGCAGTGGGAAAGCGTAAGACCACCTACAACTAAGGGAGGTATTCACCAGCTCGATGTTTCCATCGCAGTAAAAGCCGAAATGGCAGCGATGCAGAAGAAACTCGATTCTATTGAGAACAAACTTTCATCAGTCTCCCTAAATCAGGTCACACTTTCCAAGACTGTCTGTGGTTGCTGTTCGGATCCTTCACACTTAACGGAAGAATGTCCTATGAATGCATCGTTTCAAGCTAATGCTGCTTTTCAGCAGCGACCTAGAAACGACCCTTATTCTTCCACATATAATCAAGGATGGAGGAATCATCCTAACTTTTCTTGGAATCAAAACCAACAAAGTAATTTTCAAAGACCTCCTCCACAGCAACCACAACCACAGAATCAGCCCCCCTTTCAGTCACAGAATTTTCAAAATCCGGCCAACATTTCTACACCACAAGTGGCCGGTACTGACAACTCACTTGCACAAACTTTGGATATGTTCATGAAACAATACATGCAAATTTCGGCTGAGATGAGGTCTTCTATTGATACCCTAACGAAAAACTCCTCCTCCCATGGTAAGAGTATCAAATCAATAGAAAACCAAATCGCACAGTTAAACGCCGCAATGAGTGCGGGAGAGAAAGGGAAACTCCCATCTCAACCCCTCCCGAATCCTGGCCATTCACAAAGTCATAATGTGAATGCCATTACTACGTTGAGATCGGCGAGAGTGCTGAATAATCAAGTGGGTGAGCAATTTGATGATAGTGACACATTTGATACCCCAGCTTCTTCTTCTTCTTCCCCTAATTCGTCTAGTCCCCCACCTTCAACCGAGTCTATTCTCCGTTTTCCCTAAGGCTCGAACATTTTGCCAAATCTATCTAAGTCGATTCCCACTCCACTTTTGGGATCGAATCCGTCCCCACAATCTTCTCCACAAACGTTGGACCCAAAACTTATTGATCGAGCTCCATTTCCAAACCGATTAAGAGCCAACAGACCTAACCCGCAAATGGAGAAGATTGTGGAAATGTTTAAGCAAGTTAGCATGAATATTCCTCTCCTAGATGCTATTCAACAAGTCCCATCTTATGCAAGAATCCTTAAAGACTTGTGCACTAGGAAGAGAAAAACTTAAGTGCCTAAAAAGGTTTTCATGACGAGTAATGTTAGCACAGCTTTTACCCAACAAATACCAAAGAAACGTAAGGACCCCGGCTGTCCTACAATCTCTATTTCTATTGGGGGTAAAAATATAAATCGTGCTTTACTTGATCTAGGCGCTAGCGTCAACTTGCTTCCTTATTCAGTATACGAGCAGTTAGGAATTGGAGAGTTAAAACCCGCCGATTGTACTCTCCAAATGGCAGACCGATCTATCACCAAACCTCGGGATGAACTAGAGGATGTGTTAATTAAAGTCGGGGAATTCATATTTCCCGTGGACTTTATTGTTTTAGATACACAACATGTGGCAAACCCACATAATCAAATCCCGATGATACTTGGTCGACTCTTCCTAGCAACTTCTAACGCTGTAATTAATTGTCGTAACGGTTCTAAGTACTTATCCTTCGGGAAAATGACAATTGAGCTTAATATTTACAAGCTAGGAAGTCAGCCATCAGAACCTTCTGCTCATTTGCTGGATGTTTGTTCCATCCACGAGATAGCTTCCGAAAGCTGCATGGATGAGGAGCTTTGCTTTGATGTTCTCGACAACACCAATGAGACATCGTTTGATCTTGCACCACTTCACAGTGAGGATATGTTCAATGAGTCCGACCTTAAGATTGAACCCGTTGACTCGTTGCAAAAGTCAGCAGCACTTTCCGAGTCAATATCTTATGCAAGTTTTGAAACTCTTCGGGAGTCCGAATATCATTCGCTTACTCCACCTTCTATTGTCTCTCCGCCAATTCTTGATCTCAAACCGCTACCTTCTCATCTTAAATATGCATATTTAGGAGAGAATGAGACTTTGCCGATGATTATTTCCGCTTCTCTAGCCGTAGAGCAAGAGAATGCACTTTTGGCAGTGTTGAGATCGAATCGGCAAGCATTTGGTTGGACAATGGCTGACATCAAAGGGATTAGTCCCTTAATTGTTGAACATCACATACATCTGATGGATGAAGCCAAACCAACCCGAGACCCACAAAGACGGTTAAATCCCGTTATGAAGGAGGCGGTAAAGAAAGAAATCGTCAAGTGTCTTGATAGTGGAATAATTTACCCCATATCTGATAGCCAATGGGTAAGTCCAATTCATGTGGTCCCTAAAAAGTCTAGCATCACGGTCATCACTAATGAGGCTAATGAGTTAATCCAAACACACACCCAAACTGGATGGCGCGTATGTATCGATTACAGGAAACTCAATGCCGCGACGAGGAAAGATCACTTCCCTCTGCCTTTCATTGACCAGATGTTAGAACGACTAGCGGGACACGAATACTACTGTTTCTTGGATGGATACTCTGGTTACAACCAGGTCCCCATCGCCGAAAAGGATCAAGATAAAACCACTTTTACTTGTCCTTTCGGAACTTTTACTTATAGACGCATGCCCTTTGGGTTATGCAACGCTCCCGCTACATTTCAGCGGTGCATGATGGGGATATTTTCAAATATGGTGGAAAATTTTCTGGAAATTTTTATGGACGATTTCTCCATTTTTGGGGACTCCTTTGAGGACTGCCTTCGTAATCTTGACGCTGTTCTTACCCGCTGTATGAATAAGAACTTGACTTTGAATTGGGAAAAATATCATTTTATAGTCCAAGAAGGTATTGTACTTGGACATATAATTTCACATAAAGGCAATGAGGTTGACAGAGCTAAAATAGATGTCATTCAAAACCTCCCTCGTCCCAATTGCGTCAAAGATATACGATCCTTCCTTGGTCATGCAGGATTTTATAGGAGATTTATTAAGAACTTTAGCAAAATTGCTAGACCCTTAACCCTTCTATTGGCCAAGGACACTACTTTTCACTTCGATTCGGATTGTGGGGCTGCTTTTGAATCACTTAAAGAATCACTCACTACAGCCCCCGTTCTATCATCTCCGGATTGGAACCACCCGTTCGAGCTTATGTGTGACGCATCAGACTTTGCTATTGGTGCTGTCTTGGGACAGCATATTGATAAGATGCCACATGTAATTTACTATGCAAGTAGGACCTTGAATGATGCACAAATAAATTACACAACTACCGAGAAAGAACTCTTGGCAGTTGTATTTGCATTAGAGAAATTCAGGCCCTACTTGATTGGCTCGCCTATTATGGTTTACACAGATCACTCCGCCCTACGACATCTTTTATCGAAGAAGGATGCGAAGGCCAGGCTAATACGTTGGATCCTATTGTTACAAGAATTTGATCTTGTCATCAAAGACAAGAGTGGATGTGAAAACGTTGTAGCCGACCATCTTTCACGCATCACTTCTTCGCCAACTGTGACCGTGCCGATAAATGACTCATTTCCCAACGAACAGCTCTTGAATGTATCCTACGAACCTTGGTTCGTGGATATCGTGAACTATCTTGCGACGGGACTTATACCTAGCGATTGGTCGAAACAAGACAAACTTCGATTTTTATCTCAAGTAAAATATTTTTACTGGGATGAACCATATCTATTCAAGTATTGTTCCGATCAAATCATTCGCAGGTGTGTCCCTAATGATGAATTCAAGAGCGTGTTATCATTTTGTCATGATCAGGCATGCGGCGGTCATTTTGGACCTCGAAAAACGGCAGAGAAAGTTTTGCAATGTGGCTTTTATTGGCCAACATTATTTAAAGATGCATTTGAACATTGCAAAACTTGTCCGCGATGTCAGCATTTGGGTCGGATTTCACGAAGGAATGAGATGCCGCTCCAACCTATATTGGTTGTGGAAATATTTGATGTTTTGGGTATTGATTTTATAGGCCCTTTTCCCAACTCCTTTGGGAATCTATATATCTTGTTAGCGGTTGATTATGTCTCGAAGTGGGTGGAAGCTATACCGTGTCACACTAATGACAACAAAGTTGTCATTAAGTTCCTTAAAGAAAATATTTTTTCGCGATTCGGACACCCTCGCGCTATCATTAGCGACAACGGGACACATTTCTGCAATAGGTCTTTCGAGGCCTTGATGCGGAAATATTCAATCACCCACAAGCTTTCTACGCCCTATCACCCCCAAACAAGCGGGCAGGCTGAGATCTCAAATAGGCAGATCAAACAGATATTGGAGAAAACGGTTTCGAAAAACCGTAAGGATTGGTCAACCAAATTGACGGATGCTCTTTGGGCATTCCGCACCGCTTATAAGACCGATCTTGGTATGACTCCATACCGCCTTGTGCTTGGGAAGGCATGCCACCTCCCTGTCGAGATTGAACATAAGGCAATGTGGGCTATTAAAGAGCTTAATTTTGATCTTGAGCATGCTGGAAGCTATCGGAAGCTGCAATTGAATGAGCTAAGAGAACTCCGCGATGAAGCTTACGATAATGCGGTGATAGTAAAGAACAGGACTAAAGTGTTCCACGATAAAAATCTTTTTAGAAAAACCTTCACATCGGGGCAACAAGTCCTTCTTTATGATTCCCGTCTCCATCTTCATCCGGGTAAGCTTAAATCTCGTTGGAAAGGACCTTTTGTGGTGCGGTATGTACACCCGCACGGGGCAGTTGAGGTCGAAAATTTGAAAAACGGTTCAATTTTTAAAGTGCATGGGCATAGATTAAAACCGTATTTTTCTGCTGACCCCGCGGAGGAGCTCCTGTTTTTACAGGAGCCGCTTTATCAAAATTAAAATTCCTCCGCCTCACCTCCATGTTTTTGTAACATTTTCTCATTTTAAGAATGGGGGTGAGTAAAAATGGATTTGATTGAATATTTGTGCATGTCAAAGAATAAGTTTGGGGGAATTTTTCGGTTAACTATTATTTTACCCCTTGTATCTCTCCCTTAGTATACAGGTCCTTGTTCTCAAAAGGCTACATCAGTGAGGACACTGCTGAAAACAGGTTTGGGGGGAGGTTTGTATTCACTGAATTATCTTTGACACCGGGCATTAAAATTTTTTATATAACAAAAGAGTAGAAAGTGAAAAATTACATCCAAAAGATAGGAATAGTTTAAGAAAATTAGAAGTTTTCTTACACGAACTAGTAATAAGTAGTTATGAGCTGTTGTCCCAAGGGTTAGTAAGATGAAGGAAGTCACTAATCTGATGATAAAAATAAGTCTGAAAAATAATTTCTATTCTGAAAGCCAAACATTTGAATGTTGATACCCTACTATATGCACTTACACACGTCTTGAAACTTGGGATAGTAGAGGATACCTTGAAATGCTTTTGTCTAAAAGCCAAAGTATGAAGGAAATGAAAAAAATGAAGAAAATATAAATGGTGAAAAGAAAAAAATGAACACTGGTTTTGTTATCGCCAAGGCAGCAATAAAAAAATATAGCGAGGGTGCCTCTTCACCTAGTGCCCTAAGGCCAACTGGTCTGGAAGTCACTGCTAAGCCTTAGGTGGTGCGAGACGAGGAAAATATTATCACCTAATCAGCAAGCACACGAGTAATCGGTCTGTTAGTATCTCAAGAAGTATTAACGGTCGCATGAAAATGTGTGAGCAAATCTTAATATTCATTAAGTTAAAAAGTACTGAGGTAGATGGACAAGAGTATGATAGCTTGAATTGAATTCTCCGAGTGTAGGGATGTTCTTTACACACACGTGGGGTTATATAATCAATGTTTGGATGAAAGGTAGGAATGAAGAATAAAGACGATATTTTATTGAGGGATGATGTGATTTCTAACATTTTTTTCATGACTATTAAGATAGGGCTCATGACAACTGAAAAGCTAGTATAGTTGGAAACACTTATTTTCAAAGTCTTTCTTTTATGGTTCTTATCTTTATATGTAAATTTCACTCTCTCTCTTTTGTTATAGGATTTTATGGGTGTAATCCGCTGAAAACCCTCAGGAGACAACACTCCTCCTACTAGGGACACCTAGAGGTTTAACGGCTTGTTGCACGTGCTCAGTGCAATCGTGTCTGCCTACGAAAGTGTGCTTAGTTTTCTCCTTTCTTTTTCTCCTCTTAAATAAACTAGTTTGCTCGGCACGATCAAAGATAAGTTTGGGGGTATTTGTTCAGTTGATAAAACTACACATTTGTATTACATTTTTCCTACCATTTTTATATTAAAAAAAGGACTTTAATATGATATATTATACATATGAGGGTTTATGTGTAAAAACATTATTTTCCATGTGTTAATATATTTTTATTATCATTTGGTAGGAAAATGTATGCAAATAAATCTATTGACCAAATCCTAGTAGAACTAAGTCTACTAAATATTATTTGAGATTATGGTGCAGAATTTTCCAAGTTGTTATGCAGAATTTATCAAATAAATCAATTTGTTGAAGAAAACTTGCAAAATTAAGAAGCAAAACTTGGAGACCAAGTCCGGAAGCAACCGAGAGAAGATTTCTGAATTCTAAAGATGCCTAGGATTGCCACATGTCACGAGAAGAAAGCCCAAGAAATTTGATCGAGAGATCCTCACCTTCAAGCGCGGATCCGCGGCCAAACACCCCCTTGGGCCGCGGATCCGCCGCACTTCTAGGGAATTGGAAGCCAAGATTTTTTGGCATAAATCTCTGCTGAATTTTACCAAGTTTCCAACTAAAAGATTCTGGCTTTGCACTATAAAAGAGCACCGAGAGCCTCTTGGAAAAGCTATCAAGCCGAAGAGATCACGAAGCTCCTGACGCTCACGGATCCAGGCTGATCATCGACCGTTCGACTACCTCCTTAGGAAAGATCGAGAAGCAACTAGTTTGTAATCATTTTCTACGGATTAAAGTGTAGTTTGTTCAAGTCGATTAATAAAGGTAGTTATTTTATTTAATTGTTTTTGCATTTTACATTATGTTTTCCCTCTTTGTCTTTTCATCTTCTTCTCCCAACATACGCGAGTAATTCTCCGCTTGTTAGGGTTCGTAGGATTAGGGTAGGCTAATGGACGATGAAAATAATTAAACCCTTTTTAAGTCCTATAAAGTTTAGGAACTTTATCAAAAGAATCATTAACATCCTAATCGGGCACGCTAGCAATTCTTTGCTAGTTCCGACCGCGATTAGAGATTAGATTAATAATTGTTTTGGTAAAGGCTAGATATGAACGGAGTTCCGTGTCGAGATAAGGGCTAAGAGTGGGATTCCTTTTCCCTCCAGAAACCCTAATCTACACGCATCACCGTCGTTCTAGTTCTAAATCTATTAATGGATAAAAAGGGTAACTTTTAATTAATCGTCCATAACTACTAAATCCTAACGAACCCTCCTAACGAACCCTACAAGCCCTCTTATTATATTAATTACATCTTTAAAATAATCTAGATCTATATTTTACATTCTTGTTTAACGTAGATCTAGAAATCATTCAACAAAATTCTTATTTCTTTCTCTTTTTCAACACATCTAAAGTAAAAGTAAAAGGTTCCACGTTTCCCAGAGGACGACCCGTACTCATCCCGGTCTAGCTTCATGCGACACCGTTATTGATTGCGGTTAAACTACAAACACACTTTTTAGTATCAATCATGTCCCCACGTGACCCCTGCCTAACACCCTTTTTTTAAAGAGGCAAAAGAGGGAAAACAGAAGAATTAATACCCAATACATGGGCACTAGCGCGTGTCCACATGTGATGATTACAGAGGTTAAGTGTTTAACACTTATTTGAATATTCTGGGAAGAAAATAAAGGAGGTTTGGCCCAATTCTCTAGCGCCTCACGTGACCACCTCATTTTTTTAGTATTTAACACTATTTTGAGTGTTCTGTCCCTAGTGTTTAACACTGTTTTAATCGCATCACGTGAGAACATGTGATTGCCAAATATCCTCTAGTGTTTAACACTATGTTGAAAACCAAGCTTAGCCTAAATTGGCTAAGTTTTCCATAAGCAAATCTCCCCTTCAACTGAACCTTAAAATCTATAACTATAATGAATGGTTAGTGCACATCCAAAGACAAAATGTTGTCAGAGCCCCCAAACCCCTGTTTAGCATTGTTAAATAATGGGGAGGCTGAACCCAGACAAATGATTCAACTGTCCAAACAAAGGTCCAACATTTTGAACCTAATTGGACTTAGCCCAAATTGGCCATAAGTCCTCAATTCAGATTTAACTGAGCCAATGTGCTCATAATCTAATTAATTGATCTTAGTTCCAAATTGGACTACAGATTTCCCAATCAACTTTGGTTCAAGGGTACATCTCTTCACTCCTTTGATATTTGTCGTTGTAATTCTTCAATGTCTTCAGAGAGGTGACGGGTCCCGATAACCAATCATTCCATGGACTGTGGGGTCCTTAAACCCATGGACTATGATGTCCTTAACCTGGACTGTGGGGTCATTAAGCCCATGGACTATGATGTCCTTAACCTGGACTGTGAGGTCTTTAAACTCATGGACTATGATGTCCTTAACCTTTACAGACTATGATGTCTTTAAAATGGACTGTAATGTCCTTAAACTAACATTGGACCACCATGTCCTTAAAATGATAATCGACCGCAATGTCCCTAAACAAAACAATAGAGCCCAAATGCTCTTTTGTTGGATCTAAATGATCCCGTTAAGTTGATCTTAGTCTAAAATTAGACTAACGTATCCTTAACCAACGTTTAAGTTGATCTTAGTCTCAAATGAGACTAACGTATCCTTAAACCCAACCTCAAACCCAAATCTAAGAAGATACGGATTTGGACTAATCCACGCCTTACGGGCGACAACATAAATTAGTCTCCGTATACAATCCACGGGCAACCAAAAACAAAACACACACACGACACGAAGTGACCATCTGGAGAAGGAGAAAGTTGTTACCGCAACACGGTAGCGTAATTAACTGCAGGGGCTTGCGCCTGCAGGGAAGAGCGTCCCCACAATCAAAAACCCCTCAAATGAGGGGGGATCTGACGAAGTCTGCTACATCGGTCGCATCCGTTTAAACCTTCGATATACGGTGTCATAAATCAACTTAGCATCTTTGGAGAGGTGGACGGATAGCACCAAATAGCATCTGCCCTCGAAATTCAGGCAAGACGGACCTACGCGGTCTCGTTTCTGTGTTCGGCGGAGAACAGATTCTGGCACGCCCGGTGGGACCTCTTCCTCTTTCCACTCAACACTTCGTGTGTTGTGTTCGCGAACGAATCGCGGTTTAATATGGTTGCCCTTGGGTTCGAGGTACTAACATTTGGTTTTGCTCTCGTGCAGAAAAAAGAAATGGCCTCTAACTGCTCCAGCTGCAACTGCAACTCCCGTTTCACCTCATCTGGAGGTGTAACCTACGGGCCCCAGGCGGCCTTCCTGTTCAAGATGCCAGTGGAGCAAGTAACTCAGGCCACCACTGGGCTGTTCTTTAGGACCATGATCCCACCGATGAGCTTCAATGCCCCGCTGCTGTCGCAAGAAGCCCCAAAGAATTCGGTCTTTGATCGACTTACCACTGCCGCGGCCCCTCTCAACGGGTCGTCCAGCTCCAACGCCTCAGTCTTTGACAGACTGGGCCAAAGCTCATTTGGGCCCATGAAGAAGCCCGTGATACCGGAAAGAGTTATCCCTAAGCGGATAGCCATTCCTGCTCATGAAGTCGTCAAGGCGGCTTCTCCTGCCAAAGGGTAGGTCTTCATAAGATTGACTGTTCCAGCTCCCGCTCCAAACGAAGTCCTCAAAGCTGCTTTCCCTGTCCAAAGGTATGTCTTTGACAGATTGGATACTGCTTCTCAACGGACGTCAGTTTTCAAGAGGCTAGTGCCAGTGACAACCCTTCGCTAACACAGGGGGCATGAGAAAGTCACCCCTACAGCTGGGACAATTCCAACGGCTCGACACGCTCGACGTCGCCACTGGCGCCGAGTAAGGAAGGTTGGGGGCAATTCTCCTTCCGGACTGACTCCGCCAACTTCAACAGTGGAAATCGATGCTGCTGTTCCAACTGGGAATAGCTTTGAACCGCTAAGGATGGTGCGCAAAAACTCTCCGACTGCCGTGCTGAAGAGATCTTCTCCACCTGTGGAGAATGCTACAGAGAAGGAGCCGGAGCAGCCCCCTCAGCGGCTGTCCTCCAAAATTTACAAAGTCTGGCGACAGGTCCAGGAATCGGTGATTGACCAGGACTACTCTCGCCGACCAAAGAAGATTAAATCTCAGCAAGAAGAGAGCCATCCCGTGGTACCACAGAATATGTCATCCGTTTGGGTGCCCGCTGTAACGGCTCCCTCAACTTCAACCGCTCACAAGAGAAGGAGGTCGGATAAAGCCCCTTTGACCGCGGCGAACCGCAAGGACGCTGAATCTAAACGCCCCAAGTCTGGGGGCATGGTAACACATACCGTTTATATGGCTTCCGAAAAAGAGGAAAGTCGTACTTCTACGGGTCATCGACCGCTTACCCGATCGATAACAAAGGCTCAGGAACAACAGCAGCAAAAACTTCAGGAGATGCTGACTGCGATAGCCGCACTCACCGGGCCGAAAGAAAATCCAGAGACCTCGGAGCAGCGTCAGGAACAAGAAACTGATGCTGAATTCCTCCAAAGAATGCTCGAGAGGAAAGAAAAAGAGGCCACGGAACAGGCGGCCAACATAAAACGAATGGCTCTTTTGTTCCAAGACATAGACGGAATGATACTACAGCCGGAACCTCCAGCTGAAGACCCCCCGATTATCATTGAAGACGACAGAGGGGAGACATCGAACCCTCCACCGGCTCTTTCAGCAGCCAAGGAAGAGACCATCTCCAAGGCCACTCTGGATGATTAAATTGCTCAACAAATACGAGCTCACCAGGCGAATGAAGCGGCAGGGCAGATCGTTAAGACTGGACGACCCTATCCGGGCTGATATGACCAAATAAGGTACCCGCCAGGATATACGATCCCCAAATTCCACGTATATAAGGGGACGGGAAATCCGCATCAGCACGTCGCTCAATTCAGGGCCTTATGCGGCAACACTGGAGGTGACGATAAGCTACTGCTCCACCAGTTTGTTGGCAGTTTGTCGGAGATGGCATTCGAGTGGTATTCCGAACTTCCAAATGACTCTGTCAAGACATTCGCAGAGATGGAGTTGCTATTCACCCAACGTTTCGCAAGTGCTAGTGAATGCACCCCAATCACGGCATTGATCAATGCCAGGGTGAACCCTGGAGAAACGTGGGTTCAGTATGCAATACGGTGGCGGAATCTATGGTCAAAGTGCGAGCAGCACATCGAAGAAGCGCCTGCGGTAGGCATGTTTGTGGGGACCCTTGACCCTCAAGCGACCATTTCACAATTCATGATGTTTTTTAAGCCAACCACTTTCCAGGCCTTGATTGACAAGTTGGCCCAAATGGACCAGATGGGCCACAGGCCTTCATCTTCGAAGCCGGAGCCACGGAATGAAAAAGGGAAAGGGAAAGCAACATTCGTCACCAATACTCAACAATAGCCGGGCAATTTAAAGCCGGTTGTTCGCCAAAACAACGTACGTCCATGCCCATTCCTTGAGGAGAGACTGGGATGTCCTTACTCGTTTCCCCGGGATAAAACGAAGAGACTGTTCGAGCTGGCAGTGCGCAATAGACTCATCAATCTGCCGAATCCAAAACGTCCATTGCAGCCAGGCGATATCAACTATCCTAATTACTGCCCTTACCACCAAGCAGTAAGCTATCCAATCGAAGATTGCTTCATCTTCAAAGGCTGGATTGAGGACCAATATCAACAGGGCAAATTCGCGCTGTCTGAAAATAGGAGATGAACCCGCCACAACCACATGATCCAAAAAAGATGGACATGCCGGGGGCATCATGCTCGTTCATAGAGAAATCCTCTCGGACCGAAACGTCCTTAAACTAACGATGGACCATTATGTCCTAAAACTGGCTATTGACCGAGACGTCGATAAACAACTACGGACCGCGGTATCCCAAGGCTGACAAAAAATGGGGGTACGTCCATAAGCGAGATAGGCACGGATGAAAACCCGAAAGGGCTCCGTGAGTAAAAACAGCAGGGCTACCAGCGAGTTTGTGAAAACCCGAAAGGGCGCAATCTCGTTAAAAGACACCTGCAAGGTCCTTTCGACCTTATGAGGAGAAAATACCCGCGTGAGATCTTTATGACTCGCAAGGGACCAACACACTTAGGGATCCCCACGATTCCTAAGGAGAAATTACACTTACGAAATCCTCACGACTTGTAAGGAGAATTCTCCTTTGAGACCCTCACGGCTCACAGGGTTCAAAAGCCTTAAGTTACAGGGATCTGAACCTGTTCTTAAGCTATCACAACCTCCGGTATTGCCCTACAAGTGGTTCAGTATTGACCCCTGTATACAATCCACGAGCACGATAAACATTTCCCTAACAAAATCCTACCAGTGACTAGGGATATGCTCACACGGCGAACGACACTTGTAATTCCTCTCGACTTATAAGGAGAAAACACTCTTGTAAGATCCTTACGACTTACAAGAGAACATACACTTAGGAATTCTCACGATTCCTAAGGAGAAACGACACCTACGCGATCCTCACGACTCGTAGGGAGAAACACCTTTATGAGACCCTTACGGCTCATGAAGTCAAAAGCCTTAGTCGACAGGATCTTAACCCTGTTTGCTAAGCCACCTTTGTTCGAACCGACAAAGGCAAATGATGATTCGCTTCTGGCATTGTCCCAGTGGTAGCGATGCTGATGCCTAAATCGGTATCAAATTCCAAGTCCTTTCACGGCAAATGATGATTCGCTCCTGGCAATGTCCCAGTGGTAGCGATGTTGATGCCTAAATCGGTATCAAATTCCAAGTCCTTTCACGACAAATGATGATTCGCTCCTGGCAATATTCCAGTTGTAGCGATACTGATGCTGATATTGGCATTAGATTCCAAGCTCCGCACTCGCGAGAAAAATCAGCGAGCCAAAAATGCATATAAAATAACCGAAATGATGGGGCAACTTGCAACAAAATCAACAAGTAAAAGATATGCATACAAAAATAGCCAAAATGATTGGGCAACTCGCAATAAAAAGCAGCGAGTGAAGAAAAAGAAAAATAGCCGAAATGATGGGGCAATCGCGACTTTCACTATATAAAAAACTGAAATGATAGAGTATCGCGGAAAGAAATTAAAAAATGAAATGAAATGAAATTTTTGCCCTACAGGCGAGATCACATCGATCCCTATATACAATCCATGGGCACAAAACAAAGAAGGAACCATAGCATCCCACCATGCTCCATTGAAAAAGAGAGCCAAGTCTCGATGGCCACATCTACAGCCTGGGGACCCACAACAGCGTTCCTTCTCATTCCAGCAAGACTCGACGCGACACCAACGACGGAGCCAAGGCAATATTCCTAGCTTCAAAGTCTTAACGGCAACTCATATAAAACCTAAAAGACTATCGGAGATCATCCCACATCAGCGCGGAGTGGTCACCACCTCTACGTTCGTCTCGATACAGCAGACGCAACGCCAAAGCAAATGAAGCAAAGGCAATATTCCTAGCTTCAAGGTCTTGACGGAAACTCATATAAAACCTGAAAGACTATCGGAGATCATCTCAACATTCGTCTCATTACAACAGACGCAACATCAGCAAATCGAAGATGCGGCAAAGTTCCCAGTTCCATGACTCGACGATGCATAGACAACCGAGAGTCAACCCCTCCTGGTCCCGTGGAACATGGCTTATGTAAATCCTGACCCCGTGGAAAGCGTCCATAGCAAATCTTGGTCTAGTGGAACACGGCTTATGTCAATCCTGACCCCGTGGGAAGCGTCCAGAGCGGATCCTGGTCCTTGCGGAACACGGCTTATGTCAATCCTGACCGCGTGGAAAGCGTCCATAGCAAATCCTGGTCTAGTGGAACACGGCTTATGTCAATCCTGACCCCGTGGGAAGCGTCCAGAGCGGATCCTGGTCCTTGTGGAACACGGCTTATGTCAATCCTGACCCGTGGGAAGCGTCCAGAGCAAATCCTGGTCTCGTGGAACATGGCTAATGTCAATCCTGACCCCATAGGAAGCATCCAGAGCAAATCCGGGTCTCGTGGAACACGGCTAATGTCAATCCTGACCCCGTGGGAAGCGTCCAAAGCGGATCCTGGTCCTGTGGAACACGAATAGCTCCGGACTTAGTCGGATCAGGAGCCGAAGCGTCCACCAACCTCATGAGCCGCGGAAAAGTGTAGGCATCATAAAGCTGGATCTCTGATGCGTAGCAAATGCCCCTGGCACATGCATCTCAATCCATGACGTAAAGTAATGAAGAGAGAAACTTAGTACGTTCACGCCTGGTGTTGAGGTATTGGCTGTAGCGCTTAGCTCATGATACAAATGCGCTAGCCCCGCAATGCCCACGGCTAGTCGCGTCCCTCCAGCGATGCGATGAGCAGGGTAAATGACCGAAGCTCTCATGAATCGACGGTGCATTGGAATGACGAACCAGCTGAGCCAGACGCTGATAAAACCCACGAAGAAAGTCTCTTCATCTATGCCAGGAGCTGCGATCGACTCAAAAGGTACAGCCGACAGGATTGGAATATAGAACTGCGGCAAATCCTCTTCTTTAGCCAGTAGCTTATTTAAACCGAACCCGAAGGGGTCGTTGATACTCGCAAACTTCGGAGCTGTCTTTGATAGAACGTCACCGCGAAGGAAACAGGCGATAAGCTTTTGAAAGTGACATCCTGCTCCTCTGACTCTGTGAATAGCTTCTCAAAAATGCCCAGAGCCTTGATTAGACTTGGGTGCTTGTGGCGGGCGACATTTTCAGTCGACAAGCCGTCAAGCATAGCAGGCTCAGTTTCGAAAACATACTCATCAGGAGGCAACAGTTCTTCATAGAGCGTCCCCCTAATCGGCAACCCCGAGATCTCGCGAAACTCTTCCAGAGAAATTGAAACTTCGTAGTCCCTGTTTACCCCAATCAGAGCAGAGCTCTGTTCAAATTCCGAGGCGGGAGATGAAGCAACGCTTCATCTTCCCCCAATCAGAGCAAAGCTTTGCTTTGAAAATTTAAACTTTAATAAATGAAGCAACGCTTCAGATCCTTTGCGCTGCGCACAACGCGCCACGTGTCTGGCGCGAATGCATTAGCGCAGCGCCCAAAGCAGCGCACCCAATCAGAGCAAAACTCTATTTTAAGCAAAATTAATAGAAGCAACGCTTCAGTTGCGCAAGCACTGCGCTGCGCGACACGTGTCAGCGCAGATGCGCTAGCGCATGTGCGCTGCGCTTTGCGCTGCGCGACACGTGTCAGCGCAGTTGCGCTGCGCTGTGCGCTGCGCGACACGTGTCAGCGCAGTGGCGCTGCGCTGTGCGCTGCGCGACACGTGTCACGCGCTGGGGCATCTGCGCCAAACAGAATTAAAATTCTAAAGAAATCATTTCTGTTCTTGTTAAAACAAGAAGATTTTCTTCTGTAAAATAGAAGCTCTTGGATTAAAGATCCAACGGTGGGGAAAATTCCCCAAATCACTCAGAGAAAGATCTCTTTAACAAATTTAACTAATTTATGGGCACTATAAAAAGGACCCTAGACCTCAATTCAAAGGCATCAACATTTTTGAGAAAAATCAAACAGAGAGAACTCTGAAGAACTCCTCAAGAACAAAAAAGGTAAAAAAGCCTTTAGAAAAAAAGAGAAAATTCTCTTATGAATAGATCATTGATCTAAAAACAAGATCAATGATCTTTAATAAAAAAACAAAATAAAAACAGTGCTTTGCACTTTTATGAACCTTTGGTTCTTGAAATAAAAAGAAAAACTTATTTTTCTTTGATCTAAATTCGATCAAGGAAACAAACAGTGCTTTGCACTCTTTTATGAACCATTGGTTCTGCAATCTAAAAAATTCTCAAGTTAATAGTGCCTTGCACCTGCAAACTGCGCTGTTGCGCTCCTGGATTGGCGCAAGCCACCAAAGCGCGCCACGTGTCAGCAGCGCAGGTGCAACGCACTGCGCTTGCGCAACACGTGTCAACACTACAAGCGTTTGCGCTCTCTGATTGGCGCAAAGCGCCTGATAAATGCAATGCATTTCCTAAAGGGCCAGGCCCAAATCAAAAAGACCAAGCATGCCTAATTAAATTGCAGTGCAATAAAAAGGGCAGAGCCCAAACAAAATAGATGCTCTGCATTACTTATAAATGGGCAGAGCCCAAACAAAACAAAAATAATGCAGTGCATTATTTAAAAAAGGGGGCAAAGCCCTAGCACAGGCCTAATAAGCTAAAGACAAATAAAAATGTTGAACATTCAACTGGACTTAGCCCGGTCATGGCCATAAGTCCTTAAATTAAATTGACTGAGCATGGCTGCTCCCTAAATCAATTTACATCCGGTTCAAGGGTACATCTCCGAACTCCTCTGACACCCATCGTTGTAATCCTTCAACGACGTCAGAGAGGCGACGGGTCCCGACGACCACACATCACCACGGACTGCGGGGTCCTTAAACTCGTGGACCGAAATGTCCTTAAACTAATGATGGACCGAAACGTCCTTAAACTAATGATGGACCACCACGTCCCTAAACTGGCGATGGACCGAAATGTCCTTAAACTAATGATGGACCGAAACGTCCTTAAACTAATGATGGACCACCACGTCCCTAAACTGGCGATGGACCGAAACGTCCTTAAACTAATGATGGACCGAAACGTCCTTAAACTAATGATGGACCACCACGTCCCTAAACTGGCGATGGACCGAAATGTCCTTAAACTAATGATGGACCACCACGTTCCTAAACTGGCGATGGACCGAAACGTCCTTAAACTAATGATGGACCACCACGTCTTTAAACTGAACATGGACCACCACGTCCCTAAACTGGAACATGGACCACCACGTCCCTAAACTGGAACAATAGAGCTTCCAAACGCTCTTTTGCCGGACCTAAGCGGTCCCGTTTAAGTTGATCTTAGCCCCAAATACGGCTAACGTATTCTTAAACATTCAAATGGACTATAAAACTCCAAATCAACTTTGGTTCAAGGGTACATCTCTGAACTCCTCTGACACCTATCGTTGTAATTCTTCAACGACGTCAGAGAGGTGACGAGTCCTGACGGCCATATAATAAAGGGATCACCACGTTAAGTTGATCTTAGTCTCAAACAGGACTAACGTATCATTAACGAACGTTTAAGTTGATCTTAGCCGCAATACGGCTAACGTATCCTTAAACTAAAAACACCAAACCCAAATCTAAGTAAATACGGATTTGGACTAATCCACGTCCTACGGGCGACGGCATTACTCAGTCTCCGTATACAATCCACGGGCAACCACAAATAAAACAAACACACACGACACGAAGTGAAATTCTGGAGAATGAGAGTTGTTACCGCGATGCGGTAGCGTAATTAACTGCAGGGGCTTGCGCTTGCAGGGAAGAGCGTCCCCACAATCAAAAACCCCTCAAGCGAGGGGGAATCTGACGAAGTCTACTACATCGGCCGCATCCGTCTAAACCTCCGATACACGGTGCCATAAATCAACTTGGCATCTTCGGAGAGGTAGATGGATAAAAACCATATAGCATCTGCCCCAAATCTCAGGCTAGACGTCGTCGGCCGCCGTTCGGAGGGGAACAGATTCTGGCACGCCCGGCGGGACCTTTTCCTCTTTCCACTCCACGCTTCGTGTGTCGTCTTCGCGAACCAATCGCGGTTTGTTAATGGTTGCCTTTGGGTTGCAAGTTACTAAGATTTGGTCTTTTGTCTGGCACAGAACTCAAGCATCAATGGCCTCTAACTGCACCAACTGCTCAAGGTGCCACTGCAACGGACGCTTCACCTCACCTAGAGGTGTAGCATATGGGCCCCAAGCGGCCTCCTTCCTCGCTTTGCCGGTTGAACACGTGACCCAGGCCACCACAGGCCTATTTTTTGGGACCATGATCCCGCCTTCAAGCTTCCCTATGCCAATACCTGCACCGGAAGTGAACAAGAAGTCGGTCTTCAACCAGCTCACTGCTACGACGGCCCCTGTCAACGGGTCGTCCATTACCAAGCCAACAGCCTCTGTCTTTGCTAGGCTGGATCAAAACTCTGAGGGGCCCACCAAGAATCCTGTGAATCCCAAGGTGACTGTCCCAAGGAAAGCAATAGCCGCTGCTCCAGAAGTCGTCAAGGCGGCTTTCCCTGTCAAAGAGTCAGTCTTTTCAAGATTGACTATTCCTGCTCCTGCACCTGCTCAAGGATCTGTCTACGACAGGTTGAATATCATCCCTCAAAGGACAACCTCAGTCTTTGAAAGGTTAACACCAGCAGCGCCTCAACCGGACAAAGGGCAAAGAGAAGACGTCTCTATCTCCGAGCCAGTCCCAACGGCTCGTCGTGCTCGACGTCGCCATTGGCGACGAGTGAGGAAGGCAGGGGGCAACTCCCCCTCAGAGCTAACTCCATCGGCTCTAGTGGTGGAAGTCAACGCTGCTATTCCAACTGGGAACAGCCTGCAGAGGAGGGTATGTAAGAACTCTCCAACCGTTACATTCAAAAGATCTCCTCCGCCCGCGGAGAGAGTTCCGGAAACACGGCAAGAACAGCCCCCTCAACGGCTGTCTTCAAAAATAAACAAGGTTTGGCGGAGGGTTCAAGACTCCGTGATTGATCCAGACCACTCTCGTCAACAGAAAAAGGCGAAGGTGCAAAAAGAAAAGGACCGTCCTATTAAACAGCAGAGGACAACGATCACCAGGATGCCCACTTCAACGGCCCACAAAAGAAGAAGGCCGGAGAAAACCCGCGTGCCGGCGACAAATATCAGAGGTGGTGAACCCAAACGCCCTAAGCCAGGGGGCATTGTAGTTCATACCGTCTATATGGCGTCTGGTAAGGAGGACAGTCGCATATCTACGGGTCATCGACCGCTTACGCGATCAGTGACCAAGGCTCAGGAGAAACAGCAAAAGCTCCAGGAGATGATGACCGTGATGGCCGCACTCACTGGGCCAAAAGAAACCCCTGAAACGTCCTCGGATGAACGTCAGGAACAAGAAACTGACGCTGAATTCCTTCGTCGCATACTGGAGAAGAAGGATAAAGAGGCTGCGGAACAGGCAGCCAGCATAAAGAAAATGGCTTTCCTGTTCCAGGACATGGTGGGCATGATGATTCAATAAGATCCACCTGCTGAAGATCCCCCGATCATCCTTGAAGACAATAGGGGAGAAACGTCGAATCCTCCTCCAGCTCTCTCAACGGCCAAGGAGGAGGCAATCTCCAAAGCCGACCTGGACGAACATATAGCTCAGCAGATCCAGGTTCATCATGCGACTGAGGCAGCCGGTCAGATCGTCCAAACAGGACGACCATATCCGGGCTGGTATGATCAGATACAGTACCCGCCGGGCTATACAATACCTAAGTTCCGCATATATAAAGGGACAGGGAATCCGCATCAACATGTCGCTCAATTCAGGGCCTTATGCGGCAACACTGGAGGCGATGACAAATTTTTGCTTCGCAAATTCATTGGCAGCTTAGCAGAAACAGCCTTTGAATGGTATTCGGAGCTACCTAATGACTCTGTCAAAACATTTGCAGAGATGGAGCTACTGTTCACGCAAAGATTCGCGAGTGCTAGTGAACGCACCCCGATAACAGAACTGATAAATGCCAAGATAAGGCCAGGTGAAACGTGGGTCCAATACGCAACACGATGGCGAAACCTATGGTCGAAATGCAAACAACGCATAGAGGAGGCACCTGCGGTAGGCATGTTCGTGGGTACCCTTGACCCTCAAGCGACCATCTCGCAATTCATGATGTTCTTCAGGCCGACCACCTTCCAGGCTTTGATCGACAAATTAGCCCAAATGGACCAGATGCGCCATGGACCGTCTCCTCCAAAACCTGATTCTCGAAACGAGAAAAGAAAAGGGAAAGTGATCGTCGTCGCCAATGCTCAACGACAGTCGAGCAACTCAAAGCCGGTCGTTCGCCAAGACAACGTGCGTCCATGCCCATCCCTCGAAGAGAGGCTAGGACGTCCTTACTCGTTTCATCAGAATAAAACGAGAAGACTGTTTGAGCTGGCAGTGCATAACAGACTCATCAATCTGCCGAGTCCAAAGCGTCTATCGCAGCCAGGCGATCTTAATAATCCAAATTATTGCCCTTACCACCAAACGGTAAGTCACCCGATTGAGAATTGTTTCGTCTTTAAGGGATGGATCGAGGATCAGTACCTACAAGGCAAGTTCGCGTTGTCAGAAAACTGGAAGGTAAACCCACCACAGCCGCACTCTCCAAAGAAGACGGACACGCCGGGGGCAACTTGTTCTTTTTTCGAGGACAAAACGATGGAGAAAATTCATCAGATGAATCCAAAGACTACATAGCGACTTGTCATGTGATTTCTCATTCATTGACGAACGATGAGGAGGCTCCTTGCGCTGAGAAATCAATAGCGAATCCTGAGCCGGAAATTCTACAGCCATCAGACGAGCTGATCGATGTCTTCCTAAATGAAATTCGTCTGAAAGCAAAAACCAATCAAGAGCATGAAATGGCCATACTGGAAAGAGCCAAGGCATTCCCGTCAAATCAAAAGCCATACACTGCGGTTAAAAACAAATTCAAGACGAGGAAAAGGTTCGCCAAAGCTCTATCAGTAGGAATGAAGCTACCGCCCTCTGAAGAAAATACTCTCGCTGAGGTAGAGATGCATCCTAACTTCTGTTTATATCATCAGAAGATCATACATCCTACCGAAGACTGCGAATCCTTTAACTGTTGGTGGCAAGGGTATGTCGCTCAAAAGCAACACTTCAACAGGACAAAATGTGAAGCTTGTGGACATCAGAAAAATGCGATATATGAGCGCAAAGGAGCCGCCGACGACTGTCATAAAGCCGACTTCAAGGGATCGCAAATTATCACCTTTGGAAGCGACTCTGACGAAGAAGCTACCCCCAACTCTTTCCTCGGGAAATCTATTTCAAAAATAAAGGAATTGAGAAGCTGCGAGAATGTTCAGCCATGCAATCGCATGCTACTCGGAAAAAATCTCGGCCCCGTAAACAAAGGATCGAATAAAAAGGATAAAGGAAAACGAAAAACGGCCCTCATCGCCAGCACTCAACAACAATCAGGTGACCCTAGACCGGTTGCTCGCCAAAGCAACAAGCGGCAACCCCTCCAGGAAAAGTTGAAACGTCCTTACTCGTTTCCGCAAGATAAAACAAGGGGACTGTTCGAGCTGGCAGTGTGCGACAGACTCATCAATCTGCCGAGTCCAAAATGTCCGTTGCGGCCAGGCGATGTTAATAATCCTAATTATTGCCCTTACCACCAAACGGTAGGTCATCTGATCGAGGATTGCTACGTCTTCAAGAACTGGGTTGAAGACCAATACCAACAGGGCAAGTTCGCGTTGTCCGAAAATTGGAAGGTGAACCCGCCACAACCGCATGCTCCGAGAAAGATGGATACGCCGGGGGCATTATGCTCATTAATAGGGAAGGCCCCAGGGACCGAAAAGTCAATAAACTAGATGTTCACCTCAAACACGGCAACGGCGGACCGAAACGTCCTTAAACTAATGATGGACCGCAATGTCCTAAAACTTGCAAGCGGACCGAAACGTCCTTAAAACTACTACCGCGGCATCCTCAGGCTAACGCGAAAAAAATATATATAAAGAAACGGTACGTCCATAAGCAAAATGGGCATGGATGAAAACCCGAAAGGGCTCCGTGAGTAAAAACAGCAGGACTACCGGCGAGTGTTTGTGAAAACCCGAAAGGGCGCAACCTCGTTAAAAAAAAAGGTATGTCCATAAGCAAAATGGGCACGGATGAAAACCCGAAAGGGCTCCGTGAGTAAAAACAGCAGGACTACCGGCGAGTGTTTGTGAAAACCCGAAAGGGCGCAACCTCGTTTAAAAAAAAAAGGCCCTCTCGACCTTATGAGAAGAAACCACCCGCGTGAGATCCTTACGACTCACAAGGGAGCAACACACTTAGGGATCCCCATGATTCCTAAGAAGAAAACACACTTACGAGATCCTCACGACTCGTAAGGAGAACTCTCTTATGGGACCCTCAAGGCTCATAAGATTTGAAAGTCTTAAGTTACAGAAAGCTAAACCTGTTCTTAAGCAAATCCCCCACAACCTTCGATACTGCCCTACAAGTGGCTCAATACTGACCCTTGTATACAATCCACGGGCGCGAATAAACATTTCCCTAATCAAGTTTCGTCCGCGATTGGGGATATGTACGCATGATGAACAACCCTTATAGATCTTCTCGATTTACAAGGAGAAAACCCTCTTGTAGGATCTTTATGACTTACAGAAGAATATACACTTAGGAATCCTCACGATTCCTAAGGAGAAAATGCATCTATAAGATCCTCACGACTTGTAGGAAGAAATACCTTTGTGAGACCCTTACGGCTCATGAAGTTAAAAGCCTTAGTCGACAGGACCTTAACTCTGTTCGCTAAGCCACCTTTGTTCAACATCGACAGAGGCAAATGATGATTCGCTCCTGGCAATATCCCAGTTGTAGCGGCGCTGATGCCAAAATCAGTTTACAGCAAAAAGCCAGTAGGCCGCGCATGCATGCAAAATAGCCGAAATGATGGGGCAACTTGCAATAAAAAGCAGCAAGTAAAAATGTATGCATGCAAAATAGCCGAAATGATTGGGCAACTCGCAATAAAAAGCAGCGAGTAAAAATAAAAATAAATAGCCAAAATGATTGGGCAACTCGCAATAAAAAGCAGCGAGTAAAAATAAAATAAATAGCCGAAATGATTGGGCAACTCGCAATAAAAAGCAGCGAGTAAAAATAAAAATAAATAGCCGAAATGATCGGGCAACTCGCAATAAAAAGCAGCGAGTAAAAATAAAATAAATAGCCGAAATGATTGGGCAACTCGCAATAAAAAAAACAGCGAGTAAAAATAAAATGAATAGCCGAAATGATTGGACACCGCGAAAAATAGCCGAAATGATTGGGCAATCGCGACCTTCGCGATATAAAAGCTGAAATGATACAGCATCGCGGAAAGAAATAAAATAAAAATATATATATATATATGTAACGAAATTCATGCCCTACAGACGATAGCACAGCAATCCCTGTATACAATCCAGGGGCACAAACAAAGAGGGAACCATACCTTCCCAACAGGCTCCACCAGAAAGCGAAGCCAAATCTCGACGGTTCATAGACAACCTAGAGACAACCTCGACATTTGTCGCAATATTGCAGACACAATGTCAACGAAGCAAAAGAAGATCCCTAGCTTCAGGGTCTCAACGTCGATATCGACAACTTAGAGATCACCAACGGCGTTCCTTTGCAGTCCAGCAGGATGCAGATGCAACGTCAACAAGAGACCCCATGGTCGAAACAATGCGGAGTGACGGCAAAATCCTAACTCCACCTCGGCATTCGTCTCATTACAGCAGATGCAATGTCAACAACGGCGTTCCTTCGCAGTCCAGCAGGATACAGATGCAACGTCAATAAGAGACCCAATGGTCGAAACAATGTGGAGTGACGGCAAAATCCCAACTCCACCTCAGCATTCGTCTCGTTACAGCAGATGCAATGCCAACAACGGCGTTCTTTCGCAGTCCAGCAGGATGTAGATACAATGTCAACAAAAGATCCTATGGTCAGTAAAGCGGAGTGACGGCAAAATCCCGGCTCCACCTCAGCATTCGTCTCGAAACAGCAGACGCAATGTCAACAACGACGTTCCTTCGCAGTCCAGCAGGATGTAGATGCAACGTCAACGAAAGGCCCCATGGTTAGCTAAGCGGAGTGACGACAAAATCCCAGCCCCCACTTCAGCATTCGTCTCGATACAGCAGACGAGATGTCAACAATGACATTCCTTCGCAGTCCAACAGGATACAGAAGCAACATCAACAAAAGACCCCATGGTCGAAACAAAGCGGAGTGACGGCAAAATCCCAGCTCCATCCCAGCATTCGTCTCGATACAGCAGACGCAGTGCGAGCAAACGAAGCAAAGGCCAAATTCCTAGCTTCAGGGTCTTGACGGCAACTCATATAAAGTCTGAAAGACAATCGGAGATCATCTCGCACCAATGCGGAGTGGTCACCACCTCGACGTTCATTTCGATACAGCAGATGAAATGTCACCACAACGTTCTTCCCCCAGCAGGATTCGGACGCGCCAAAGCAAATGAAGCAAAAGGCCATATTCCTACTTTCAGAGTCTTGACGGCAACTCATATAAAGCCTGAAAGACAATCGGAGATCATCTCGCACCAGCACGGAGTGGTCACCACCTCGACATTCGTCTCGATACAGCAGATAAAATGTCACCACAGCGTTCTTCCCCCAGCAGGATTCGGACGCGCCAAAGCAAGTGAAGCAAAAGGCCAAATTCCTAGCTTCAGGGTCTTGACGGCAACTCATATAAAGCCTGAAAGACAATCGGAGATCATCTCGCACCAGCACAGAGTTGTCACCACCTCGACGTTCGTCTCGATACAGCAGACGAGATGTCACTACGGCATCCTTCCTCTAACAGGATCCGGACACGCCAAAGCAAACGAAGCAAATGCCAAATTCCTAGCTTCAGGGTCTTGAAGGCAACTCATATAAAACCTGAAAGACTATCGGAAATCATCCCACATCAGCGCAGAGTGGTCATCACCTCGACATTCATCTCGACACAGCAGACGCAACATCACCAAAAGGAGCCACGGCAAAATCCCAGCTCCACCCCGACGTTCGTTTCGATACAGCAGATGAGTTGTCACCCCAGCGTTCTTCCTCCAGTAGGATTCGGACGCGACAATCAAACAAACGGAGCCACGGCAAAATCCCAGCTCCACCCCGACGTTCGTTTCGATACAGCAGACGAGTTGTCACGCCAGCGTTCTTCCTCCAGCGGGATTCGGACGTGACAATTAAACAAACGGAGCCACGGCAAAATCCTAGCTCCACCCCGACATTCGATTCGATACAGCAGACGAGTTGTCACCCCAGCGTTCTTCTTCCAGCGGGATTCGGACTCAACAATCAAACAAACAGAGCCACGGCAAAATTCCAGCTCCACCTCGACGCTCGTTTCGATACAGCAGACGAGTTGTCACCCCAGCGTTCTTCCTCCAGTAGGATTCGGACGCGACAATCAAACAAACGGAGCCACGGCAAAATTCCAGCTCCACCTCGACGTTCGTTTCGATACAGCAGACGAGTTATCACCCCAGCGTTCTTCCCCCAGCGGGATTCGGACGCGACAATCAAACAAACGGAGCCATGGCAAAATCTCTAGTTCCAAACCTCGACGGTTCATCAGCGAACTAAAAACAACCGCGACATTCACCTCGATACAGCAGACGCGATGCCAGCAAAACGAAGCGAAAGCCAAATTTCTAGCTTCAGGGTCTTGACGACAACTCACATAAAACCTGAAAGACTATTGGAGATCATCCCACACCAGCGCGGAATGGTTATGACTCATCGGGAGCCTAACCTCAAGTAAAAAGCGGCATGGCAAATCCCTAACGCTTGCTCTTCCGACGGTCAAACTGCCTAGGAAGATTGCTTGAAGACGTCTTGTCCAGCCCCCGAAGGGATCAAAGACACGGCAGTCGCAGGGCTACTCGAACAGCACGATTGCCTATCGAGGACTATATCAGCTTATGCGACGGTACGATGACCAAAACCCTAAGTACCACCAACCTTAACGGGCTTCTGTCGTAAAGAGCAGAGGTTAAATGCGACGTTAAGATGTTCTTGCGAGAAACGCTCGATTCGTCTCGACTTGTGAAGAAATTGTTGAGGCGGCTCGACTCGTGAGATAAAGCCTTAGGCAGTAGGCATAAAAGAAGCCTGTTTCCTAAACACTGGGACCCCACAAGCTGGCCCAAAACGGTCTCTTGCATACCATCTACGAGTCTCACTCTCCAACGTCGAATTTCGACAAGGAAGGAAACAACCGCTTACAGGTCCTCTCGACTCGTAAGAGGGAAAGTTCCCTTATAGGATCCTTACGACTTATAAAAGAAAACCACACTTAGGAATCCTCACGATTCCTGAAAAAAAAACCACCTACGAGATCCTCTCGATCCGTAGGGAGAAAAGTCTCTATAAGACCCTCACGGCTCATAGAGTTGAAAATTCTTAGGCGGCAGATCTGAACCTGCGGCCTAAGCCCTCGCTATCTTACTCTATTACCTGCTAATTGTGACGACATTCTGAGAAAGAAGAAAAGCAACAGAAAGAGCATCCGATTTACATTTGATCAAGCGTTCAAGACATATTCATTCATGCATGGGCAAAAAGACTCAGGACAAAAGATATATAATAAAAACAAGCTGGGATAAAAAAAAATCATTAATATTGCCCGAAGTTCTTACAGTCATAAAAACAATAAACGAAAGTTACAATGGAATAACCTCAGATCCAGGGCATGGATTGAGGAATTCAAAAGCGACCCTATCTATGACTTTCCAAGCCTCGCGGACCATCCTAGCGTGCTTTCTTTCGCGAGCACAAGCGTCAGAGTCCCCCCTGATGTCTTCCACCCTCCGATAAGCAGCGAGTATGGCAGACTGTTCAAAGACCTCGTGCAAGAGATCAATAAGACTGTCTCGCCGACTTTTTGAGATAAAGTTCAACAGGTACACCGAGTGCACCTTATCCTCAGCGGCATCCAGCGCCCTAAGCGGCACACCGGAACAGAACGGGGGAAGCGCTTCCCAGATGGCTCCCACGATAAGCTTAAGAAGGGAGGAACGCCGGGGAAGCAGAGGACCGTTGTACGCGTCGAAGCGGCTCATGATTTCAGCACACTCCGCGTTTGTGAACTCTCGATCTTGAGAGCGGCCAAGTCGGCATATGTCCCCGTAAGAGATGATCTCATTAAGAGCATACATATGGGTGTCCATTGTTTCTGTGAAAGAGAATCAACAAAATTGTCAGAAAGACTGATTAAGAAAAGCAATATAATGTACCGAGGAATAAAATGCCATCTTTAAACTCCAAGATCAATGAAAAACTCCTAAGAGTTCTTTTGTATGATTTGGAAGGAGCAAAGCTCCACTAATGAAATGAGAAAATACAAGAAAAATCTTTTATAGAGCAAAGCTCTATTAATGGAACCTTAACAGGGTTCTCCTGAGTTCTCTTTGGACCCCTTTTAGAGCAAAGCTCTGCTAAGTGAAACCCTAAATGGATTTTCTTTAGATCAGGGATCTATGGAGAGCAAGGCTCTGTCAATGAAAATTAATTTAATTTAATTTAATTTAATTCTAATTTAAATTTGCACCTAAAAAGTTTTAAAGAGTTTAACTCTTGGAGTTCTTGAAAATAAAGAGCAGGGCTCTGAGTTCTGAAAGTAAAATTTTGAAGATGAAAATCATCTAAAGGACCAAAGGACCTATTTATAGGCATCAAGTGCCCTTTCAGCTTCCAAAGTTGCCGCAACGGTTGGAATTCCGCCACCGTTGCACTCACGTTTGGCGCCACGTAAGCGCAACGGTGGGGGGGCATTTGTTTACCCCAATCAGAGCAGAGCTCTGTTCAAATTCCGAGGTGGGAGATGAAGCAACGCTTCATCTTTCCCCCAATCAGAGCAAAGCTTTGCTTTGAAAATTTAAACTTTAATAAATGAAGCAACGCTTCAGATCCTTTGCGCTGCGCGCAACGCGCCACGTGTCTGGCGCAGATGCATTAGCGCAGCGCCCAAAGCAGCGCACCCAATCAGAGCAAAGCTCTATTTTAAGCAAAATTAAAGGAAGCAACGCTTCAGTTGCGCAAGTACTGCGCTGCGCGACACGTGTCAGCGCAGATGCGCTAGCGCAGTTGCGCTGCGCTTTGCGCTGCGCGACACGTGTCAGCGCAGATGCGCTAGCGCAGTTGCGCTGCGCTGTGCGTTGCGTGACACGCGTCACGCGCTGGGGCATCTGCGCCAAACAGAATTAAAATTCTAAAGAAATCTTTTCTGTTCTTGTTAAAACAAGAAGATTTTCTTCTGTAAAACAGAAGCCCTTGGATCAAAGATCCAACGGTGGGGAAAATTCCCCAAATCACTTAGAGAAAGATCTCTTTAACAAATTTAACTAATTTATGAGCACTATAAAAAGGACCCTAGACCTCAATTCAAAGGCATCAACATTTTTGAGAAAAATCAAACAGAGAGAACTCTGAAGAACTTCTCAAGAACAAAAAAGGTAAAAAAGCCTTTAGAAAAAAAGAGAAAATTCTCTTATGAACAGATCATTGATCTAAAAACAAGATCAATGATCTTTAATAAAAAACAAAATAAAAACAGTGCTTTGCACTTTTATGAACCTTTGGTTCTTGAAATAAAAAGAAAAACTTGTTTTTCTTTGATCTAAATTCGATCAAGGAAACAAACAGTGCTTTGCACTCTTTTGTGAACCATTGGTTCTGGAATCTAAAAGATTCTCAAGTTAATAGTGTCTTGCACCTGCAAACTGCGCTGTTGCGCACCTGGATTGGCGCAAACCACCAGAGCGCGCCACGTGTCAGCAGCGCAGGTGCAGCGCTTTAGCACAGCGCACTGCGCTTGCGCAACACGTGTCAACACTACAAGCGTTTGCGCTCTCTGATTGGCGCAAAGCGCCTGATAAATGCGATGCATTTCCTAAAGGGCAGGCCCAAATCAAAAAGACCAAGCAGGCCTAATTAAATTGCAGTGCAATAAAAAGGGCAGAGCCCAAACAAAATAGATGCTCTGCATTACTTATAAATGGGCAGAGCCCAAACAAAACAAAAATAATGCAGTGCATTATTTAAAAAAGGGGCAAAGCCCTAGCACAGGCCTAATAAGCCAAAGACAAATAAAAATGTTGAACATTCAACTGGACTTAGCCCGGTCATGGCCATAAGTCCTTAAATTAAATTGACTGAGCATGGCTGCTCCCTAAATCAATTTACATCCGGTTCAAGGGTACATCTCCGAACTCCTCTGACACCCATCGTTGTAATCCTTCAACGACGTCAGAGAGGCGACGGGTCCCGACGACCACACATCACCACGGACTGCGGGGTCCTTAAACTCGTGGACCGAAATGTCCTTAAACTAATGATGGACCGAAACGTCCTTAAACTAATGATGGACCACCACGTCCCTAAACTGGCGATGGACCGAAACGTCCTTAAACTAATGATGGACCGAAACGTCCTTAAACTAATGATGGACCACCACGTCCCTAAACTGGCGATGGACCGAAATGTCCTTAAACTAATGATGGACCGAAACGTCCTTAAACTAATGATGGACCACCACGTCCCTAAACTGGCGATGGACCGAAACGTCCTTAAACTAATGATGGACCACCACGTCTTTAAACTGGCGATGGACCACCACGTCCCTAAACTGGAACATGGACCACCACGTTCCTAAACTGGAACAATAGAGCCTCCAAACGCTCTTTTGCCGGACCTAAGCGGTCC
The DNA here is from genome assembly GCA_030015575.1 of Agapanthus africanus. Taxonomy (NCBI): domain Eukaryota; kingdom Viridiplantae; phylum Streptophyta; class Magnoliopsida; order Asparagales; family Amaryllidaceae; genus Agapanthus; species Agapanthus africanus. The sequence continues at coordinate 446,286,805 of CM057347.1, read as the reverse complement.
CGTTTAAGTTGATCTTAGCCCCAAATACGGCTAACGTATCCTTAAACATTCAAATGGACTATAAAACTCCAAATCAACTTTGGTTCAAGGGTACATCTCTGAACTCCTCTGACACCTATCGTTGTAATTCTTCAACGACGTCAGAGAGGTGACGAGTCCTGACGGCCATATAATAAAGGGATCACCATGTTAAGTTGATCTTAGTCTCAAACAGGACTAACGTATCATTAACGAACGTTTAAGTTGATCTTAGCCGCAATACGGCTAACGTATCCTTAAACTAAAAACACCAAACCCAAATCTAAGTAAATACGGATTTGGACTAATCCACGTCCTACGGGCGACGGCATTACTCAGTCTCCGTATACAATCCACGGGCAACCACAGATAAAACAAACACACACGACACGAAGGGAAATTCTGGAGAAGGAGAAAATTGTTACCGCGATGCGGTAGCATAATTAACTGCAGGGGCTTGCGCCTGCAGGGAAGAGCGTCCCCACAATCAAAAACCCCTCAAGCGAGGGGGAATCTGACGAAGTCTGCTACATCGGCCGCATCCGTCTAAACCTCCGATACACGGTGCCATAAATCAACTTGGCATCTTCGGAGAGGTAGACGGATAAAAACCATATAGCATCTTCCCCGAATCTCAGGCTAGACGTTCTCAGCGTCGTCGGCCGCCGTTCGGAGGGGAACAGTCCCCTAGCAAGAAGGTGTTGGTGGGAAGATTCCATTGATTTAAGAAAGCCTTAACCCACCAGACATGGGGGGACTGATAGTGGAAGAAAGACGCGTATACCACCTGATAGAGCCCGACTCTCTGCAGTCGCGCACGATGGGCAGACAGGATATAACGAGCCCAGAGAAGGTAACCCATGGGTTGTCGAGGAGTAAGCCCTATTTGGTAAACATATCCCCAGGGTTGGGCTTCACCTTGGCAGATACGACGCCCTAAGATGTCTATAGCTGGCACAGGGTGGTTTGGAATCCCAGTTGTTGACGGCTCGAGCCGTCCCGTTGGGGTCCAGTTCAACATCTCCACAGCAAAGGCGGTCCGTGGACGCTCCATCGGCAAAAATGGGTAAGTAGGCTCTGTTGGTATCTCGCAAAGAAAGCTGCGGCGACCACGGATGATATGACCGTACCAGGTCCCCCATAAAAGCAAGTTGGTGCAATTAGGGTCGTGAGCTCTAATCATCACCATCACCTCTTCATCAGACGGTGAATGAGCAAAGGCAGCCTCCGAGCGAGTGCAAGGGAAGTACGGAAGAGAAGCCATTGTTCCTGAAACAGATAAAAGGAAACTGTTAATGAAGCCCACACGTGTGTGTGTATATATATATATAAAGGACAGTGGAAGAAAACGATAAACAACTTATTTTATGGGACCATTGGTTACAAAACACAGGGGCCCCACAAAATCAAAATGGCGGCTCACTAATGATGAGGCAGGGTAATCATTATGGGAATAAAAAGAAGATTCTCATAAAATGAACAGTGGATTGCAAACAACTCTACACATTCCTCAAGGAGGAAACCCACTACAAGAACTCTATGCAAATCATGAAGGGTCTCTCTGGAAGCATTTTTGCAAAGAACAACTCAAGGCGAGAAAATCCCAAGAAGTTCTCTCTAAAGAACTGAGTTCTTTAGAAGAATTAAATTCCTTTTTAATAGAGAAATTAAATTCCCAGAAAACATTTTCAGAGCTAAAAACTCTTTGGAATGGAATTAAATTCCAGAAAGAAGACAAGTATCACCATCGAACCCTGAGATCAGAGAAACCCTAACAAAAGGAGTTTATTATTTAAAGATTGGACATTATTTTAACTTGGAAAGATGGGTTCTTGTTAAAGGGAAAAACCCTTGGTGTGGATTTAAAATCCAAAGAAAATTTCTACAAGAAGTTTTTCAGCCGTTCAAGATCCTTACCTGAAAAAGGAAATCTTTTGTTAACAGAGTTAAACTCTGGAAATTTTTGAAATAGAGAACTGAGCTCTGGAAAAGAGAATTAAATTCTCAGAGGAAAACGAGCAAGAAAGAAGATGAAAAGTGGAGGTGCTTCTGAAGGGACCCCTGCATTTATAGGATGTGATGGGAAACGGTTTATCTCTCCCCTTCCCTAGGCAGATTAAAAAAATGGCAGCGTTGCACTCATGTGCAAACACGTGAGAACAACGCTGTGCGGGCATTTGTTCCCTCATAAAATATCAGGAAAAAACCCCAATGGGGCATCACGTGCCCACACGTGACCAGGGGTCACGTGCCCACACGTGATGGTTTCCTGGGGATTCTGCTGAAATAGAATTAAATTCTAATCAAGCGAGCAATTAGTGGAGTCACGTGCCCACACGTGATGGGTCTTAAAAAAATAGTGAAGGAATTAAAAGGCATAATAAAACAGCAAGGAAAGATCCCAATGGGGCATCACGTGTCTACACATGATCAAAGGTCACGTGCTGACACGTGATGATTCCTTAGTTCTTTAAAACAGCAGAATTAAATTCTTGTTAAAATGTTTAATCAGGCGGGTCACGTGTCAACACGTGATGGGTTCCTAAGCTCTTTAATTAATAGAATTAAATTCTATTTAAAATGATCAAACAGTGGGATCACATGCCAATCCGTGATAGGCTCTTAAACCTTCTGAACTAATAGAATTAAATTCTAATTAAGAGGGAATCGAGAACCCTAACTGGAAAAATATTTCTCTAAATATTTCCAAACAAAAAAGATTGTGCTCTGTAAAGTGGAGCACCGTTGGATTAAAAATCCAATGGTGATTAAAAATCACCAATTTATAGAAAGATTCTATACAAGGAAAGATTTCTCTGAAATTCACCAGGAATAACAAACAGAATATCTTTTGGATTGAAAATCCAATGGTGAATAAAATTCACTGAGTGATCTAAAAGATCATGTTGGTTACAAAATCAATTAAAATCTTTTAATGAAAGATTGACTAAACAAACTGATTCTTTTCCTTCTCCTATAAATAGGAGCCAAGAAGAAAAGAGAAAAGGGGGGATTTTTTTGGAGAGATACACAATAACAGAGAGAAAAAAGAAAGAAGAATTTAATTCTCAAGAGAGAAAAGAAGATCTCTTCAGAGAAAAAACTCTAGGTGAGAAGAAAAAGAAGAAGTTCATTCTACAAGCTCTCACAAAATAAAAAAGAATTTAATTCTCAAACTAAGAATTTAACTCTTCTGAATAAGAACTTAGTTCTTCTTTTGGTTGAAGGTCTACAGAAGCAGATCTCCCCATAAGTTGAGAATTTAATTCTCATCAGGGAGATTCTGCCATGCAGATCTAAAACCTAAGGGAAGATTTAAGTTTAGAGAATTCAATTCTCACATTAAAGCAATCAGGAATTTAATTCGTTCAAACAAAATAGGGTTCAACCCTTAATACAAGAACTTAGTTCTTCTTCATGGTTGAAGATCTACAGAAGCAGATCTCCCCATAAATTGAGAATTTAATTCTCATCAGGGAGATTCTGCCATGCAGATCCAAAACATAGAGGGAGAATCAAGTTTAAAGAATTTAATTCTTCCGTATACATAAGAATTTAATAACTCAAAACAAAATTAAGGTTTAATCCTACCAAAGAATTTAATTCTCAAACAAAGGACTTAAATTATCCATGCACGTAAACCTGGTCACGTGGCAACACGTGACCCTTCCTTCAATGATCAGAAAAGAACGAGTGAGACATGGTCATGTGCCCCCATGTGACCCTTAAATAGGCTCCTTAAGATCAAGAAGAAAAAGCTTGGAGGCAATACCTCACGTGCTCACACGCGACCCTCAAAAATGAAGGGAATAAAGCCAAAGGCAATACTGATTCAGGGCGCTTCACGTGTCCCCACGTGACCCCTGACTAACACCGTTTTTTTAAAGGGGCAAAAAAAGGAAAACAGAGGAATTAATACCCAATACATGGGCACTATCACGTGTCCACACGTGAGGATTACAGAGGCTAAGTGTTTAACACTTATTTGAATATTCTGGGAAGAAAATAAAGGAGGTTTGGCCCAATTCTCTGGCGCCTCATGTGACTCCACGTGACCGCCTCATTTTTTAGTATTTAACACTATTTTGACTGTTCTGTCCCTAATGTTTAACACTGTTTTAATTGCATCACGTGGGAACACGTGATCGCCAAATATCCTCTAATGTTTAACACTATGTTGAAAACCAAGCTTAGCCTAAATTGGCTAAGTTTTCCAGTGGCAAATCTCCCCTTCAACTGAACCTTAAAATCCAGAGCTATAATGAATGGTTAGTGCACAGCCAAAGACAAAATGTTGTCAGAGCCCCCAAACCCCTGTTTAGCATTGCTAAATAATTGGGGGGCTGAACCCAGACAAATGATTCAACAGTCCAAACAAAGGTCCAACATTTCGAACCTAATTGGACTTAGCCCAAGTTGGCCATAAGTTCTCAATTCAGATTTAACTGAGCCAATGTGCTCATAATCTAATTAATTGATTTTAGTTCCAAATTGGACTACAGATTTCCCAATCAACTTTAGTTCAAGGGTACATCTCTTCACTCCTTTGATATTTATCGTTGTAATCCTTCAACGTCTTCAGAGAGGTGACGGGTCCCGATAACCAATCATTCCATGAACTGTGGGGTCCTTAAACTCATGAACTATGATGTCCTTAACCTGGACTGTGGGGTCCTTAAGCCCATGGACTATGATGTCCTTAACCTGGACTGTGAGGTCTTTAAACTCATGGACTATGATGTCCTTAACCTTTACAGACTATGATGTCTTTAAACTGGACCGTAATGTCCTTAAACTAACATTAGACCGCCATGTCCTTAAACTGATAATCGACCGCAATGTCCTTAAACTAAACAATAGAGCCCAAATGCTCTTTTGTTGGATCTAAATGATCCCGTTAAGTTGATCTTAGTCTAAAATAACATATCCTTAACCAACGTTTAAGTTGATCTTAGTCTCAAATGAGACTAACGTATCCTTAAACCCAACCCCAAATCCAAATCTAAGAAGATACGGATTTGGACTAATCCACGCCCTACGGGCGACAACATAAATTAGTTTCCATATACAATCCATGGGAAACCAAAATCAAAACACACACACGACACGAAGTGACCATCTGGAGAAGAAGAAAGTTGTTACCGCGACGTGGTAGCGTAATTAACTGCAAGGGCTTGCGCCTGCAGGGAAGAGCGTCCCCACAATCAAAAACCCCTCAAATGAGGGGGAATCTGACGAAGTCTGCAACATCGGCCGCGTCCATTTAAACCTTCGATATACTGTGTCATAAATCAACTTGGTATATTCGGAGAGGTGGACGGATAGCACCAAATAGCATCTGCCCTCGAAATTCAGGCAAGACGGACCTACGCGGTCCCGTCTCTGTGTTCGGCGGAGAACATGTATAAACATAAATCGAGTGCAATAACTATGCACAAAAATGTAATCTCTAGTAGGTGCAGCCATGGCGCACGAAAACAATATCATGAAACTCAAATCCAAGTGATAAAAGTGTGATATTCGGATCACAAAACACAAATCGCAATAAATGATATTGAGGTACACCTCCTTCAATGTTGAAAATATGCCGGCGTGCCCAAACCGGCAGAGCAAGATCATCTACTTGCCTCCTGCTCACGGTCTGGCGTCTTCGGTCTCTGGGTCCTTATTTCTTCTGTGGATTACTAATCTCGCAACCTTTCGGCTCATTGGCCCGGTTAGGTGTATTAACGGACAGTTCCATTCTGGCACTCCTCTGATCCCTTCTTGGCCAAATAACGTGACCACTCACAAAACAACACTTTACCGACGGTGGTATCTGGCCCTCTGAATATGCGCGAAACGACTGACTCTAGGTGCAAATATTTATCACTGTGGTGTCTTGGAAAGAACATGCTCATGGTTTCTTCTGATCTCACCTATGCTGAGCTGTACAGAGGTTGGGACTCTTTACTAAATCCTTTTTCTCATAACCGGACAGCTGCGTCCTCAGCACGGCTTCCCTCTAAATCGGCCATAACTAATGCCTTTGCACACATATAATCCTCTGGCATCAACGGAGAGTAACAACCGCTCGTTAACATCTCGCACGAACCTCTTGTTCCACTCGTCTTTATTATCGTCCACTTTGACGTCATCTCTTGCTGTTTGCATATTGCAATTCGTTCTAGGCCACGGTCAATCCGGAGTCTCTCACACGGACTCAAAATTACGAACTCGATATCTTCATCACTCTGTAGAAGATATCTAGCCGAACACGTCCTCGGGAACTCATCCAAATCATCGGAAGAATACGCTTCATTCGTCCGTCCTTGATCAACTCACAACGTATCTGGGTGAGGTCCTCTATCCGAAACTAGTCAACTTACTGATCTCCTATCGGAACATCCAACGAACAACGTCCTCTCTGGATCGATCTACTCTAGATCTGAGTAAGATTCTCCACACTGGAAATCTTCAACTCCACTGAGCCTGCGTCGGCGCATCAAATCAGATGAATCATCTTCGTCTCTTAACTCAAGATAGACTAGCTATCTTCTGTCACATCTCTGCCTGAAAGCTCCAGCGATCTCGGCTCATAACTCTGGAGGTGACGTCCCATCAATTTCAGCAACAGCTGGGTCATCCGTCTGCACGGTAGACAACATCACGATCTCTGAGGTAGGCTGTACATCAACAGTCCTCTCAATCCGGCAGCCTCTATCAATGGCCCAATCATCCAGTGCAAAACCGAACACTCGCCTCAATGAGAGGTCACAACACAACACTAAACCGATACGTTCCCATGTCACCAGAAAACACGATGGTCAGTCATCATCCATGACTAGCTCGTCCTGACCGCATCACTAGCAGCAGCTCAATCTGCGCACAAACCATGGTGACAGGAACCCCAAGCATGTATCGATGAAGATAGATCAAAAGAACGAAAGGAATCAACAGATCCAAAATGGATACATGATCATAAGGAGGAACGGAATCAATGAGAGTATGATCATTGGAACGAATAGAAGCACGGATCTTAAGAATATACATCCTAAGGTCACTTAAGCGGAGTATCGTATCGTAAGTATGCCGCGGAACATACGCACGGTACGTTACTCTACTTGAGTTACCTACTCCATCAATCAGGGTCAACCTAAGTAACGAAAGTTAGGGTCTAATACCCCCCGTCAAGTCTAAGTTCCGTAAGGTCAAGCCTAGGTTCCGAAATATATATGCTCTAGACTCGGCATAGTCAAACCCAGACTTAAACCAAGGTTAAACCTAACGATCTGATACCAACTTTGTCACGACCCATAATTTAGCACGTTACCGGCACTTAAATCACGCAACGTCCAAAGGCGTAACGTAATTCAAGTAAGCCGAAATCCAGAAAATCTAAACCTTTTTACGGAAAATAGTAGGGGTGCAGTTTTGAAATAAAGGTATAATGAAATAAAGTTTATCTATAAATGCATACCGATGATATAGGAAAACGCAAGTAGAATGTACTAAAGTTGAGAACATTTTTCGTCTTTAAAATTTTAGGCAGCACCTCCCTTGTATATTTTGAACCGAAACCACATATACATAACAATAATAAAAGGCATCCCCAAGCGGGAGCTAGCTCTTCGCCAAGTGGCAGAATCACAACCACGCAAGCAATGTATACGACGCCCAACAGTGAAAATCAACCCAGAAGGAATAATATGAATAAAGCAAGACATTAAGTTCACACATAGCAAACATATATCCATCGCTCTAAGTCTCGCAACCACAAGTCCGTCTAAGTCCAATAAATATACAAAGTCTAGTTTATGATTGATGAAGTTTATCTAGATACAATAAGAAATAATAAATACAAGAGTGGGCACGATCCAATGTGTCTCACCTACTATAGCAAAACATCCGAATGCAAGCTGTGTGCCAGCGTTACCGCTACTGATCCCGAGTGGTCAAACCTGCAAGAACTGTGGCACAATGGGGGTGAGTTGCCAACTCGTGAGTAGAAAACATCAGCAGGTAGAAATCGAATAAAACAATGACTTCCTAGGTCGCTATATCAAGAAAGTAATACTATGATATCTAGGGTGACCATGTATGCATATATGTCAACAATATAATAAATGCCAATGATATATACAAATAAACATCTGAATCATATACCTATATGCAGGTGGATATCATCCACGTGTCCATCAATGACACAATTAACATCATGGAACCTGAGTGTCTGTTCAGTTGATAAAACTGCACATTTGTATTACATTTTTCCTACCATTTTCATATTACAAAAGGACTTTATTATGATATATTAAACATATGAGGGTTTATATGTCAAAACAACAATTTTCCATATGTTAATATATTTTAATTATCATTTGGTAGAAAAATGTATGCAAATAAATCTATTGACCAAATCCTAGTAGAAATAAGCCTACTAAATATTATTTGAGATTATTGTGCAGAATTTTCCAAGTTGTTATGCAGGATTTAACAAACAAATCAATTTGTTGAAGAAATCTTGCCAAATTAAGAAGCAAACTTGGAGACCAAGTCTGGAAGCAACCGAGAGAATATTTCTGAAATATGAAGATTCCTAGGATTGCCAAATGTCACCAGATGAAAGCACAAGAAAAATCATCAATTGATCTTGTCCCTTGAGCGCGGATCCGCGGCCAAACACACCCTTGGGCCGCGGATCCGCCGCAATTTGAGGAGGTTAGAGTGCAAGATTTTGGGGCATTATTCTTTGTTGAATTTTACCAAGTTTTCAACAATAAGATTCTGGCTTTGCACTATAAAAAGGCACCGAGAGCCTCTTGGAGAAGGTATCAAGCCGAAGAGATCACGAAGCTCCCGACGCTCACGCATCCAGGCTGATCATCGACTGTTCGACTACCTCCTTAGGAAAGATCGAGAAGCAAATCAAGTTTTGTAATCATTTTCTATGGATTAAAAGTGTAGCTTGAAGGAGTTGATTAATAAAGGTAGTTTTTATTTAATTGTTTGTTTTTTTTTTTACATTATGTTTTCCCTCTCTTTCTTTTCATCTTCTTCTCCCAACATGCGCGAGTAATTCTCCGCTTGTTAGGGTTCGTAGGATTAGGGTAGGCTAATGGGCGATGAAAATAATTAAACCCTTTTTAAGTCCTATAAAGTTTAGGAACTTTATTAAAATAATCATTAACATCCTAATCGGGCGCGCTAGCAATTCTTTGCTAGTTCCGACCACGATTAGAGATTAGATTAATGATTGTTTTGGTAAAGGCTAGATATGAACGGAGTTCTGTGTCGAGATAAGGGTTAAGAGTGGGATTCCTTTTCCTTCCAGAAACCTTAATCTACACGTATCACCGTCGTTCTAGTTCTAAATCTATTAATGGATAAAAGGGTAACTTTTAATTAATCGTCCATAACTACTAAATCCTAACGAGCCCTACAAGCCCTCTTATTATATTAACTACATCTTTAAAATAATCTAGATCTATATTTTACATTCTTGTTTAACGTAGATCTAGAAACCATTCTATAAAATTCTTTATTCCTCCTCTCTTTCTCAACACATCTAAAGTAAAAGTAAAAGGTTCCACGTTTCCCTGAGGACGACCCGTACTCATCTCGGTCTAGCTACACGCGACACCGTTATTGATTGCGGTTAACTACAAATACACTTTTTCACATCAATAACGGTAGGGCAATCAATAACGGTGTAGCTAGACGCATGCCCTAGCTAGACGTATGCCCTAGCTAGACGCATACCCTACCGTTATTGATTGCGGTTAACTACAAATACACTTTTTCACATCAATAACGCCGAAAAAGTGTATTTGTAGTTAACCGCAATCAATAACGGTGTCGCGTATAGCTAGACCGAGATGAGTACGGGTCATCCTCAGGGAAACGTGGAACCTTTTACTTTTACTTTAGATGTGTTGAGAAAGAGAGGAGGAATAAAGAATTTTATAGAATGGTTTCTAGATCTACGTTAAACAAGAATGTAAAATATAGATCTAGATTATTTTAAAGATGTAGTTAATATAATAAGAGGGCTTGTAGGGCTCGTTAGGATTTAGTAGTTATGGACGATTAATTAAAAGTTACCCTTTTATCCATTAATAGATTTAGAACTAGAACGACGGTGATGCGTGTAGATTAGGGTTTCTGGAGGGAAAAGGAATCCCACTCTTAACCCTTATCTCGACACGAAACTCCGTTCATATCTAGCCTTTACCAAAACAATCATTAATCTAATCTCTAATCGTGGTCGGAACTAGCAAAGAATTGCTAGCGCGCCCGATTAGGATGTTAATGATTATTTTAATAAAGTTCCTAAACTTTATAGGACTTAAAAAGGGTTTAATTATTTTCATCGCCCATTAGCCTACCCTAATCCTACGAACCCTAACAAGCGGAGAATTACTCGCGCATGTTGGGAGAAGAAGATGAAAAGAAAGAGAGGGAAAACATAATGTAAAAAAAAACAATTAAATAAAAACTACCTTTATTAATCAACTCCTTCAAGCTACACTTTTAATCCATAGAAAATGATTACAAAACTTGATTTGCTTCTCGATCTTTCCTAAGGAGGTAGTCGAACAGTCGATGATCAGCCTGGATGCGTGAGCGTCGGGAGCTTCGTGATCTTTTCGGCTTGATACCTTCTCCAAGAGGCTCTCGGTGCCTTTTTATAGTGCAAAGCCAGAATCTTATTGTTGAAAACTTGGTAAAATTCAGCAAAGAATAATGCCCCAAAATCTTGCACTCTAACCTCCTCAAATTGCGGCGGATCCGCGGCCCAAGGGTGTGTTTGGCCGCGGATCCGCGCTCAAGGGACAAGATCAATTGATGATTTTTCTTGTGCTTTCATCTGGTGACATTTGGCAATCCTAGGCATCTTCATATTTCAGAAATATTCTCTCGGTTGCTTCCAGACTTGGTCTCCAAGTTTGCTTCTTAATTTGGCAAGATTTCTTCAACAAATTGATTTGTTTGCTAAATCCTGCATAACAACTTGGAAAATTCTGCACAATAATCTCAAATAATATTTAGTAGGCTTATTTCTACTAGGATTTGGTCAATAGATTTATTTGCATACATTTTTCTACCAAATGATAATTAAAATATATTAACATATGGAAAATTGTTGTTTTGACATATAAACCCTCATATGTTTAATATATCATAATAAAGTCCTTTTGTAATATGAAAATGGTAGGAAAAATGTAATACAAATGTGCAGTTTTATCAACTGAACAAATACCCCCAAACTTATCTTTGATCGTCCCGAGCAAACTAGTTTATTTAAGAGGAGAAAAAGAAAGGAGAAAACTAAGCATACTTTCGTAGGCAGACACGATTGCACTGAGCACGTGCAACAAGCCGTTAAACCTCTAGGTGTCCCTAGTAGGAGGAGTGTTGTCTCCTGAGGGTTTTCAGCGGATTACACCCACAAAATCCTATAACAAAAGAAAGATGGTGAAATTTACATATAAAGACAAGAACCATAAAAGAAATACTTCGAAAAGAAGAGTTTCCAACTATACTAGCTTTTCAGTTGTCATGAGCCCTATCTTAATAGTCATGAAAAAATGTTAGAAATCACATCATCCCTCAATAAAACATCATCTTTATTCTTCATTCCTACCTTTCATCCAAACATTGATCATATAACCCCACGTGTGTGTAAAGAACATCCCTACACTCGGGGAATTCAATTCAAGCTATCATACTCTTGTCCATCTACCTTAGTACTTTTTAATTTGATGAATATTAAGATTCGCTCACACATTTTCATGCGACCGTTAATACTTCTTGAGGTACTAACAGACCGATTACTCGTGTGCTTGCGGATTAGGTGATATTATTTTCCTCGTCTTGCACCACCTAAGGCTTAGCAGTGACTCCCAGACCAGTTGGCCTTAGGGCACTAGGTGAAGAGGCACCCTCGCTATATTTTTTTATTGCTGCCTTGGCGATAACAAAACCAGTATTCATTTTTCTCTTTTCACCATTTTTATATTTTCTTCATCATTTTTTTCCTTCATACTTTGGCTTTTAGACAAGAGCATTTCAAGGTATCCTCTACTATCCCGAGTTTCACAACGTGTGTAAGTGCAAATAGTAGGGTATCAACATTCAAATGTTTGTCTTCCAGAATAGAAACTATTTTTCAGATTTATTTTTATCCTCAGATTAGTGACTTCCTTCATTTTACTAACCCTTGGGACAACAGCTCATAACTACTTATTACTAGTTCGTATAAGAAAACTTCTAATTTTCTTGGTTTTCTTAAACCATTCCTATCTTTTGGATGTAATGTTTCACTTTCTATTCATTTGTTATATAAAAAAAAAATTTAATGCCCGGTGTCAAAGATAATTCAGTGAATACAAACCTCCCCCCAAACCTGTTTTCAGCAGTGTCCTCACTGATGTAGCCTTTTGAGAACATGGACCTGTATACTAAGGGAGAGATACAAGGGGTAAAATAAGAGTTAAATGAAAAATTCCCCCAAACTTATTCTTTGACACGCACAGATATTCAATCAAATCATTTTTTTACTCACCTCCATTCTTAAAATGTGAAAAAGTTACCAAAACATGGAGGTGAGGCGGAGGAAATTTAGTTTTGATAAAGCGGCTCTTGTAAAAACAGGAGCTCCTCCGCGGGGTCAGCAGAAAAATACGGTTTTAATCTATGCCCATTCACTTTAAAAATCGAACCGTTTTTCAAATTTTCGACTTCAACTGCCCCGTGCGGGTGTACATACCGCACCACAAAATGTCCTTTCCAACGAGATTTAAGCTTACCCGGATGAAGATGGAGACGGGAATCGTAAAGAAGGACTTGTTGCCCCGATGTGAAGGTTTTTCTAGAAAGATTTTTATCGTGGAACACTTTAGTCCTGTTCATTACTATCACCGCATTATCGTAAGCTTCATCGCGGAGTTCGCTTAGCTCATTCAATTGCAGCTTCCGATAGCTGCCTGCATGCTCAAGATCAAAATTAAGCTCTTTAATAGCCCACATTGCCTTATGTTCAATCTCGACAGGAAGGTGGCATGCCTTCCCAAACACAAGGCGGTATGGAGACATACCAAGATCGGTCTTATAAGCGGTGCGGAATGCCCAAAGAGCATCCGTCAATTTGGTTGACCAATCCTTATGGTTTTTGGAAACCGACTTCTCCAATATCTGTTTGATCTGCCTATTTGAGATCTCAGCCTGCCCGCTTGTTTGGGGGTGATAGGGCGTAGAAAGCTTGTGAGTGATTGAATATTTCCGCATCAAGGCCTCGAAAGACCTATTGCAGAAATGTGTCCCGTTGTCGCTAATGATAGCGCGAGGGTGTCCGAATCGCGAGAAGATGTTTTCTTTAAGGAACTTAATGACAACTTTGTTGTCATTAGTGCGACACGGTATAGCTTCCACCCACTTCGAGACATAATCAACCGCTAACAAGATATATAGATTCCCAAAGGAGTTGGGAAAAGGGCCCATAAAATCAATACCCCAAACATCAAATATTTCCACAACCAATATAGGTTGGAGCGGCATCTCGTTCCTTCGTGAAATCCGACCCAAATGCTGACATCGCGGACAAGTTTTACAATGTTCAAATGCATCTTTAAATAATGTTGGCCAATAAAAGCCACATTGCAAAACTTTCTCCGCCGTTTTTCGAGGTCCAAAGTGACCGCCGCATGCCTGATCATGACAAAATGATAACACGCTCTTGAATTCATCGTTAGGGACACACCTGCGAATGATTTGATCGGAACAATACTTGAATAGATATGGTTCATCCCAGTAAAAATATTTTACTTGGGATAAAAATCGAAGTATGTCTTGTTTCGACCAATCGCTAGGTATAAGTCCCGTCGCAAGATAGTTCACGATATCCACAAACCAAGGTTCGTAGGATACATTCAAGAGCTGTTCGTCGGGAAATGAATCATTTATCGGCAAAGTCACAGTTGGCGAAGAAGTGATGCGTGAAAGATGGTCGGCTACAACGTTTTCACATCCACTCTTGTCTTTGATGACAAGATCAAATTCTTGTAACAATAGGATCCAACGTATTAGCCTGGCCTTCGCATCCTTCTTCGATAAAAGATGTCGTAGGGCGGAGTGATCTGTGTAAACCACAATAGGCGAGCCAATCAAGTAGGGCCTGAATTTCTCTAATGCAAATACAACTGCCAAGAGTTCTTTCTCGGTAGTTGTGTAATTTATTTGTGCATCATTCAAGGTCCTACTTGCATAGTAAATTACATGTGGCATCTTATCAATGTGATGTCCTAAGACCGCACCAATAGCAAAATCTGATGCATCACACATAAGCTCGAACGGGTGGTTCCAATCCGGAGATGATAAAACGGGGGCTGTAGTGAGTGATTCTTTAAGCGATTCAAAAGCAGCCTCACAATCCGAATCGAAGTGAAAAGTAGTGTCCTTAGTCAATAGAAGGGTTAAGGGTCTAGCAATTTTGCTAAAGTCCTTAATAAATCTCCTATAAAATCCTGCATGACCAAGGAAGGATCGTATATCTTTGACGCAATTGGGACGAGAGAGGTTTTGAATGACATCTATTTTAGCTCTGTCAACCTCAATGCCTTTATGTGAAATTATATGTCCAAGTACAATACCTTCTTGGACCATAAAATGGCATTTTTCCCAATTCAAAGTCAAATTCTTATCCTTACAGCGGGTAAGAACAGCGTCAAGATTACGAAGGCAGTCCTCAAAGGAGTCCCCAAAAATGGAGAAATCGTCCATAAAAATTTCCAGAAAATCTTCCACCATATCTGAAAATATCTCCATCATGCACCGCTGAAATGTAGCGGGGGCGTTGCATAACCCAAAGGGCATGCGTCTATAAGCAAAAGTTCCGAAAGGACAAGTAAAAGTGGTTTTGTCTTGAACCTTTTCGGCGATGGGGACCTGGTTATAACCAGAGTATCCGTCCAAGAAACAGTAGTATTCGTGTCCCGCTAATCGTTCTAACATCTGGTCAATGAAAGGTAGAGGGAAATGATCTTTCCTCGTCGCGGCATTGAGTTTCCTGTAATCGATACATACGCGCCACCCAGTTTGGGTGCGTGTTTGGATTAACTCATTAGCCTCATTAGTGATGACCGTGATGCCAGACTTTTTAGGGACCACATGAATTGGACTTACCCATTGACTATCAGATATGGGGTAAATTATTCCACTATCAAGGCACTTGACGATTTCTTTCTTTACCGCCTCCTTCATAACGGGATTTAACCGTCTTTGTGGGTCTCGGGTTGGTTTGGCTTCATCCATCAGATGTATGTAATGTTCAACAATTAAGGGACTAATCCCTTTGATGTCAGCCATTGTCCAACCAAATGCTTCTCGATTCGATCTCAACACTGCTAAAAGTGCATTCTCTTGCTCTAAGGCTAAAGAAGCGGAAATAATCACTGGCAAAGTCTCATTCTCTCCTAAATATGCATATTTAAGATGAGAAGGTAGCGGTTTGAGATCAAGAATTGGCGGAGAGACTATAGAAGGTGGGGTAAGCGAATGATATTCGGACTCCCTAAGAGGTTCAAAACTTGCATAAGATATTGACTCGGAAAGTGCTGCTGACTTTTGCAACGAGTCAACGGGTTCAGTCTCAAGGTCGGACTCATTGAACATATCCTCACTGTAAAGTGGTGCAAGATCAAACGATGTCTCATTAGTGTTGTCGAGAACATCAAAGCAAAGCTCCTCATCCATGCAGCTTTCGGAAGCTATCTCGTGGATGGAACAAACATCCAGCAATTGAGCAGAAGGTTCTGATGGATGACTTCCTACCTTGTAAATATTAAGCTCAATTGTCATTTTCCCGAAGGATAAGTTCATAGAACCGTTACGACAATTAATTAGTTAGAAGTTGCTAGGAAGGGTCGACCAAGTATCACCGGGATTTGATTGCGTGGGTTTGCCACAGGTTGTGTATCTAAAACAATAAAGTCCATGGGAAATATGAATTCCCCGACTTTAATTAACACATCCTCTAGTTCGCCCCGAGGTTTGGTGATAGATCGGTCTGCCATTTGGAGAGTACAATGGGCGGGTTTTAACTCTCCAATTCCTAACTGCTCGTATACTGAATAAGGAAGCAAGTTGACGCTAGCGCCTAGATCGAGTAAAGCACGATTTATATTTTTACCCCCAATAGAGATAGAGATTGTAGGACAGCCGGGGTCCTTACGTTTCTTTGGTATTTGTTGGGTAAAAGCTGTGCTAACATTACTCGTCATGAAAACCTTTTTAGGCACTTGAGTTTTTCTCTTCCTAGTGCACAAGTCTTTAAGGATTCTTGCATAAGATGGGACTTGTTGAATAGCATCTAGGAGAGGAATATTCACGCTAACTTGCTTAAACATTTCCACAATCTTCTCCATTTGCGGGTTAGGTCGGTTGGCCCTTAATCGGTTTGGAAATGGAGCTCGATCAATAAGTTTTGGGTCCAACGTTTGTGGAGAAGACTGTGGCGACAGATTCGATCCCAAAATTGGAGTGGGAATCGACTTAGATAGATTTGGTGAAATGTTTGAGCCTTGGGGAAAACGGAGAATAGGCTCGGATGAAGGTGGGAGACTAGACGAGTTAGGGGAAGAAGAAGAAGAAAGGGTATCAAATGTGTCACTATCATCAACTTGCTCACCCACTTGGTTGTTCAGCACTCTCCCCGATCTCAACGTAGTGACGGCATTCACATTATGACTTTGTGAATGGCCAGGATTCGGTAGGGGTTGAGATGGGAGTTTCCCTTTCTCTCTCGCACTCATTGCGGCGTTTAACTGTGCGATTTGGTTTTCTATTGATTTAATACTCTCACCATGAGAGGAGGAGTTTTTCGTTAGGGTATCAATAGAAGACCTTATCTCAGCCGAATTTTGCATGGATTGTTTCATGAACATATCCAAAGTTTGTGCAAGTGAGTTGTCAATACCGGCCACTTGTGGTGTAGAAATGTTGGCCGGATTTTGGAAATTTTGTGACTGAAAGGGGGGCTGATTCTGTGGTTGTGGTTGCTGTGGAGGAGGTCTTTGATAATTACTTTGTTGGTTTTGATTCCAAGCAAAGTTAGGATGATTCCTCCATCCTTGATTATATGTGGAAGAATAAGGATCGTTTCTAGGTCGCTGCTGAAAAGCAGCATTTGCTTGAAACGATGCATTCATAGGACATTCTTCCGTTAAGTGTGAAGGATCCGAACAGCAACCACAGACGATCTTAGGAAGCGTGACCTGATTTAGGGAGAAAGATGAGAACTTGTTTTCAATAGCGTCGAGTTTCTTTTGTATCGCTGCCATTTCGGCTTTCACTGCGATGGAAACGTCGAGCTGGTGAATACCTCCCTTAGTTGAAAGTGGTCTTACGCTTTCCCACTGCAATGTGCTTTCTGCGAGATCTTCCAGATATTTCCATGCTTCTCCGTCATCTTTAGACATGAAATTGCATTGACACATTGTTTCAAGCATCTGCTTTGTCGCTGGATTAATGCCCTCATATATAATCCGACATAAATCCCATCTTTGTATTCCGTGATGGGGGCATTGGACAAGCAGATCTTTGAAACGTTCAAAGCACTTCCAAAATGGTTCATTGGGAAGCTGGGTGAACTGGTTAATCTCGCTCCTAACATGTGCAGTCTTATGATTTGGGTAAAACTTCTTAAGAAATGCTACGACGAATTCATCCCAATTAGTGATAGAGTGTGCGGCAGTATTATAAAGCCATTTTTCTGCCAAGTCGCACAGTGTGAATGGGAGAAGACGTAAGCGCATAGCATCTAAAGTCAATTGTGAAGTACCCATCATTGCGCATACGTTTTCAAATTTGGTGATGAAAACGTACGCGTCTTCCGACTCAAGCCCGTGAAATTTGGGCAGCAGATTGATGTAGTGGGGTTTAATTTCGAAATTATTCCTATTAGGTGGTGGAAGAGATAGACAAGTAGGAAGGGGACCACGAATAGGATAGCATCTCTCTTGGAGAGAGATGCGCGGTGGATTCTGCGCACCTGCGGGCGGTGGTAGCGTGGTGTTATAATTAGATGGAGTGTCGTCCATCACGGTCGTTGTAGTATAGTGGTGAGTATTCCCGCCTGTCACGCGGGTGACCCGGGTTCGATCCCCGGCAACGGCGCCATTTGATTGATGTGAAAAAGTGTATTTGTAGTTAACCGCAATCAATAACGGTGTCGCGTGTAGCTAGACCGAGATGAGTATGGGTCGTCCTCAGGGAAACGTGGAACCTTTTACTTTTACTTTAGATGTGTTGAGAAAGAGAGGAGGAATAAAGAATTTTATAGAATGGTTTCTAGATCTACGTTAAACAAGAATGTAAAATATAGATCTAGATTATTTTAAAAATATAGTTAATATAATAAGAGGGCTTGTAGGGCTCGTTAGGATTTAGTAGTTATGGACGATTAATTAAAAGTTACCCTTTTATCCATTAATAGATTTAGAACTAGAACGACGGTGATGCGTGTAGATTAAGGTTTCTGGAGGGAAAAGGAATCCCACTCTTAACCCTTATCTCGACACGGAACTCCGTTCATATCTAGCCTTTACCAAAACAATCATTAATCTAATCTCTAATCGTGGTCGGAACTAGCAAAGAATTGCTAGCGTGCCCGATTAGGATGTTAATGATTATTTTAATAAAGTTCCTAAACTTTATAGGACTTAAAAAGGGTTTAATTATTTTCATCGCCCATTAGCCTACCCTAATCCTACGAACCCTAACAAGCGGAGAATTACTCGCGCATGTTGGGAGAAGAAGATGAAAAGAAAGAGAGGGAAAACATAATGTAAAAAAAAAAAAACAATTAAATATAAACTACCTTTATTAATCAACTCCTTCAAGCTACACTTTTAATCCATAGAAAATGATTACAAAACTTGATTTGCTTCTCGATCTTTCCTAAGGAGGTAGTCGAACAGTCGATGATCAGCCTGGATGCGTGAGCGTCGGGAGCTTCGTGATCTCTTCGGCTTGATACCTTCTCCAAGAGGCTCTCGGTGCCTTTTTATAGTGCAAAGCCAGAATCTTATTGTTGAAAACTTGGTAAAATTCAGCAAAGAATAATGCCCCAAAATCTTGCACTCTAACCTCCTCAAATTGCGGCGGATCCGCGGCCCAAGGGTGTGTTTGGCCGCGGATCCACGCTCAAGGGACAAGATCAATTGATGATTTTTCTTGTGCTTTCATCTGGTGACATTTGGCAATCCTAGGCATCTTCATATTTCAGAAATATTCTCTCGGTTGCTTCCAGACTTGGTCTCCAAGTTTGCTTCTTAATTTGGCAAGATTTCTTCAACAAATTGATTTGTTTGTTAAATCCTGCATAACAACTTGGAAAATTCTGCACAATAATCTCAAATAATATTTAGTAGGCTTATTTCTACTAGGATTTGGTCAATAGATTTATTTGCATACATTTTTCTACCAAATGATAATTAAAATATATTAACATATGGAAAATTGTTGTTTTGACATATAAACCCTCATATGTTTAATATATCATAATAAAGTCCTTTTGTAATATGAAAATGGTAGGAAAAATGTAATACAAATGTGCAGTTTTATCAACTGAACAGTGTCCAATATCGACACTCGCAACATCATGAAGGAATATGCATGTATGAAGATATCAACCAACGTGTGTCCATCAACGACACATCAAAATCATGGAACCTGAGTGCCCAACACCGACACTCGAAATATCATGAAACCCGTATCCAGTATCGACACGTAAATCTTCATATCCGGGGCTCCATCAGTCCGGATCGGCCCATAGGCTCCGTCAGTCCGGAACGGCCCATATCCATCTCACGACTCCAGTCGGTATCCTCTGGATAACCGCCGGGTCCAAACTATCACCGGTAGGTAGTAGTCTCTCTGCCAGGCTCATCGTCTGCTGCACAACATACATTTCTTATCCCGGGGTACCATACCGAGTCCACCATGTACCCGCAAATGGTTCATCCAACTTCTCGAATCGGGTATCACATAGCTCATAACCGAGAAAACTCATAGTGGACGGCTCGAAATATCATATCAAGAGAAACCGGGTTTTTAAAGCAATACATAATTTTCCTTTGAAATATAACCACGGTTCTCAAAATCCGGAATCTCATGAAAATAGCATCTCAATGCGTATAATCGTAAAGCATGACGTATGCAAATATAGAACAGAAATGTAAGCATATCAGTATATCATGCAATATAGAATAGTGATGTGAGCATATCAGTATATCATGCAAACGAGTCATGTGATAACACTAAACAATTAAGAGTAATAGCATGATATAGCAATTTGACCGTGTAAGTGACATAGCAATTACCGATGATGATTGCGTGTGAGCCGGCAAATCTGTGTAAGTGTAATATACGCATCATCGATAATTGTGCAGGTGTACTAGCCGACGATATCATAACAAATAATGGAAGCACAGGTATACGTAATGCAATGAGAATATCGTAAACGTAGCAGAAGGTAAATCGTAAGCGCACTATTATAAGGTATACGTATCTAATCTAACATCTACATTAGGGCTAAACTAAGTAGTGTGGACAGTTATTAACAATATCTATAACATATCTGAGTCGATAAATCTATTAATCGGCAGTCCGGCCTCACAGTATCACGTACGGTATAATTCATCGTACGGCATCCTCGAGTCAAGGGTATGGATCAATCATCAGGTAAAACTCATCTCGTACGATAATCCATCGTACGGCGGTATTAAACAAATAGTGATTATTTCAACCTATACAACAATGAGGGTACGGATCTAACGTCTCATACGGTATATCACTCATTATTCTGATAAATATATATTTATCTTATTTTACCGATCTCATAACACATCTACCTCAATCTTATCATATTCATCAATCTCATGTCATATCCTTATAGCTTTCATCTCATATCTCGATATATGTATTCAATTATTCATATCATCTCTAATTAACTTTTTGATCACATCCATAGTTTCTTAGTATAGGTTTCTCCGACTATATTCTATTTATCGGTCTCTATTTTATAATTGTGGGGGTGCTATACGCTATCCACCCGACTTCCCCCATAGATATAAATCTACTCACCTGCAATACTTCTCGCTAAGCCGAAGTCAATGTGCTTTGTCGTCTCGGAAGTCCACATGAGGTACCTACAAATCAACACATATCGCAACGTTATGAAAACCAAGTCCGAAAACTGATACGGCATACGAAGTGCTCATAGGTTAGAACCTATAGATTACGCATGCAGCAGCAACCAAACAACCCTCGTCATTGACGTACAGACGATCAACGACCAAATACAATATCAAATACCACAACCCAAGTTCAGAAATCACATAACACGAAATGCAGCAACGAAGGAAATTACTTCCAGATTTCACCCTAGGCCAAACTAGGGAATTTTGCATATAGGGTTGCTCTAGATATCACCTAAGGGACTCACCAACCAAAAATTATCGAATTCCACCAAAATGTGGCCGCAATTTGCGGCCACCATGAATAAATCTGCGGCCAGATTAAAGCATTAGAGGCTAGGGTTTCAGGTGTGGCTTCTAGGTTGCATGCATGTCTCTCTGTCATGGGAACTTATTTTATAGTGGTCTCGGGTCATCCCAGATTCCCATATACCATCACAGACTGTAAAATAATCAATGTCGGGCAAATTCTAAGTTCATGTTTTGGGTTCTAGTCTCTTGTCTTGGCCAGAAAATCATCATCTAAGTCTTGTAAACACTCAGTACATCTCAATTTACTACTTACAAGTCAAGTCTCTCAATAAACATCAACTTGGAAAATTCTAAGATCACAATCCACACTAAAATGAACTCTAAACTAAATTATAAGGTTAAGAAACTAATTACAAAATGAGAAGTGGAATTTATACCTCATGGGAGCAACTTAAGAAAAACACCAGATTCCTAAAGTCTCCAAAATCCACACTAGAAAGGTCCATAAGGTTTAGGAAGAGATGGAGATCATTTTTAATGAAGGTGGTGTGGGGTTTTGGTAATGTTTTTGAGGTGATCTATGGAGGTAGAGGAGATGGAGGAAGGAGGTGAGGAAATGGTGAGATGAAGAAATGCAGTGATGAAGGAAAAAGAATGAAGGGAAATGTCAAGTGTAGGAGCCATGCTACTCTCCCTCTCACTCTCTCATACCCATGCTTATTATTCTATTCTCCCATGCTTTCTCTTTTCTATTTTCTTCTCTCTTTTAAAACCAAATATCACAAATACAATAAAACAATATGCAACCAAATTGCAAATATGACATGGTGCACTAGCCATGGTTAATTAAAAAGACGGATTTGGTATAACCGTGATTAGCAGTGCACTAATCGAGTTTAATTTAAACTTGCATATAATTAAATATAAAAATGCCCAAATCCGATAAATATATTTTTAAATGAATAAATCATTTTAATCTCCAATTATTTCACAAATATTGGTATATATTTATACCATTTTACGAAAACCCCAAATTCGCAAATCTAATAGTTTTCGCGAAATATATTAATTTAATATTAAATTCCAAAAATAATATTTTATATTTCTGAAATGTTACACTCGGTCTCCCGGCTTATCTCCGAGCCATCTGACAGACCGAGCTTTCTCGGTTTCTCCGATTTATCGAAAACGCGAAGCCCAAACGCCTCCACAACGGTTTCGCGTATCTCGTCAAAGCGAGATATCCGCCGCCTCACATTCCACGTCCTACGCGGACGCGTTCCTTCATTAATGAGCGGATCTCGCCATCAAAGCGGACGTAACGAGGGGGCGTAATTGACGACAAGAATCTCGCGCCGGTTCGCTCCACGCGACCATTATATAAACCCATCTTTCAGACGATTCAGATAACTCAAATTAATTCCAATACGCCGTTACTCTGTTCTTATTCCACGGTACTAACTTGATCGTCAGATGGCCCTACAGTGGTCACCCATCTCGGGACTTCCTTTACAGATAGATCGGCGTTAATACCAATCCATTGAGATCCACACATATAACCCTCAAATTAAATCTCAGCCGTACAAAACCGTACGTACCGATGGAGAACAATATCTAAGGAAGATCACAACCTCCATCAAGCTCTCTTAACGCTCCAGCTTTACTGAGTCTATCTAAAATTTAGAAATGGTTACAAGTAATTACAAGACCGTGTAACAAAAGAATTATATAAATGTTAGATATTATCTTTTGACAATTTACCGGCAAGAGATATTATTGTCATCACAGGAGGAATGAGTTTAGAGGTTAAAACTCCGCAGAGTCTAAATTTAAAGTTATTAATTATCTGAAAACTTCAATATCTAGGTATAACAGCATTTGATTAGATATTTACTATGATATAACTCAGGAGTTAATATAAAGGAGTTAATAAATATGATCTAAATTTAAGAAGGAGCATCTGTTTTATTGATATTATCAAATAATAAACAAGACATAAAATATCCAAGCCCGCATGAGAATAACCTGAACGGGAGATCAAACAACTATGTTTATGTCCATTCGTGTACTTTGTTGATCTTTAATATATGTTTAAACTCATCTCTATCTCTACTATTATAATCACAAAACTTGAGCATTCCCAAATTGATTTCAATTTGATGGTCTAACATAATCTCAAATACAATCATCAACTGAATTAGCCATAACTATACAATCATCTCTACTGATTTTAAATATCTACTTAAATTATTGTGGATCATTTTGAAAACAAATTAAGCATCCTCACCGAATAAGTTTTAATCTTCTCTAACTTATTAAATTAAATTTAAACATAATTTCTATTTTAACTCGTGAATCGCACGTGCAAGATATTAGTCTAATTTAACCATCATACGAGCTTAAACGAGCCTTATCATGTAGATCCAAGCCGAACTTATGAGCTTCAAGCTTATTCAATAGCCCTGAACTCAGCATGTGTTCTCGAAGGGCCTGACATGGATGGATTAGGCTAACAAAGGAGGATCGAGGTTTGTATTAGGTAGCTAGCAACCAGCATAAAACAAAGTCAGTTCTATATTCATATAGTCTACCTTGTTGTTGTTGTTGTGTATGGATGGATCGGGCTAGCTGCAGGTTGTGGAGCATAGTGCAAAGGCAATAGAACCGAAACTTAAATTGATGCCTGATTATATGCTTACGATCCGACCTTTATAACCGGCAAAATTATATTTGTGACCGATGTTTTACAGTTTTAAGCAATGGATCTCATTTGTTGGTGGATCATTCTTGACACCCATAGATGAACATAATAAATACGTTAATCTCACAAGCATTTTGGAATTCACTGAAAAAGAATGTTGAAACCAAAAAAACACACCGATTCTTCTAGTATTTTAGAAGCTTCTGCAAGAGCATCTCTTGATATATAAAAAGTAAATAAAGTAGTTTTATTTAAATGAAATGAGAATAAGAAACATTTGTTTGATTAGTAGTCAACTAGCCATCCTATCTTTTCCTATAAACAAAGGCAAAATTATTGTGGTAGAGAAAGGTTTGGAGTAGAGCGGCAAAAGAGTCAGTTCACTCGGATTAATGGTCCAAACAAGGGCTAAGGTTTTACCGCCATAAGGGGTTTGTATAAGAATCGTGAGAATGTATACAGTTATATACTCTTTACTCATACTATTATAGTGGTTTCTCTCAGGTTCTCCTTGTGTATTAGGTATATTGTCGAACCACGTTAAACCTATATGTTTTCTTTTGTCGTCCGTTTACTTTCTTGCGTTGCAGTTTGTTTCTCTGATGTTGCCCGCGTCTTTGATTAATTAATTGTCATAAGGTGATTGGTAAGGTCTTCCGCAAAGACTGCTACCTTGTCCCAATAAAGACTTATATAGATAACGGTAGTTTATGTAATTTAGCCTACATGTGTCAAATTACAAGAGATCAAGTCACTTTTGCCCCGGCCTTTTTTCTCCTTATTTTTTTCTCTAGTAATATGCACTGTACTCCTTACTGAAAATATGACATATCAGAGAAAAAATTGGCAAAAGAAAAAGGGGGGAAAAAACCGAAAATAGAAGTACTCTAGGAATATTTAAAAATAAAGTATGGATAGAGAAAAACAATGTCGGTTAAAGTAAGAGTTAAGTGTATTTTTTTTTGCAAATGGCAGTGGGATCTTTCACTCACATTTTTTTCTTGCAATATGACGAGGCAAGATTTCTGCAGTTTAATTTTAGTACAAATATTCATACTTCGCGCTATATGCATTTTCAGTTATGACTTATGAGAACAGCATTTGCTGAATTACCCGAAAAATATCTCATAAATAGCATATCCAACTCTTCTGCATTGTTCAAATTTTTTTTCACCATTGCTCTTTTCAGTATATAAGACAATCTCTCGTTTTGTCGATGGTTTTCGTTGTTGGAAAGGGTTTTGGGGTGAAACCTGTCTTTGATTTTGCCATCAAACACCCAGATCGAGTGTCTGGTGTCATAATCTTGGGGGCTCCCTTCGCCCCCAAACCCTTCGCCACAGTTCTTCAACCTCCAAAAGGCTTCTACGTGCCACGGTGGCGGGTAATACACTAAACACATTTCTATTCATTAGTGAGCTCAACATAACACAAATTTTCCTTTGTAGTTTACCATGTACATACACCCTTGTTAGGATATAAAAATATATATTCTCTTGAAGTTCTGGATGTTGGGGAACTCGATCCCCACAAACCAAATTGAGAACACAAGCATAGAAACAAAATTGTAACAGAAGGAAATAACTCATTCGTGGTCTCACAACACTCTAATCACTATTACAAGAGAGGGAGCCACACCAAAACCCAAAGGGACTACATTTTGACACACACAACCAACTACTCTCAATAGGGGTATATATAGCGTTAACAACCTAACACTACCCATCACCCGTTAGTAACTCATACTAATAGATGGCCCGGCCCATTAGACCCGAGTCCAAGTCAGATTCCCTTTAGGTATGCGAACGGATACGAAGCACATCCCAACACTGGTGCACTGGAAAGGATATTTAAGACCCCTTCAAGTTATTAATTGCGCAAACACCCCTTTGTCCATCGACAAGAACCCTTGAAACACTCAAATACAACTCAAAACAGCTCAATAAGTGTCTAGTTCAACCGAACAACTTATTTGTGTTGTTGAGAGTAGAATTTGGTGTTTTTTCAATGAATAGAAGGGTGTCTGATGATGCTCAATATCGGCGATCTTCAAGATCAGGACACGTGGCAGATGACGTGTCCTAGAACTCAGAAGAAAGAGCCCACAGGGACCGACCAGGCCACCCCTGTACCCGACCTGCAAGCACAAGCTGGCTCTCCTCAGAGCCCCCTGGAAATTGGCCGCCTCGGCCTCTCAGCTCCCCCCGAGCAGCCACAGGACCAAGACTCCTCGGCTCTCTCGCTCGTCCCCGAGCTCCCTAGCCGAGGCCATCTTCCTCGATCTCTCCGACCGACCAACTCCACCACTCACAAGCATAACCGCCGCTCCGCAAATCTCGCCATGCGCAGATTCTCCATCGGCAATATCCCACGTTTCACGCCATCACGATCCCTGTTAATGGGCGATCCGCTCTTTACGCGGGGGTGACGTCGGGAGCGTAACTGCCGGCGAGATTCTCGCGCCTGCCGCTGCGCTCTGCCGCCGCTATATAAACCCCCATTACAGAGGGGTCAAGTAAGCCATTTTTTACTCCACTTAGCCGTTACTCTGCTCGGATCTCGTACTAACTTGAACGTCGGAGGGTCCTCGAAGGTACCAAACCATCCCGGGACTTCTTTGCAGGTACTCGGCGTTGACTCCTCAAAACCACCAATCTCCTCAAAACCCATTGAGACCCACACGTAACAGGAGATCACCTCTAAAATCCACCGGGAGATCGACGGAAGACAATATCTGACGGAGACCCGAAAAAGACCTCCATCAGTTGGCGCCGTCTGTAGGAAACTAAACTCCACAAAAAACAAAGTTGGCCTTCCGAGCCCATCCACATGGAAAGCGACCATCCTGAAGATTCAGGTACCAGCCGCCGCCTCCCCTTCACCGGAGGCGTGGATGAATCTCCCCCGGCGACCATCATCAAAGCCCTCGCCAAGAGGCAACCGCGCAGCTTCACTGCCCGGTTATCCTTAGCAGGCCTCCTAAGGCCCCTCCAATGCTAAGGATCAAGGCCCTTGCCAAGAGGCAACCGCGCAGCTTCACTGCCCGGTTATCCTTAGCAGGCCTCCTAAGGCCCCTCCAACGCTAAGAATCAAAGTCCTCCGTAGAGGCAGCCAAGCGGCTTCCCTGCTCGGCTATCCCTGGCCGGTAGCTTCCCTACTCGCAACGCCATGGATCAAAGCCCTCGCCAAAAGGCAACCGCGCAGTTTCACTGTCCGATTATCCTCGGCAGGCCTCCTGCGACCCCTCCAACGCTGAGTATCAAAGTCCTCCTTAGAGGCAGCTCAGCAGCTTCCCTGCTCAGCTATCCCCGGCTGGTAGCTTCCTACCACAACCGTCAGGGATCAAGCAGTCGAGCCGAACTCTCGCTCGGCTATCCTTCAGGACAAAAGCCCTCGCCAAGAGGCACCGGGCAGTAACCCTGCCCGACCAAGGGTCCTTGGTAGGCTTCTTACAGCCCCTCCCACGCTAAGGACCAAAGACCTCCCAGAGGAAGTCGAGCCTTTGCTCGGCTATCCCCGGCTAGTAGCTTTCTACCACAACCGACAGGGATCAAAATTCTCGCCAAGAGGCACTGGGAAGTAACCATGCTCGGTCCCCGTCCTGAAGGATCAAAGCCCTCGCAAGAGGCAACCGAGCGGCTACCCCGCTCGGTCATCTCCGGTTGGTAGCTCCCTACCCATAACGCCAGGGATCAAAGCCCTCGCAAGAGGCATCCGAGCGGCTACCCCGCTCGGTCATCCCAGGCTGGTAGTTGCATACCCACGACGCCAGAGATCAAAGCCCTCGCCAAGAGGCAACCGCGCAGCTTCACTGCCCGGTCATCCTTAGTGGGCTTCTTGCAGTCCCTCCAACGCTAAGGATCAAAGTCCTCCGTAGAGGCAGCCGAGCGACTTCCCTGCTCGGCTATCCCTGGCCGGTAGCTTCCTTACTCGCAATGCCAGGAATCAAAGCCCTCGCCAAGAGGCAACCGCGCAGCTTCACTGCCTGGTCATCCTTAGTGGGTTTCTCACAGCCCCTCCAACACTAAGGATCAAAAAGTCCTCCCAGAGACAGTCGAGCCCGACCCTCACTCGGCCATCCCCAGCTGGTGGTCGTTGCTCGCAACGCCAGAAACCAAATGCCCTCGCCGAGGGGCAACCGAGCAGCTTCCCGGCTCGTTCATGCCCAACAAACGCTGCGGGTTTGTAGCCCTCATAACGAGGCCTCTGAGCCCATTCATGCTCGGCACAAATACGGCGGACATCCCTCTGCCCATCACATTCAGAGGATCCGATGCCCCAACAAGGGGCATCAGGTCTATCCAAGTCTGAGCGATCCCCCCTCGACTTCGGGGCCATGGAGATGCCTCCTTCTTAGTAGCGCTTGGCACGCTTGGCAAGTGATCGATGATCGAAATCAACTCGACGAACGATCGCTAGACAGATAGACGACCTGACATGGAAGCCCAACAGTGCAAGCAGAGATATTTTACGAGTATTCTTCACAAACAGAAGATAAAGTGCAAACCAAAGAAAAAAGTTTTATTACCAAAGGCAAAGTCTTTACAAAGGGTATTTTGGGCTCCCCAGCCTTACAAACTGCCCGGAGGCTTACAAAAATTCCAGAAGCAATAAAATAAAAGGAGGAGGAAGACGGGAGCTTTAGGCCTCGGGGCGGGGCACGACCTCGGGGTCCTCGACATCCACCACGAGACGAGCAGGGTCCTCGGCGACCTCCTCGTCAGGAATCTCTTCCCCCTGCTCATCGGCATCCGCGAGGGGGTATTCGGCCCGGAGCTCTTCGTCGGCGAACTCCGGCATCCGGGCCTTAACGGCGTCGAAGGCCTCGTACCAGATACGGGTTGTGGCCACGGGCAGGTGTTCATAACATAATTTTGCATTATTATATTCCCCATTCTTATTCATTTTAAAAAAAAACAGGTGCTTTTGATCCATGTCTGCTACATAGTTGCAGGTTACAGGTTCTCGGAACAAAACAGTGAAAATGATGAAAAGACGACACAAAAGTGAGACTACGACCAACAAATGGAAGAATCTTGATTGTACCTACAGTTTGAAGAATAAACGAAGATCAATGGACAATTTCACAAAGCACAAAGGCAGAGCAAGTTTCAAGACTTCGACACGAAGCAAACGGTAAAGTCCACGACATTATTCACTGTGGAAATCTGGAAGAAACATAGAAGACAATCTGAGAAACCAAGTGAAGAAACCAGAAGCAGAATGCAACAGGAAGCAAACCAGGAAAATTGAGCCATCAAGCCATTCATATGGCCGCGGATCCGCGGCCAAACATGGGTTTTGGCCGCGGTTTCGCGGCCATGACACGCACGTGTCGGTGCGAACTCTGACGGTGGATGGCGTGCGTTAACTAGGCTTCTTTAGGGTAAAAATGTAAATGCAGATGTGTATCGAATGTAATCCTAGGGTTTCTATGATCTATAAATAGAAATCCTAAACCTCTTTTTGAGGTATGCCTCTTCTTGTGCCTCATTTCATTTATCTAAATCCAGAATTTCAATTCTTGTAATGTTGGAAGAGGGCATCAAATAAAAATTAGAGTAGGTTTTCTTTTTATTGCCCTAGGTAATTTCTTTTCTGCCATAGTATAAAACTTTTATTATCTGCCCTAGCATAACTTTTTATATCTGCCCTAGCATAACTTTTATTATTTGCCCTAATTAATTAGTTTAGAAAATATTTATCAATTCCCTAATGAGTGAGTAGATCCTCGCTTGTTTGGGTTAGGAATAGGAAAGTTTTGAGAGATGAAAATCTCTCACCCCTTTCTTGTCCATCACATATTTTTATAGGACTCCATGCATACATACACACACTGCTCCCTACAGTACCCTATCCCACGAGGTAGCGGTGATACCGTAGTATAAAAGACCGGTTGTATATGTTTTCCATGGAGGTTAGGGTAAGAATTAAGAAAGGAAGGGCAAAAACCTAGAGGAAGAAATATCGTTTCTGTTAGTGTATATGCCCTAGAGGCCATTACTGTATCATACTAGTATGTATATTACTTGATGGAAGCTTGGGATATTCACAGTTGTATAGACAATCTTGCTCAATATAGTAGTATGCTACTTGGTTTGTCTCTGCTTTAATGTGTACATGTGTGTTTCTTTATTATATCACATATACGCATTAGTAGAGCCCTTAGGATCTTTGCTTGATTACCGGCGTTGTGATGGCGATCACACTCGTGGGGGCTGGGTAATCCACAAGCACATCCTTATACATGTCCCTAGTCGTAGGATTATCGAGACAGGGCATCGATACTCCGGAGTAGACTAGCGTATGCGCTTCTCATCCCAGCACGGGAGACGGTCTGTCCCACAGCCGTCAGTACGTCGTACTTGAGATAGTATGCGGGTGCTCGTCAGGTTACGAGTACACTGGACAGGACTCGTCAGGAACTGATGGTTGGTATTATACCTATCGTCAGTTATCAGTTCCCAGGTGACATGAGTACAGCTTAGTCCGCTGACTTGACACTGTTATTTCGCCACGAGTGTGTTCCCACTGTTCTTTGATTACTACCCTACCATGGCTCTACTGAGTCGTGCAAACAGGTAGTAGTTGGGTGCAGTCCCGAAGCACTTGGAGGCAGTGATGGTTAGACAGGATTCGTCTCTCCCGGTATTGGGGGTTGACATCGCGCTGTGTCTAGGAGAGCCATTACACGAGTAGTCCCTGGCCAGGGCAAGCGAGATATACTGGTAGGTTTCCAGTGTTATCTCAGGGTGTAATGGGCTTCACTCCGACACGACTTGTACCGCTATTAGGGGACTGACGTTCACCACCCCTCTAGGCCCGCCATGCGATGTATCAGACGAACAGACCGGACTGTAAGGAGATTGTCACATACAGGCTCAGTAGGAGTTCGGATGGGTTTACCTCATCGGCCTTCTTATCAACATCTACCTGGGGACCGTTACGTACAGCTAGTGCCGCTTGCGGTCTGTGGTTAAACCCACTGCCAGCGTAGTGTCGAGTCTTTAGAGTCCCACACAGAGAGTTTCCCTGCATTGAGCGAAATGTGTAGAGGCCGTATGGTTTTACGGCGGGGCTACGATCACTTACGTGCACTTGTGTGCGTATGCTGTTCGAGCAGGCAATACTAGTGGGCTTTGGTTTAAGCCAGATCCTAGTATTGCACAGATGGATTTGATTTGTCTTCTGTGCATTCGCATTCTACGGAATGCGGATGCGGGTGTGTATGCACAGTTTTGAGGAGCGATGAAGGAGGAGGTGCCCCATTAGGATTTTGGCAGTTGGTTCGGCCAAAACCGTAATGTGGCACACTCATTAGGGTTTTGACAGTTCGTTTGGTCAAAACCGTTATGAGCCGGAGACATTGTTTACTAATCCTTTTAGTGATAGATTTGTGATGGCTAATTGCATTGACCATTTGACCACTTGGATCTCTCTTGACTTTGTTGACCCGTTGACCGTGTTGACTATTGACCTTCAAGAGAGATCTACACTCTTCTTTCATTTTCTTTTTATTTCTTGTGTTATGATAATGGTCAATTCAATGTGCCATCAACTTCTATCATGATAGGATTAGTAATGATGATTTTGTGTATTATTGGAACCATGGTTCATTTTCTTTTGGCTTATTCTTTTCATTATTCTCTTCTCATTCTCTTTCTTGAAGTGAGAAGAAAAAGAAAAGCTCCATGGTTGCTAAGTTTCTCCTTCTTCTTCCTCCTCTTGATCTCATCTTTTGATCTCATGTGTTGAGAGAAAAAGATCCCACAAAGACAAACACATCCATACATCTCCTTTACACATCCTAGGGCTTCTTGACTAGCAATCACTTTGCCCTAGTTGCCTCGGCTTGAGGTGGAGCTCGGTGTACATCTCTCGGGTGGATCGTCTTCGACTCAAAGAGGCCGCGGAGGTGACCAAAGTCCGGATCAACCCTCGGAGCAAGCAAGGAGAAGAACAACAAGAAGAGAAGGAGTTCAAGTTGTGGTATAACCCCTAACCGAGTAGATAAATCTCTAGTTAGGATGCTAGTGTGTTGTTTAGCAAAGATCCGGCTTTTACGGTCCATGTTACCAAGTCTAGAAAAAAATTTGTTTTACCGTTTCCGCAACCCCGAAAGTACCGAGAGAGGTAACGTGGACCTAACAGTGGTATCAGAGCCTAACTAAACACACCCTACCATGTTAGCAAAGTATTTAGAATTTCGACCGGACGAAAAAACGCAAAACACCCCGGAAATTTGAAGTTTCTGCCGATTTTTAGAACTGTTCCAAAATTAATAAATCATACACTAAAAATCGGCTCAGGCTTTTGTTAGAAAACTGGAGAAATTTGATCCCCCAAGTCGTCTAAAGCGCCGCGGTTCCGCGGCATAAGCTTGCTTATGCCGCGGAACCGCGGCCGAGTTGGCTCAGTTGGGGAATCTTTTTCCTGCAGTTTTCTTATATGGGTATTTTGGGATTTTTACAATATGACTTTTTTGCCCAGATTTTCCAGAAAGCAAAATTTGTTTTTGGGGCTTAAAAATCCATATTTTTGGTCGATATTCTGTAGACTTTGGCTAATGGTTATATCTATAATGTTATATGTGTATTGAACGTCTGCTAATCGCTATACATCAATTAGTGGGGGTTATACATATCTGTGATCTGTGTTGCTGATGGTATGTGTATATGAACTCGTTGGATTGTCGCGGATGAATAGCCGGGGTGGATGTGAGATGAGAGTTTCTTTTTCTTTCATTCATGTAATAAATTTGTAAATTGATATAATATTATTTGTATGGCCGCACAACCGGGTCGGGGTTGTAGCCGTCATTGTATATTTCTTTTTACTGTTTTTGCTCCTAGGATAGACCCATGGAGGGGGTGCACAAACTACCGGGTATCTCGAAGTGCCAAGTGGCCTACTCACGGCGTTGAGGGAGGTTGCTTCGCTTCGGGTACTTGGCGGGTAGTTTGCCGCACCCGTAGGGGTCTTGGGTGGGGTATTGGCTATTCATCGCGACCGTGTAATCCGCTTTTCGTTGCAGGCTCGAACGAATCGCGGGTTCCTAGTATATCCAAAGTGTTCATCTGTGATCTGAATTGGCTATCATTGCTATATATCTATATATAATAACTATTTAGGCGTTGCTTATGTTTTTCAGCCGTGCTAGCCCAGCCCCCGCTCTGTCGTTAGTTAAGTAACCTAACGGGTGATGACGGGGCCCCGTGGCGAATGCGAATGGTATAAGCGTACGTCATATTTTGGTTGTTTTCTGCAATGGTAGGATTTAAATGATGGGACGCATTAAAAGAACTAATGCAAGAAAATAAACCTAAAAGACGTTGTTGGAACAATTTTTCAAAAAAAAAAAGGCTGTTATTGCAAGGACGTTCACTTTTGTTTTGCATCGAGGTATTCGGTTATGAATGCCCAGCACCTCATTCGACGAGGCAAGGGCCGAGATCCCCTCATCGGGAGTGACCCCTTGGACAAAAGTTTGCGTCAGGGTAATAACTTCACTATAGTCGATTAATTCTTGCTTTGCATCGAGGTATTCAGTTTGGAATATCCTGCACCTCATTCGACGAGGAAAGAGCCGAGATCCCTTCACAGGGAGTGGCCTCTTTAGCAAAAGTTTTTCGCCACTATATTTTCAAAAGGTGTATCACGTTCCTTCAACGATATCAAGTTCATTACGTTAACGGGTTTTCGCCAAAAACCCAGCCGTAGCCCTCCGTCATTTCTTACAAGTAACACTTAGTATTCGTGCTGCGTTTGTTGACTCCGTCAAGGCGTAGTGTACGGTAGCTTAGTGCTGCTTGTTTGTATCGGTATATGGGATTGGTTAGGACAGTCGTATAACCTTGTTGACTTCGTCAAGGGTTATGCGGGTGGGTTTGATGCAATCCAGATAATGACGGGTTGAACTTGACTAGGACTCTTTGATTTGTTGACTCCGTCAAGGTCACTTGGGTCCTAGGGGCAAAAAACCACATCGGGAGTTTCAAAAGTACTGAAACATGCTAGTGTTGCATACCATTTGGAGTGTGATGATTCTGGTAGGATTCCTTCAGTTTTGTCACGCGATGATATTTGGATCCCGATCCTACTGTGAGTATATGCTAATCCTCAGGAACTTTCTCGCTTAACGATCAATGATATAAACCAAGTAGGTGTCTAGAAAGGTGTTAGCGGGGCTACGCCCACAGGGAAAAGAGGTTACTTAATTAAGGAACTTCGCGAAAGCGTTGGAAAACCTCCCTCGAAGTACCGACACTGGCCTGGCTGAACGGTTAAGCAAGTATTGTACGGTGAGATTGATCCCGACTAATTCTTCCTTTATGGTTTGAGGAGGGATTCGAGAGACAGTGGGAGCCATCCTGTTTAGATAAATTAAAAACCAATCTAAACTTGCAAGAGCGCACGCTAAGTGTTTCTTTTCTCTCTCTCCAGGTAGCAACCATTTCACGCCCTAATCAAGATAATAAAATGTATCGCTTGACCGATCCGAATTCTTATTCGGGGCTGGGGAACGTTGGTTCGGCTCTAACTTGTGACAACAGTCATAAGTATGAGCAAGGGAAAGGGGATTGTATGGATTCCCAGGATACCCAGTTGAAGAAGAAGCATGGTTTTGCATCTACTTCAGGTATTCTTGTAATTGAGAACTGTTTTACGGTTAGCCCTACCTCCTGGGTACTTGATACCGGATCAGGATCTCATATCTGTAATTTATTGCAGGGACTGAGAAAAAGTAGGAAAGTTGCACCGGATGATATGTCGCTCAGAGTAGCGAATGGAGCACAAGTTAATGCGGCAGCCGTCGGTGAATATCACCTAGTATTGCCAAATGGCAAGACTATGATTTTGAACGATTGCTACTATGTACCTTCCATGGTTTGCAACATCATATCAGTTTCTTTACTCGATAAAGATGGATATAACTTTGTTCTTGATAGAAATATCATGAACATTTACTTTCATAAGGTACTGGTTGCAGAAGGTACACTGTGTAATGGTATCTACGTTCTAAATCAGAATACAGTTCTCAATGTACAAAACACACGCAAGAGGAAGAATTCAGATACGAATGAATCCTACTTGTGGAATTGTAGACTTGGTCATATCGGAGAGAAAAGACTGAGTAAGTTGCATAAAGATGGACTCTTGAATACGTTCGAGTTTTCATCCTATGAAACTTGTCAGTCTTGTCTCAAAGGGAAGATGACCAAATCTCCGTTCACCGGACATGGAGAAAGAGCAGCAGAGCTCTTGGGACTCATACATAGTGATGTATGTGGTCCGATGTCTACACATGCAAGGGGTGGGTTCTCCTACTTCATCACATTCACTGACGATCTCTGTAGGTTCGGATATGTGTATCTGATGAAACACAAATCTGAAGCTTTTGAGAAATTCAAGGAATTCAGAAAGGAAGTAGAGAACCAGATTGGCAAAAGTATCAAGATCCTCCGGTCTGATAGAGGAGGGGAGTACTTAAGCACGGAATTCCTAGATTACTTAAAAGAGAATGGTATTCTCTCTCAGCTTACTCCTCCTTATACACCACAGCACAACGGTGTTTCGGAGCGGAGGAATCGTACCCTATTGGATATGGTTCGCTCCATGATGAGTAGTGCTGAGTTGCCTCTTTCATTTTGGGGACATGCGCTTCAGGCAGCGGCGTACCTATTGAATTACGTTCCATCCAAATCAGTGCCTAAGACTCCATATGAAATATGGAGTGGAAGAAATCTGTATCTTAAGCGATTTAAGATATGGGGTTGTCCGGCCTATGTGAAAACACAGAAACCGGACAAGCTAAAGGCACGGTCAGTTCTGTGTAAATTTGTGGGATATCCTAAAGACTCAGTAGGATATATGTTCTACCACACTGAGGAACAGAAGGTGTTTGTATCTGGCCACGCTACCTTTTTAGAAAAGGAGTTTCTTGCAAAAGAAACTAGTGGGAGTTCGGTAGAACTGGAAGAAATTCAGCGACCACAAAATGTAACTGAAAATTTGGAGGAACCACTGAATTCAATAACCCCAAACGAACCTCAGCCACTCCGCAGATCTGGTAGGATTTCTCATCCGCCCGAGAGATACTACGGTTTTCTCATAGACGGGGATCGAGAGAATTGCATCTTGGAAGAAGATGACCCTACCAGTTTCAGGCAGGCCATTATCAGTAGGGACTCTGATAAGTGGCAAGAAGCAATGCAATCCGAAATGGAGTCCATGTACGCCAATAAAGTGTGGACCTTGGATATTGCTCCACCTGGGGTAAAACCCGTTGGATGCAAATGGATCTACAAAAGGAAACTTGGTGTAGATGGGCAGGTGGAAACCTATAAGGCTAGACTCGTTGCAAAAGGTTTTCGTCAAAGACCTGGTTTGGACTATGATGAAACTTTTTCTCCGGTGGCTATGCTCAAATCCATTCGGATCCTACTTGCCATTGCTGCCTTCCATGACTATGAAATCTGGCAGATGGACGTTAAAACGGCTTTTCTAAACGGTTGTTTGGAAGAGTGCGTTTATATGGATCAGCCAGAAGGTTTCGTAGACAGTGGGAGCAGCGGGAAGGTGCGCAAGTTGCTTAAATCCATTTATGGGTTAAAGCAGGCATCACGGAGCTGGAACATCTGTTTTGATGAGGCAATCAAGGAATTTGATTTCATCAAGAACGAAGATGAACCTTGTGTCTATAAAAAGATTGTAGGACGAACTGTCGTGTTCCTAGTCTTGTACGTGGACGACATTCTTTTGATAGGAAATGACATTCCTATGCTACAATCGGTCAAGCTATTTTTGTCATAAAGGTTCTCCATAAAGGACCTGGGTGATACCTCGTACATTCTGGGGATCAAGATCTATAGAGATAGATCCAAGAGACTACTGGGACTTTCACAGTCCAGGTACATAGAGACCGTACTAAAGAGATTTAGTATGGAGGATTCCAAGCGCGGTAACATACCCGCATTGCACGGAATTACCCTCTCCAAGAATATGTCTCCTAAGACTAACAAGGAGAGGGTTCGCATGAGCACTATACCCTACGCTTCGGCGGTAGGATTTATAATGTATGCGATGCTATGTACGAGACCAGATGTAGCTTACGCACTGAGCGCGGTAAGCCGGTATCAGTCAGACCCAGGTGAGGACCACTGGACAACAGTGAAGAACATTCTCAAGTACCTGAGAAGGACTAAGGAGATGTTCCTGGTTTACGGTAATGGAGACCTCAGGGTCGAGTCCTTTACCGATTCAAGCTTCCAAAGTGACAAAGATGACAGCAAGTCTGTCTCGGGTTTTGTGTTTACCCTCAACGGAGGGGCGGTATATTGGAGGAGTTCCAAACAGGATACCGTCGCAGACTCGACGATGGAGGCTGAATACATTACTGCAAGCGATGCCGCAAAAGAGACGGTCTGGATGAAGAAGTTCATTAGTGAACTTCAGGTGGTTCCGTCCATTGTTGACCCAATACCTTTGTATTGCGGTAACAATGGGGCTATAGCTTTAGCGAAGGAACCAAGGTCCCATCAGAAATCCAGGCACATCTTAAGGCGGTATCACCTGATCAGGAAGATCATTGATCGCCAGAAGATCGAGGTGCGGAGAGTGGACACAAAAGACAACACGGCGGATCCATTCACGAAGGCCTTACCCCAGACTCAGTTCGAGCGGCTGATCAAGATGATAGGTCTTCGATACGCCAGTACATGGCCTTAGTGCAAGTGGGAGATTGTTAGTGTATATGCCCTAGAGGCCATTACTGTATCATACTAGTATGTATATTACTTGATGGAAGCTTAGGATATTCACAGTTGTATAGACAATCTTGTTTAATATAGTAGTATGCTACTTGGTTTGTCTCTGCTTTAATGTGTACATGTGTGTTTCTTTATTATATCACCTATACGCATTAGTAGAGCCCTTAGGATCTTTGCTTGATTACCGGCGTTGTGATGGCGATCACACTCGTGGGGGCTGGGTAATCCACAAGCACATCCTTATACATGTCCCTAGTCGTGGGATTATCGAGACAGGGCATCGATACTCCGGAGTAGACTAGCGTATGCGCTTCTCATCCCAGCACGGGAGACGGTCTGTCCCACAGCCGTCAGTACGTCGTACTTGAGATAGTATGCGGGTGCTCGTTAGGTTACGAGTACACTGGACAGGACTCGTCGGGAACTGATGGTTGGTATTATACCTATCGTCAGTTATCAGTTCCCAGATGACATGAGTACAGCTTAGTCCGCTGACTTGACACTGTTATTTCGCCACGAGTGTGTTCCCACTGTTCTTTGATTACTACCCTACCACGGCTCTACTGAGTCGTGCAAACAGGTAGTAGTTGGGTGCAGTCCCGAAACACTTGGAAGCAGTGACGGTTAGACAGGATTCGTCTCTCCCGGTATTGGGGATTGACATCGCGCTGTGTCTAGGAGAGCCATTACACGAGTAGTCCCTGGCCAGGGCAAGCGAGATATACTAGTAGGTTTCCAGTGTTATCTCAGGATGTAATGGGCTTCACTCCGACACGACTTGTACCGCTATTAGGGGACTGACGTTCACCATCCCCCTAGGCCCGCCATGCGATGTATCAGACGAACAGACCGGACTGTAAGGAGATTGTCACATACAGGCTCAGTAGGAGTTCGGATGGGTTTACCTCATCGGCCTTCTTATCGACATCTACCTGGGGACCGTTACGTACAGCTAGTGCCGCTTGCGGTCTGTGGTTAAACCCACTGTCAGCGTAGTGTCGAGTCTTTAGAGTCCCACACAGAGAGTTTCCCTGCATTGAGCGAAACGTGTAGAGGCCGTATGGTTTTACGGTGGGGCTACGATCACTTACGTGCACTTGTGTGCGTATGCTGTTCGAGCAGGCAATACTAGTGGCTTTGGTTTAAGCCAGATCCTAGTATTGCACAGATAGATTTGATTTGTCTTCTGTGCATTCGCATTCTACGGAATGCGGATGCGGGTGTGTATGCACAGTTTTGAGGAGCGATGAAGGAGGAGGTGCCCCATTAGGGTTTTGGCAGTTGGTTCGGCCAAAACCGTAATGTGGCACACTCATTAGGGTTTTGACAGTTCGTTTGGTCAAAACCGTTATGAGCCGGAGACATTGTTTACTAATCCTTTTAGTGATAGATTTGTGATGGCTAATTGCATTGACCATTTGACCACTTGGATCTCTCTTGACTTTGTTGACCCGTTGACCGTGTTGACCATTGACCTTCAAGAGAGATCCACACTCTTCTTTCATTTTCTTTTTATTTCTTGTGTTATGATAATGGTCAATTCAATGTGCCATCAACTTCTATCATGATAGGATTAGTAATGATGATTTTGTGTATTATTGGAACCATGGTTCATTTTATTTTGGCTTAATCTTTTCATCATTCTCTTCTCATTCTCTCTCTTGAAGTGAGAAGAAAAAGAAAAGCACCATGATTGCTAAGTTTCTCCTTCTTCTTCCTCCTCTTGATCTCATCTTTTGATCTCATGTGTTGAGAGAAAAAGATCCCACAAAGACAAACACATCCATACATCTCCTCTACACATCCTAGGGCTTCTTGACTAGCAATCACTTTGCCCTAGTTGCCTCGGCTTGAGGTGGAGCTCGGTGTACATCTCTCGGGTGGATCGTTTTCGACTCAAAGAGGCCGCAGAGGTGACCAAAGTCCGGATCAACCCTCGGAGCAAGAAAAGAGAAGAACAACAAGAAGAGAAGGAGTTCAAGTTGTGATATAACCCCTAACCGAGTAGATAAATCTCTAGTTAGGATGCTAGTGTGTTGTTTAGCAAAGATCCGGCTTTTACGGTCCATGTTACCAAGTCTAGAAAAAAATTTGTTTTACCGTTTCCGCAACCCCGAAAGTACCGGGAGAGGTAACGTGGACCTAACAGTTTCTTCCCGATGGTACTAATCCACTTTATTAATTATTACCTTAACACCTCATAGATCTTAATTAGGGCATAGAAATTGGTGAGGAATATTGACTTTCCAAACGTAACCTAAACCTAACCCTAGTAAGATTTTAATCCTAATCTAGATCAACCTTAGTTTTTAGGAATAATCAATCCGAAAACAATCGGAATTAACTCGTTAGAACAAATCGAGAATACACAAAATCCCTGTGGACCGACCCGTTCTCACCGGCTAGCTACCAAGCGATACCGTTCTTGATTGCGGTAATTAATTCTTTGATCACAAAATCTCACATTCAATCAAATGGCGCCGTTGCCGGGGATGGCATTGTTATTTTCTTTTTGTAATTTCGGGTTAATATGAAATTGAAAAATCATAAACACTGAAAAATTGAAAAATATAAATTATCATCTTGTTTTTGTTTGAAGGGTATTTTCATTGGAATTTTGCAGGATCGACGAACAAGTTCGGATCTGGAAAAATCCAGAGAGCAAAACAAAAAACTGAAGATCTGAACAATAGAGGATTACAAAAACAGAGGAACAGAAGAAATCTCGGGAATCGAACCGCAAAGCTCACCGTGTTTCCGCCGCGCAAAGCGCCTTTTGGTCGCGCATCCGCGGTTCTCTGCTGACGTCAGCAGGTAGAAAACCCTTTGTAATTTTTCTCTTTTTCTCTGAAACCCCATTATCTCCTCTGTAAAAATTTTCCTACAGGATTCTTTGCGCCAAAAATTTCTTCCCTTCTCCAATAACTTGATCTTGTGCAGGATTCTTTGCGCCGCGCTTAAAAAAAATTTTTGCAACTGATTGTGTTTACTGCTTTACATATTTAAATTGACTTTAAGGGGCTTGAACACCAATCCAGATTGGGTGGGGATTTCATTACCCTTCCCAGGACCCCAAAAATCACATAAAGCATATTGCATTGACCATCAAGTCAATTAAAAAAGATTAGACCCAGCCCTAAGGAGTTCGCGCTCAATAGGACAAAGGAATAGTTGTAGGTATCGACCGTTGATCCTAACCTGACTTTGTGGTGCCTAGGCTAGACAGGTAGGGAAATGTAACTTTAAAAGGCCCGTCTCACGGTGATTCGTGAACGGATCCCTCCTTTCTCTACTTGTGCTTACCTGGCCACAATTGGCGGTGAAGAGGCGGTTTGAGTTCCTTACTTCTTGCCCTTTGGAACAGTTAGGAGCTGTCTAGCAGACCTAGGTGACCCTAGATCTAGGCTTGATTGTGCATTTATGATTGATTGAAAGTGTGTCTAAGCCTTTTATCGAAAATCTTTTTGCAAAAAGCTCCTTATAAAAAAACACAAAAAGGAAAAAAAATTTTACAAAAAACTTGTCACTTGTCTCTAAGAAATCCATGCACCCCACTTACGCCCACATTCTTTTTCTTCTCCTTTCTTACATCATGGGTACCCCACCTCACAAAACTCTTGCCGAACTTTGGTACCCTCATCCAAACATTGCTTCATACGCGAATTGTTTTGGTCAAATTACGGACGACCCCTCCATGCCCAAAATTTCTTTGAAAGATCTGTTGGTGTATATGCCCTAGGGGCCATTATTGTATCATACTAGTTTGTATATTACTTAATGGAAGCTTGGGATATTCACATGTATATAACAGTCTTGCTAAACATGGTAGTATGCTACTTGGTTTTTCTATCTTAATATGTGAGTATACGTATTAATAGAGCTCTTAGGATCTTGCTTGACTACCAGCGTTGTGATGGCAGTCACACTAGTGGGGGCTGGGTAGTCTACAAGCACATCCTTTTTCAGGTCCCTAGTCGTAGGATTATCGAGACAGGGCATCGATACTCCAGAGTAGACTAGTGAGTACGCTTCTCATCCCAGTTGGGGAGATGGTCTGTCCCACAGCCGTCAGTACGTCGTACTGGAGATAGTATACAGGTGCTCGTTGGGTTATGGGTACACCGGACAGGACTCGCAGGGAACTGTTGGTTGGGTTTTATACCAGTCGTCAGTTAACAGTTCCCAGGTGACATGAGTACAGCATAGTCCGCAGACTTGACACTGCTACTTCGCCTCGAGTGTGTCCCACTGTTCTTAGATTGCTACCCTACCACGGCTCAAAGGAGACGTGCAAATAGGTAGCAGTTGGGTGCAGTCCCGAGCACTTCGAGGCAGTGGCGGCTAGACAGGATTCGTCTCTCCCGGTATTGGGAGTTGATATCGCGCTGTGTCAGAGAGCCATTACGCAAAGTCCCTGGCCAGGGCAAGCGAGATTTGCTGGTAGGTTCCATTAGTTTCTCAGGGTGTAATGGGCTTCACTCCGACACGACTTATACCGCTATTAGGGGACTGACGCTTGCCGCCCCTCTAGGCCCGATATGCGATAGTCTTAGACGAACAGACCGGACTGTACGGAGATTGTCACATTAGGATCAGTAGGAGTTCGGATGGGTTTCCTCATCGGCCTTCTTATCGACATCTACCTGGGGACCATTATACAGCTAATGTCGCTTGCGATCTGTAGTTAAACCCACTGCCAGCGTAGTAGTCGAGTCATTAGAGTCCCACACAGAGAGTTTCCCTGCTCCAGGCGAAACGATATAGAGGTCGTATGGTTTTACGACAAGGGTTCGGACACATACGTGTGTTTACGCACGTACGAATTTCGGACAGTTTTTACTAGTCGGCTTTGGTTTAAGCCAGATTCTAGTATCGGGATATTGGATTTATACAGTCTAAAGTTTTTCCGTGTTTTCACGGATAGGAGGGGCGTTCTCGTAATTTCACGAGAAGCTTCTAGAAGATGGTGACTTGGGGGTTTAGGTGGCATATGCATTAAATGAGATTAGTAAGTCATTTGTGTGATTCATCCATGTCATTAATGCATCATAAATGCTTAATGACTCATGGAGATGAATCACTCATTTGTATTTATGAAGCATGGTTGTTAAATCCTATTTTCTATTTATTGGATAAATGATAATGCTTCATATATATCATGATAGATCATTATCTCATTCTCATTCTCATGCTCACCTTCTCTCTCCTCAAGCTCTCTCTCTTCAAACCCTAATCCTCCCCTCTCATGTGTTGAGATCAAGGATTAGATTAGACTACTTAATCCATAACCCAACTCTATATCACCTAGGTTACTTAGATTAGCACTTTAAGAAACCTAGTTACCTCTAGTTTGAGGTGAAGCTTGAAGTATAGCTCTCGGATGGATCGTCTACTACTTGGAGAAGGCCGAGGAGGAGGTACCAAACGAAAAGACGAAGGACACGGTTCATTAGGTATAATCACTTCACATAGTAGTTTAGAACTCCTATGTTTATTGTTAGTTATCGTTTAGCACCGATTCTTGCGGTTAGTCGATGTTATTGCATAGAATAAGATCGTTTTTTAAATTTCCGCCTCCCCGCAAGTCGTGGGGTGTAGTACATCGACTTACAGTGGTATCAGAGGCTCGCTAAACAATAATTAACTCATTAGCAAAGTCGTATGAATTTCGAACGCAAAACGAACCGGAAAACACATCGATATCACATAGTTTCTATCGATTTTAAAACGGGCTCTAAAAATTTTTAGGTTGCTGCAGAATAACCTACAGAGAATTATAAGAACACTGGAGAAAAATGGGTTTGTGAATCGGCCATACGACCGCGGAACCGCGGCCTATCCCACCGATCCGCCGCGGATCCGGGCCGAGTTGGGCCCGATTCGACCAAGTTTGCTCCAGTTATTCTTTTATGATATTTTTGTATTTTCTGGAATGTTTATTTTCTGCTCAGGTCTAAGGTGCACAGAGAAGTTTTGGGAGTAGAATCTGATATGTTTGCTCGATCGAAATTATACGATGTTTGCTAATTTGATTATATCTGTGATTGTATAATGTGTTCGTAAACCTCCCCTTACTGCTAGTATGTCGGTTGGCAGGGGGTTGCACATTTCTGTAATGGTTTTTACTGTTTGTGGTTATGAACTGTATTGGACTGTTGTGATGATTAGCCGGCGTTTTGTAATGGGTTATTATTTTAATTCATTCAATGTAATTGTAATATGTTGTAATATTATTTTGCGGGGCACATCCAGGTTGCGGTTGTAGCCACCGTTGTATTATTTCATTTTACTGTTTTTGCTCCTAGGACAGACCCAAGGTGGGGTGCACAAACTACCGGGTACTTTGAAGTGTTTAGTGGCCTACTCACTTTGTTGAGGGAGACCGTTTCACTTCGGATACTTGGCGGGTAATTTGCCGTACCCATAGGGGTCTAGGGTGGGTAATAGCTATTCATCACAACTGTGTAATCCGTCTTTTGTTACAGGCTCAAAACAAACGCGGATTGCTTGTATATCCAATAATGTTCATCTGAGATCTGAAATGCCTATTATTGCGTCTGACGAATGTACAATATCTATATATGATAGCTATTTAGACGTCACTTATGTTTTACACCCGCGCTAGCCCAGCCCCCGCTCTGTCGTTAGTTAAGTAACCTAACGGGTGACAACGGGACCCAGAGGCGAATGCGGATGGCATAAGAGGACGTTGTATTTTCGTTGTTTTCTGCAATGATAGGTTAATGATGGGACGCATTATTATTAATGCAAAGA
Source organism: Agapanthus africanus (assembly GCA_030015575.1). Taxonomy (NCBI): domain Eukaryota; kingdom Viridiplantae; phylum Streptophyta; class Magnoliopsida; order Asparagales; family Amaryllidaceae; genus Agapanthus; species Agapanthus africanus. The sequence goes on along the minus strand of CM057347.1, from coordinate 446,242,055 downwards.
AAATAAACCAAAGTTTAATCGTTGGAACAATTTAAAAGAAACCACTCGGTTATTTTTAAAACAGAAGATATTTTTAAATTGTGGAGCTTTAACCACTCCTTTTAAAAGCTATCAGGTTCCTTCGGTTCTATCAAGTTCACTACGTTCACGGTTCGCCAAAACCATTCGTAGCCCTCCGTAATTTCATTGGGGTATTTAGTAGTATTCAAGCTATGTATTTTGACCAACGCCAAGACATAGTGTTTGGTAGCTGGTGGGTATTCATTTGTTGCATAGATAGATGAGTTAGTTTAGGACAGTCGTATTATCATTTTGGCCAACGTCAAGGATATGTACGGATGGGTTCAAATTAACAAGATAATGATGGATAGAACTTGACATGTGACTTATGATATTTTGACCAACGCCAAGGTCATAAGAGCATGGGGCAAAAATTTATATCGGGAATTTCTAAAGAAACTGAAATTTGCAAAGAGATGCATACCATTTGGAGTTTGATGAATGTTGGTAGAATTCCTTCAGCATTATCAGACGATGATATTTGGATCCCGATCCTACTGTGAGTATATGCTACTTATCAGGATATTCGTCACTTAACGATCAATGCTATAAACCAAGTATGTGTCAAGAAAGGTGTCAGCGGGGCTACGCCCCCAGAGAAAAGAAATTAGTTAATTAAGGAACTTCGCGAAAGCGTTGGAAAACCTCCCTCGAAGTATCGACACTGTCCTGGCTGAACGGTTAAGCAAGTATTGTATGGTGAGAATAGTCCTGGCTAATTCTTCTTTTATGGTTTGAGGAAGGATTCGAGAAACAGTGGGAGCCATCCAGTTTAGATAAACTAAAAACCACTCTAAACTTGCAAGAGCATCATGCTAAAGTGTTTTCTTCTCTCTCTCCTAATTGCAGCGACCCTGAAAATGACTGGACTTAAGTTACTTTTAGAGAAAAATATACTGACAGGGCCAAACTATAAAGATTGGCTGCGGAATGTCAAAATGGCTTTGACCTATGACAAATTGGGGTACATCCTCACCGCTAAGGCACCTGCTGTCCCTGGTCCCAAATCCAGTAATGCGGATAAGGAAATCCGCAAAACCTGGGATTTCGATTGAGCGAAGGCTAAGTGCATCGTGCTTGCCTCGATGAACAATGAACATCAGAGGAAGCACGAGGATATGGAACTAGATGCCATATTTCTCTATACAAAGGAACTTTATGGAGAGCAATCTCGTATAGTAAGATACGAGACCTCAAAGAACTTGTTTCGAGCTAGGTTGGCCGTCGGATCATCGGTAGGAGAACATGTCCTAAAGATGATAGGCTATATAGAAGAGCTCGCAGACCTTGGGACGACTTTGGATAATGAGCTCTATACAGACCTTATTCTCCAGTCCCTTCCTTCCACCTACGCCCAGTTTATTCTGAACTTCAACATTCAAAGAAAAGAAGTTGAACTTCTGGAACTCCTTAACATGTTGAGGAGTGCAGAGGGCACCTTGCAGAAGGCAAGGGAAACACCCGCTATGTTTGTTAGCGGTACTTCTTCTTCCGGGTCCAAGGTAAGGGCCAAAGGTAGGAAGAAGAAGGCCGCCACCAAACCTAGAGGAGGTATTAATAAGGTGGGAGGGAAGGGAAAGAAAAAGTTTGCGGTGCCAGTAGTGGCCCAGGATGAGTGCTTCCATTGTCACAGGAAAGGGCACTGGAAGAAAGATTGCAAGGCGTGGAACGCCCAGAACCAGGGACCGAAGCAAGCAGTGGCTTCGACTTCAGGTGTGTTTGTAATTGAGAATTGTCTGTCAATCAACTCTACTTCCTGAGTATTGGATACCGGATCAGGATCTCATTTATGCAATTCATTGCAGGCACTGAGAAACCGTAGAGTGCTGAAGGAAGGTGATATGGTCCTCAAGCTTGCTAACGGAGCTAGCGTGGGAGCTGTGTCCGTCGGGGATTATCACCTGGGATTGACGAGTGAACATATTTTGGTTTTACATAACTGTTTTTGTGTACCTAATTTAACGTGTAATATCATATCAATTTCCTTATTATCAAATAAAGGTTATGATTTCACGTTTGTAAGCGATGTTGTTAACATCCACCTTAATCATAGTTTGATTGGGTCCGGTACACTGAATAACGGTATATATGTCTTAAACCAACTCCAGATTTTCAATATCCAGAACACACTAAAAAGAAAGTCTCCAGAATTAAATATGGCTTTCTTATGGCATTATAGACTAGGTCACATCAATGAGACAAGGTTAACTAAGTTACATAGAGAGGGATATTTGGACTCGTTCGAATATCAAACTTATGCCACTTGTGAATCATGTCTCAAAGGAAAGATGACAAAGACTCCATTCACTGGACATGGAGTAAGAGCGAGCGAGCTCTTAGGACTCGTACACAGCGATGTATGCGGTCCAATGTCTACACATGCAAGAGGTGGTTTTTCCTATTTCATTACTTTTACGGATGATTATTCAAGGTACGGATTCATTTATCTGATGAAACATAAATCCGAGACTTTTGAAAAATTCCAGGAGTATAAGAATGAAGTAGAAAACCAAACCGGCAAAAGTATTAAGACACTAAGATCTGATCGAGGTGGTGAATACTTAAGTGCCGAGTTCCTAGGTTACCTAAAAGAGAAAGGAATTCTCTCTCAGCTTACTCCTCCATACACTCCACAGCATAATGGTATATCAGAGAGACGGAATCGAGCCCTATTGGATATGGTACGATCCATGATGAGTAATGCCGAGTTACCGCGATCTTTCTGGGGTTATGCGCTAGAGTCAGCGGCATATCTTTTGAACATGGTTCCTATCAAGACTGTGCCTACCACGCCATATCAGATGTGGAGTGGGAAGAAACCCTATCTTCAGTATGTAAAGATATGGGGGTGTCCAGCTTTTGTTAAAAAGCAGCATGTGGACAAGCTCGAGGCACGATCAGTAAAATGTCAGTTTGTGGGATATCCAAAGAACTCCAAGGGGTATCTATTCTATTACGCAGAGGAATAAAAGGTTTTTGTTTCTCGTAATGCCCATTTTCTAGAATATCAGTTTTTAGAAAAGGAAACAAGTGGGAGCGAAATAAAACTGGATGAAATTCCAGAACCACAAACTACTACTGAAAGTTTGGTAGAACCAGTAGTTCAAGAAGAACAGGACATTCCCACACCCCTCCGCAGGAGTAGTAGGTCGTCTCATCCGCCTTAGAGATACTACGGTTTTCTCATAGATGGGTGTTGGGGTAAAAATTTACACCCCTGTTGACCGAGTCAAAGTCAAGGTCAACCCCAAGCCAGGTGGGCCCAAGCCCAAGCAAGTGGGCCAATGCCCAGGTCGAGCCCGAACACGAAGCGTCTGGCCTTCCGCCATGCCAACAAAAAAAATCATGTAATAAATAATTTTATGTAATTTTTTATACATGAATGTATGTAAAATGGGCATAAAGCCAATATTTTGTAAGCCCATGGCTTATGTGCAAAAATGTAATGGCACATGAGCCATGGAATAGGCAAAATGCTATTTTGTAAAGCCCAAGGGGCTATATGCAAATATGTAAGCCTATAAAAGGCAAAATGATGATGAATAAAATATACTTTTCATTCTCTCCACAAAAATTAGAGCTGAGCTCTTTCTTCCTTCTTCAAGGTTCCAAAACCTTCTTCTTTCTCTTGAATTAAATCAAGAGTTTTACTCTTCCTTTTTCAAAACTAAATAGTTTTCCACCACAAAACCCACAAAGGGGAACTTAGATCTGCCATCAGATCTTAAAAAGGAGAGATTTTGAGATTTTACATCTCTTGATCTTCAAGATCCAGCAAGCAACAGGAGGAAGAAGAAGAACCCTTCCATTAACCCAACAAAAAAAAAACAACACTCAGGAGTCTAACTCCTCTTTGATTTCTCTTCAGAGAAATCTTTTTAGGCTAAAAGCCTGTTGTGTGCGCAAGTCGCCCGCGTGCCGACACGTGGCGCGCGCTTGCGCAACTGCGCAAGTGCGCAAGACGCCCGCGTGCCGACACGTGGCGCGCGCGCTTGCGCACCTGCGCAAGTGCGCAAGTCGCCCGCGTGCCGACACGTGGCGCGCGCGCTTGCGCACCTGCGCAGTTGCGCAAGTCGCCCGCGTGCCGACACGTGGCGCGCGCGCTTGCGCAACTGCGCAAGTGCGCAAGTCGCCCGCGTGCCGACACGTGGCACGCGCGCTTGCGCACCTGCGCATCCCTTGGATGTCTTTTCCCCCTCTTTTGTGTACATATATACACATATACATATGTATACAAATTTATACATACACGTACTCCACGACACTGTCCCTGTTAGAAAAAAATTTCTAACGGGGCGCTGCCCCGCACCCCGCAAGGGGGCTGCTAGCCCCCTTGACCCCCAGCCCGCTATCCGGGTAGCGGGACCCCCGTAAAAACTCTGCGTGGCTCCCGATATATCCAAAACCCCCCTTTCAAAACACAACACACGTACACTGCACATTGAGTTCGCATGACCAGTTTTAACCCGTTAATCGGAGGTTCCCTCGCCCCAAAGGCGAGGGGTAATTAACGGCAGCTTAGTCCGCGGCTGCCGGAGATTCGGATCCCCACAATCAATAAACCCCGGCCTACCCTAGGCCGGGGGAATCTGTAGTGCGCCTGACAAGCGCGCGCGTATTCCCATCTCAATGGGGTGACGAAAAACACCCTACAGATTCTGGCACGCCCGGTGGGACCAATCTCTCCTCCCATATTTCGGGTTAAATGTTCATGCGAACTCAATCAATATATATATCGATTGCCTATACTGAAATAATATTTCTATTTGCAGGTTAACAATTTCCAATTGCCATATTCGATGCAAGTCGGTATTTGAACGATTTTTCTTGGCCCCAGCTGGGGGCAAGGCCATAAACACTGACAAAGTAATAAGTCATCTCGGGCAAACTCCAGCGGTACCCCCGACAACTGCCTGATCAGGTATCTTCTCTAAGCTTCTCGTCAGATGACCTCTAAGTCGTTAAACTGGAAACAGATGACCTCTAAGTCGTTAAACTGGAAACAGATGACCTCTACGTCTTTAAACTGGAAACAGATGACCTCTAAGTCTTTAAACTGGAAACAATCGACCACCACGTCATTAAACTGGGAACAATCGACCTCTAAGTCGTTAAACTGGGAATGTAAAAAAATGTAAATAAAAAAAAAGTGTAAATAAAAGAAAAATAAAGAAAAGCCGAAATGATGGGGCAACCACGAATAAATAGCCGAAATGATAGGGCGATCGCGACCTTCGCGATAAGAAAAGCTGAAATGATAGAGCAATCGCGGTAAAATAAAATTAAAAAAAAAACAACAAAAAAAAACAAAAAAAAACAAGGGCGGATGATGAGTTGTTCCTGGCATTATTCCAGTGCAGCAATGCAGACGCCAAACAAAATCCAATTTCCCAAAATTCTTTCAGCCCTACGGTGGGTCCCCAAATTGACCATCGTATACAATCCACGGGCTCAAATAATTCTCATCATACCCATGCCCCACCGTAATCACCAGTTATGCGGCCGGTCTCCGCTTTGGGAATGATGCTCCATTGATAAGACCCACTCATGTGTCCTCACGATATATGAGGAGAACAAACCTTTGTGGGATCCTTACGACTCATAAAGGAAAAACACACTTAGGAGTCCTCACGACTCCTAAGGAGAAAATACAGCTGTGAGATCCTTACGACCCGTAGGGAGAAAATGTTTTTATGGGACCCTCACGGCCCATAAAATTGAAAAGTCTTAGGCGATAGGGATCTAAACCTGTCTCCTAAGCCATCGCTCCCCAATCCCCAAATGGCGAATGATGAGTCGCTCCTGGTACCATATTCCAGTGCAGCGATACAGACGCCAACCAAATTCCAAATCCCATACCCCAACGGCGAATGATGAGTCGCTCCTGGTACCATATTCCAGTGCAGCGATGCAGACGCCGACAAAGTCACGAAATTTTTCCGGCCCTACGGTCTGGATCATACATCCTGCAAAACCGTATACAATCCACGGGCGTAAAACAATCTCAATCTCTCTCTCGAAAAAAAAAAAAAAAGAACGGTATGTCCACAAGCAAAATGGGCACGGATGAAAACCCGAAAGGGCTCCGTGAGTAAAAACAGCAGGACTGCCGGCGAGTTTGTGAAAACCCGAAAGGGCGCAAACTCGTAAAAAAAAAAAAAAAAAAAAAGAAATGCACTCGCAAAGTCCTCTCGACTTTGTGAGGAGAAAATTCCCACGTGAGATCTTTACGACTCACAAAGGAGCAATATACTTAGGAGTCCCCACGACTCCTAAGAAGAAAATACACCTACGAGATCCTTTCGACTCGTAGGGAGAAAATGCTTTTATGGGACCCTCACGGCCCATAAAATTGAAAAGCCTTAGGTGACAGGGATCTAAACCTGTCTCGTAAGCCACCAATTCCCAAATCCTCTCGGGGCACATGATGAGTTGCTCCTGGCATTATTCTAGTGCAGCAATGCAGATGCCAAACAAAAAAAACCAAATTCAAATCCTCCCGGGACAAATGATGAGTTGCTCCTGGCATTATTCCAGTGCAGCAATGCAGATGCCGACAAAAATACCAATCCCAAAATTCTCTCATGACAAATGATGATTCGCTCCTGGTACCATATTCCAGTGTAGCGATGCTGATGTCAACACCAAATCAAATCAAACCAACAACCTCTGCGGCGGAATCACGCTTCGTCCCAGAATTTACCCCGTGTCGAAATCATGCTTTGCCTCGGGATAACGACCTCCTCGTCGGAATTATGCTCCGCCTCGAAATCAAAATCAACAAGTCAACTTCCACTCCGACACCGCAGAAAGCGGAGCAAGTCAGAATCCAATCTCGACACCGCAAGAAGCGGAGAAAGTCAAGTCTACCCCTGACACTGCAAGAAGCAGAGCAAGTCAAATCAAGCATCGACCGTCTATGTCGCAAAAAGGGCAGTGCAGGCTCCCGCAAACTGGGAACCCAAATCGCTCCGGATCAGAGCGTCGACCGTCTATGTCGCAAAAAGGGCAGTGCAGGCTCCCGCAAATTGGGAACCCAAATCGCTCCGGATCAGAGCGTCGACCGTCCATGTCGCAAAAAGGGCAGTGCAGGCTCCCGCAAATTGGGAACCCAAATCGCTTCGGATCAGAGCGTCGACCGTCTATGTCGCAAAAAGGGCAGTGCAGGCTCCCGCAAACTGGGAACCCAAATCGCTCCGGATCAGAGCGTCGACCGTCTATGTCGCAAAAAGGGCAGTGCAGGCTCCCGCAAATTGGGAACCCAAATCGCTTCGTAACAGAGCGTCGACCGTCTATGTCGCAAAAAGGGCAGTGCAGGCTCCCGCAAATTGGGAACCCAAATCGCTCCGGATCAGAGCGTCGACCGTCTATGTCGCAAAAAGGGCAGTGCAGGCTCCCGCAAATTGGGAACCCAAATCGCTTCGTAACAGGGCGTCGACCGTCTATGTCGCAAAAAGGGCAGTGCAGGCTCCCGCAAATTGGGAACCCAAATCGCTCCGGATCAGGGCGTCGACCGTCTATGTCGCAAAAAGGGCAGTGCAGGCTCCCGCAAATTGGGAACCCAAATCGCTCCGGATCAGAGCGTCGACCGTCTATGTCGCAAAAAGGGCAGTGCAGGCTCCCGCAAATTGGGAACCCAAATCGCTCCGGATCAGAGCGTCGACCGTCTATGTCGCAAAAAGGGCAGTGCAGGCTCCCGCAAATTGGGAACCCAAATCGCTCCGGATCAGGGCGTCGACCGTCTATGTCGCAAAAAGGGCAGTGCAGGCTCCCGCAAATTGGGAACCCAAATCGCTCCGGATCAGGGCGTCGACCGTCTATGTCGCAAAAAGGGCAGTGCAGGCTCCCGCAAATTGGGAACCCAAATCGCTCCGGATCAGGGCGTCGACCGTCTATGTCGCAAAAAGGGCAGTGCAGGCTCCCGCAAATTGGGAACCCAAATCGCTCCGGATCAGGGCGTCGACCGTCTATGTCGCAAAAAGGGCAGTGCAGGCTCCCGCAAATTGGGAACCCAAATCGCTCCGGATCAGGGCGTCGACCGTCTATGTCCCAAAAAGGGCAGTGCAGGCTCCCGCAAATTGGGAACCCAAATCGCTCCGGATCAGGGCGTCGACCGTCTATGTCGCAAAAAGGGCAGTGCAGGCTCCCGCAAATTGGGAACCCAAATCGCTTCGTAACAGAGCGTCGACCGTCTATGTCGCAAAAAGGGCAGTGCAGGCTCCCGCAAATTGGGAACCCAAATCGCTCCGGATCAGAGCGTCGACCGTCTATGTCGCAAAAAGGGCAGTGCAGGCTCCCGCAAATTGGGAACCCAAATCGCTCCGTAACAGAGCGTCGACCGTCTATGTCGCAAAAAGGGCAGTGCAGGCTCCCGCAAATTGGGAACCCAAATCGCTCCGGATCAGGGCGTCGACCGTCTATGTCGCAAAAAGGGCAGTGCAGGCTCCCGCAAATTGGGAACCCAAATCGCTCCGGATCAGGGCGTCGACCGTCTATGTCGCAAAAAGGGCAGTGCAGGCTCCCGCAAATTGGGAACCCAAATCGCTCCGGATCAGGGCGTCGACCGTCTATGTCGCAAAAAGGGCAGTGCAGGCTCCCGCAAATTGGGAACCCAAATCGCTCCGGATCAGGGCGTCGACCGTCTATGTCGCAAAAAGGGCAGTGCAGGCTCCCGCAAATTGGGAACCCAAATCGCTCCGGATCAGAGCGTCGACCGTCCATGTCGCAAAAAGGGCAGTGCAGGCTCCCGCAAATTGGGAACCCAAATCGCTCCGTAACAGGGCGTCGACCGTCTATGTCGCAAAAAGGGCAGTGCAGGCTCCCGCAAACTGGGAACCCAAATCGCTCCGGATCAGAGCGTCGACCGTCTATGTCGCAAAAAGGGCAGTGCAGGCTCCCGCAAATTGGGAACCCAAATCGCTTCGTAACAGGGCGTCGACCGTCTATGTCGCAAAAAGGGCAGTGCAGGCTCCCGCAAATTGGGAACCCAAATCGCTCCGGATCAGAGCGTCGACCGTCTATGTCGCAAAAAGGGCAGTGCAGGCTCCCGCAAACTGGGAACCCAAATCGCTCCGGATCAGAGCGTCGACCGTCCATGTCGTAAAACGGGCAGTGCAGGCTCCCGCAAACTGGGAACCCAAATCGCTCCGGATCAGAGCGTCGACCGTCCATGTCGTAAAACGGGCAGTGCAAGCTCCCCACAAATCGGGAACCAAATCACTCCGGGTCAGGGAAACGTCTACCACGGACACTCCGTCTCGGAGACGCGTCAAGCGTCGACTGTCCATATCGTAAAAAGGGCAGTGCGTCCCAAAAAGTGGGAACCAAAGCAAGTCGCCTCCACGTGAAAGAAGATCCATCAATTTCATGCACACGACCCATATATGCTGTGTGCATTTATTGATGGGGGGCACTTTGTTGGGGTAAAAATTTACACCCCTGTTGACCGAGTCAAAGTCAAGGTCAACCCTAAGCCAGGTGGGCCCAAGCCCAAGCAAGTGGGCCAATGCCCAGGTCGAGCCCGAACACGAAGCGTCTGGCCTTCCGCCATGCCAACAAAAAAAATCATGTAATAAATAATTTTTATGTAATTTTTTATACATGAATGTATGTAAAATGGGCATAAAGCCAATATTTTGTAAGCCCATGGCTTATGTGCAAAAATGTAATGGCACATGAGCCATGGAATAGGCAAAATGCCATTTTGTAAAGCCCAAGGGGCTATATGCAAATATGTAAGCCTATAAAAGGCAAAATGATGATGAATAAAATATACTTTTCATTCTCTCCACAAAAATTAGAGCTGAGCTCTTTCTTCCTTCTTCAAGGTTCCAAAACCTTCTTCTTTCTCTTGAATTAAATCAAGAGTTTTACTCTTCCTTTTTCAAAACTAAATAGTTTTCCACCACAAAACCCACAAAGGGGAACTTGGATCTGCCATCAGATCTTAAAAAGGAGAGATTTTGAGATTTTACATCTCTTGATCTTCAAGATCCAGCAAGCAACAGGAGGAAGAAGAAGAACCCTTCCATTAACCCAACAAAAAAAAAACACTCAGGAGTCTAACTCCTCTTTGATTTCTCTTCAGAGAAATCTTTTTAGGCTAAAAGCCTGTTGTGTGCGCAAGTCGCCCGCGTGCCGACACGTGGCGCGCGCGCTTGCGCACCTGCGCAAGTGCGCAAGTCGCCCGCGTGCCGACACGTGGCGCGCGCGCTTGCGCACCTGCGCAGTTGCGCAAGTCGCCCGCGTGCCGACACGTGGCGCGCGCGCTTGCGCAACTGCGCAAGTGCGCAAGTCGCCCGCGTGCCGACACGTGGCACGCGCGCTTGCGCACCTGCGCATCCCTTGGATGTCTTTTCCCCCTCTTTTGTGTACATATATACACATATACATATGTATACAAATTTATACATACACGTACTCCACGACACTGTCCCTGTTAGAAAAAAATTTCTAACGGGGCGCTGCCCCGCACCCCGCAAGGGGGCTGCTAGCCCCCTTGATCCCCAGCCCGCTATCCGGGTAGCGGGACCCCCGTAAAAACTCTGCGTGGCTCCCGATATATCCAAAACCCCCCTTTCAAAACACAACACACGTACACTGCACATTGAGTTCGCATGACCAGTTTTAACCCGTTAATCGGAGGTTCCCTCGCCCCAAAGGCGAGGGGTAATTAACGGCAGCTTAGTCCGCGGCTGCCGGAGATTCGGATCCCCACAATCAATAAACCCCGGCCTACCCTAGGCCGGGGGAATCTGTAGTGCGCCTGACAAGCGCGCGCGTATTCCCATCTCAATGGGGTGACGAAAAACACCCTACAATGGGGATAGAGAGGATTGCATCATTGATGATGATGAACCTACAAGCTTCCAGCAGGCCATCCAGAGCGGCGACTCGGTACGATGGCTAGATGCAATGCGGACCGAAATGGAGTCCATGTACACCAACAAAGTATGGACTTTGGACTTTGCACCAAATGGGGTAAAACCCATAGGATGCAAATGGATCTTCAAGAAAAAGATTGGTGTAGATGGACAGGTAGAAACCTATAAGGCTAGACTTGTTGCAAAGGGTTTTCGTCAAAGACCTGGTTTGGACTATGACGAAACTTTTTCTCCAGTGGCTATGCTCAAATCCATTCGGGTCCTTCTTGCTATTGCTGCCTTCCATGATTATGAAATCTGGCAGATGGACGTACAAACGGCTTTTCTGAATGGTAATTTAGAAGAGTGCGTCTATATGGATCAGCCAGATGGTTTCAATCAAAGTGGGATCAGCGGTAGAGTATGCAAGTTGCTTAAGTCCATTTATGGACTAAAGCAAGCATCGCGGAGTTGGAACATCTGTTTTGATGAAACAGTCAAAGAATGACTTTATCAAAAATCCAGATGAACCATGTATATATAGTAAAGTTGTAGCCAGAAGTGTCGTATTCCTCGTCTTGTACGTGGATGACATTCTATTAATGGGAAATGACATTCCTATGCTACAATCTGTCAAAGGATTCTCGTCACACAGGTTCTCCATGAAAGACCTGGGTGATGCCTCTTACATTCTGGGGATCCGGATCTATCGTGATAGATCCAAGAGGATGTTGGGACTTTCGCAGTCCAGGTATATCAACACTATACTGAAAAGATTCAGTATGGAAGATTCTAACCGCGGTAATCTACCGGCTTGTCACGGAATCACCCTCTCCAAAGAGATGTCTCCCAAGACTGATTTGGAAAGGGAACGCATGTCTATTATACCTTACGCTTCTGCGGTAGGCTCTATAATGTATGCGATGTTGTGCACCAGACCAGATGTAGCTTATGCACTGAGCGTGGTAAGCCGGTATCAGTCGGACCCAGGGGAGAATCACTGGATAGCAGTAAAGAACATTCTCAAGTACTTGAGAAGGACTAAGGAGATGTTCTTGGTTTAAGGCGGAAAAGACCTCAAGTTAGAGGCCTTTGCTGATTCCGGCTTCTAGAGTGATAAGGACGATTCCAAGTCCCTATCGGGTTATGTCTTTACCCTCATTGGAAGGGCGATGTGCTGGAAGAGTTCCAAGCAGGACATCGTTGCTGACTCGACGATGGAAGCGGAGTATATTGCTGCTTGCAATGCCGCAAAAGAAGCGGTCTGGATGAAGAAGTTCCTAACAGAACTTCAGGTGGTTCCTACCATAGTTGATCCAATACCTCTGTATTGCGACAACAACGGAGCTATAGCTTTAGCGAAGGAACCAAGGTCCCATCAGAAGTCCAGACACATCTTAAGGCGGTATCACCTGATCAGGGAGATCATTGATCGTCGGGAGATCGAGGTTCGGAGAGTTGCTACTGAAGAGAACATTGTTGATCCATTCACGAAGGCCCTACCTCAGATTCAGTTCGAGAGGCTACTCGAGATCATCGGTCTTCGATACGCCAGTACATGGCCCTAGTGCAAGTGGGAGATTGTTAGTGTATATGCCCTAGGGGCCATTATTGTATCATACTAGTTTGTATATTATTTAATGGAAGCTTGGGATATTCACATGTATATAACAGTCTTGCTAAACATGGTAGTATGCTATTTGGTTTTTCTATCTTAATATGTGAGTATACGTATTGATAGAGCTCTTAGGATCTTGCTTGACTACAAGCGTTGTGATGGCAGTCACACTAGTGGGGGCTGGGTAGTCTACAAGCACATCCTTTTTCAGGTCCCTAGTCGTAGGATTATCGAGACAGGGCATCGATACTCCGAAGTAGACTAGTGTGTACGCTTCTCATCCCAGTTGGGGAGATGGTCTGTCCCACAGCCGTCAGTACGTCGTACTGGAGATAGTATACAGGTGCTCGTTGGGTTACGGGTATACCGGACAGGACTCGCAGGGAACTGTTGGTTGGGTTTTATACCAGTCGTCGGTTAACAGTTCCCAGGTGACATGAGTACAGCATAGTCCGCAGACTTGACACTGCTACTTCGCCTCGAGTGTGTCCCACTGTTCTTAGATCGCTACCCTACCACAGCTCAAAGGAGTCGTGCAAACAGGTAGCAGTTGGGTGCAGTCCCGAGCACTTGGAGGCAGTGGCGGTTAGACAGGATTCGTCTCTCTCGGTATTGGGAGTTGATATCGCGCTGTGTCAGAGAGCCATTACGCAAAGTCCCTGGCCAGGGCAAGCGAGATTTGCTGGTAGGTTCCAGTAGTTTCTCAGGGTGTAATGGGTTTCACTCCGACACGACTTATACCGCTATTAGGGGACTGATGCTTGCCGCCCCCTAGGCCCGATATGCGATAGTCTTAGACGAACAGACCGGACTGTACGGAGATTGTCACATCAGGCTCAGTAGGAGTTCGGATGGGTTTCCTCATCGGCCTTCTTATCGACATCTACCTGGGGACCATTACGTACAGCTAGTGTCGCTTGCGGTCTGTGGTTAAACCCACTGCCAGCGTAGTAGTCGAGTCATTAGAGTCCCACACAGAGAGTTTCCCTGCTCCAGGCGAAACGGTCGTATGGTTTTACGACAAGGGTTCGGACGCATGCGTGTGTTTACGCACGTACGACTTTCGGACAGTTTTTACTAGTCGGTTTTGGTTTAAGCCAGATTCTAGTATCGGGATAATGGATTTATACAGTCTAAAGTTTTTCCGTGTTTTCACGGATAGGAGGGGCGTTCTCGTAATTTCACGAGAAGCTTCTAGAAGATGGTGACTTGGGGGTTTAGGTGGCATATGCATTAAATGAGATTAGTGAGTCATTTGTGTGATTCATCCATGTCATTAATGCATCATAAATGCTTAATGACTCATGGAGATGAATCACCCATTTGTATTTATGAAGCATGGTTGTTAAATCCTATTTTCTATTTATTGGATAAATGATAATGCTTCATATATATCATGATAGATCATTATCTCATTCTCATTCTCATGCTCACCTTCTCTCTTCTCAAGCTCTCTCTCTCTTCAAATCCTAATCATCCCCTCTCATGTGTTGAGATCAAGGATTAGATTAGACTACTTAATCCATAACCCAACTCTATATCACCTAGGTTACTTAGATTAGCACTTTAAGAAACCTAGTTACCTCTAGTTTAAGGTGAAGCTTGAAGTATAGCTCTCGGGTGGATCGTCTACTACTTGGAGAAGGCCGAGGAGGAGGTACCAAACAAAAAGACGAAGGCCACGGTTCATTAGGTATAATCACTTCACATAGTAGTTTAGAACTCCTATGTTTATTGTTAGTTATCGTTTAGCACCGATTCTTGCGGTTAGTCGATGTTATTGCATAGAACAAGATCGTTTTTTAAATTTCCGCCTCCCCGCAAGTCGTGGGGTGTAGTACATCGACTTACAAGATCAAATAGAAAAGTCTGGGAGAAACAGTTCGACTCCACAATCCACTTTGTATCAACCATTTCAAGCTTCACCACCTTCTTACGTTGATACCCCTTTTTTGAGTCCTGTTGTAACTCCGAAACCTATGTCTATTGCGGAACATATTGAACAATCTCGTAACCGATCTTTCACCCCTTTCAACACTTCCAGTTCTTGGGATCAACAAGTTCATTCATCTTTTTATCCAAATGTTGATCCTACTCCTGTCCAACCATTCAATTCCTACCAGTCATACCCGACTTTCACACCTTCCCTAGACATTGCTTCTACACAACCATTTGGGAGTTTCCAGAATCCAAACAATTTTGAATTTTTTACTGAAACCCCTTCACAACCCATGTTTAGTCTGGAACAGTCGTTGGAAGCTTATATTGTAGCGAAAAATCGACAGATGAGGAATTTGGATGCGTCCATTGCCGCCCTTAATTCATCAAGACAACCTAGTGAACCGGTAGCTAGTTTCCAACTAGCTCCAAAAATTCCAATGTATGATGAGGCGGTTGGACAGAGTGAGAATTTGAGTGGTGAGAGTGAGTTCTACACACTTTCAAATCAAACCTACCCATCCTCAATTGAATCCCACAACTCCGGTTTTCAAACAAGTGTCCCAAATGATTCACCAGTTAAAAATAAAACGTGTAATGAGTTGTGCGACTTTATAGTGTTTGATTTACCTGATTGTGAAGAGCCCTTTTCGAGTGAACCCAAACCTAATTCTTTCGACCTCTACACCTCCAATCTAGAACCTGAATTGATAAATATCCATGCTTTTGATGAGATGTCTAAAAAATTTGATTTTCACTTGATTGAGGATATTGACGCAGGGAATATTTTGGATGGTGAACCCGCAGATTTGACTGAATTTTTCTCTCCAATTCATCATCCCGAGTCATTAAATGTTTCTCCCGAACTACATATGCGTCTTGATTTTGATGATAATTGCATTGATAAGATAACTTTTGAGGAGAATTATGAGAATAGTATTGAGGAGAGCATTGAGGATAGTATTG
Source organism: Agapanthus africanus (assembly GCA_030015575.1). Classification (NCBI taxonomy): domain Eukaryota; kingdom Viridiplantae; phylum Streptophyta; class Magnoliopsida; order Asparagales; family Amaryllidaceae; genus Agapanthus; species Agapanthus africanus. The sequence goes on along the minus strand of CM057347.1, from coordinate 446,226,611 downwards.
AGGATGAACTAGTTTTGTTTGATGTGTCGGATTTTCCAATTCATCCTCCTGAACCTTTAACTGTTATACTTCCTCACTCACTTCCCTCCATCATCGTTCCGACCACGCAAGAGATCATGCTTGAGGACTGTGAGCTTGAAAAATTTTTGTTCGATCACAGCAGTTTGGACGCCACTAGTGCGTTCCTCTTTGAATCTGACACGGTTCTCACAGCCGATAACGATTACGAGTGTTTCACTTTATCGGACGATTTTGAAGACTCACCGTCCGAGTTTGAGTCCTTTGAATTTTCAGATGAGTTAGTTGAACCATCAGACTCGGTTGCTTACAGTCATTTTTTACCATTGATAGAATCATTCGAGTTCGAGACAGTTTACTTAGGTGAGAATAAGATTATCCCTAAATCACTCCCCTTCGTCCTTTCCATCGTTTCGACCGCGTAAGAATCCGTCGCGCTTCCATTTCCAATGGATGGTTTACCAAGTTCAACGTACCCATATTTTCTCGCGAATCTTGAGGGATTTGACCCCATTTCTCGACGGATTGATAAACTAGCACAATCACTTATAACACATCGGTCATCACAATTTGCGCTAATTTATTCACTCGATTTACACCATCAAGTTCGTACTACACTTCTTTTTCTCTTCCGCCATTCTTCTAATAAACCGAGACCATATTCCACCTTTCTTCCCATATGGTCTCGTGTGCTTCTCATTTCTTTCCTCTACACTCCATTCTTTCACCAACCACACCATTATAACCATAAATTTTTTGAATGGTTGGTGCTAACTTTTGGCCTGTGTAAGGCCTTGTATAGTTTGATTTTTCTCCTCCCTAACTCTGAACTTTAACGCTTTAAACAGTGGAAACACTGTCTCACTTAAGTTTGGGGAGGACCTTTTTGTATATATTTTTTGTTTTTGTTTTTCTGTTAACAATAAAAAAATATAAAAAAATAAACAGGGGAATACCGGCCATTTTGACCCTCTTGGTGTAGCCTGACAGAGAGGACGCTGTCAAGTTTAAGTTTGGGGGTGTGCTCGGTAAGTTTTCTACCTTCGCATTCATATGTATAATTTTGCATTTGCATACTAATTTTAAAACCCATAAAAATTGAAAAATTTTAAAAATTACAAAAATTGAAAAATTCAATTTTGGCCATAATTGACTTGAGTTTGACAAAAAGGTTAACTAGCTAGGAACAACTAGATCTTAGACTTAGCAAATTAAAAACCCTAAAAATAACCTTTCTTAAAATTTAACGGTAGAAAATATATGTCTTTGTAGTTTATTTAAAAATAAGCAAATTTTGAGTTCACTTCTTGGGCTAAGTTAAAACAAGGGAAAAGTGTTGATATTTTTATTAAAGTATAAGTCTGAAAAATAATTCCTAAGCTTAAATCTAAATTCTGAAAATATATACCCTACAAAATGCACAAACACGAACCTTGAAACTTGGAATAGTAGAAGAGACCTTGAAATGCTCTTGTCTAAAGTCCTTGGTACGAAGAAAAATAAAATAAAAATACAAGTGTGAATAAAGAGTTAAAAAAATGAACACTGGTTTTTGTAATTACTTAAGGCCGCATAGAAAAAATATTTAGCGAGGGTGCTTTATCACCTAGTGCCTTAGACCATCTGGTTTGGGAGTCACTGCTAAAAACCTTAGGTATTACAAGACTAGGTATTACAAGACTAGGAATTACGCCTTAATGTGCAAACACATTTTATAATCGGTCGTTGGTACCTCAAGAAGTATTAACGGTCGCATGAAGAATGTGTGAGCAATTTCATCTAAAAATTCACCAATTGAAAAGTACTTTGGACGATGAACAAGAGTATAATAGCTTGATTTGAATTTTCAAGTGTAGGGGTGATATATGCACACACGTAGGGGTATGCGATTGGGGTTTAGATAAGAGATAGGAATGAAAAATAGGACTTGTATCTTTAATAGAGATGATAAAAATTCCTAAGTCGAGATAGAACCCTAAAAGGAAAACTTAAAAGATGCTAAAAGCTAAGTAAATCTACAAAACATATATAATCTTAAGTTAAATGATAAGAAAGCGTGAAAAATACAGGTGGATAATTTCTGAGTCGAAAATAATAGAGTTTCTTATTAGAAAACCTAATTGGAGAATAAAAGTCAATAAGCCGAATTAATAGGATTTTATTGGTAGTATCCGCTGAAAACCCTCAGGAGACAACACTCCTCCTACTAGGGACACGTAGAGATTTAACGGCTTGTTGCACGAGCTCAGTGCAATCGCGTTTCTCTGCGAAAGTGAGGTTAGGCTTTTTTGAGAATAAACTCGTTTTGCTCGAGGACGAGCAAAAGATAAGTTTGTGGGTATTTGTTCATAACAAAATTTTGCATTATTATATTCCCCATTCTTATTCATTTTACAAATAAACAGGTTCTTTTGATCCATATCTGCTACATAGTTGCATGTTACAGGTTCTCGGAACAAAATAGTGAAAATGATGAAAAGACGACATAAAAGTAAGACCACGACCAACAAATGGAAGAATCTTGATCATGCCTACAGTTTGAAGAATAAACGAAGATCAATGGACAATTTCATAAAGCACAAAGGCAGAGCAAGATTCAAGACTTCGACACGAAGCAAACGGTAAAGTCCACGACATTATTCACTGTGGAAATTTGGACGAAATATAGAAGACGATCTGAGAAACCAAGTGAAGAAACCAGAAGCAGAATGCAACAGGAAGCAAACGAGGAAAATTGAGCCATCAAGCCCTTCATATGGCCGCGGATCCACGGCCAAACATGGGTTTTGGCCGCGGTTCCGTGGCCATGACACGCACGTGTCGGTACGAACTCTAACGGTGGATGGCGTGCGTTGACTAGGCTTCTTTAAGGTAAAAATGTAAATGCAGATGTGTATCGAATGTAACTCTGGGATTTCTATGATCTATATATAGAAACTCTAAACCTCTTTTTGAGGTATGCCTCTTCTTGTGCCTCATTTCATTTATCTAAATCCAGAATTTCAATTCTTGTAATGTTGGAAAAGAGTATCAAATAAAAATTAGAGTAAGTTTTCTTTTTATTGCCCTAGGTAATTTCTTTTCTGCCATAGCATAGAACTTTTATTATCTGCCCTAGCATAACTTTTATTATCTGCCCTAGTTAATTAGTATAGAAAATGTTTATCAATTCCCTAATGAGTGAGTAGATCCTCGCTTATTAGGGTTAGGAATATGAAAGGTTTGAGAGATGAAAATCCCTCACCCCTTTCTTGCCCATCACATATTTTTATAGGACTCCATGCATACATACACATCCCGCTCCCTACGGCACCCTATCCCACGAGGTAGCGGTGATACCTAGTATAAAAGACCGGTTGTATATGTTTTCCATGGAGGTTAGGGTAAGAATTAAGAAAGGAAGGACAAGAACCTATAGGAAGAAATATCGTTTCTTCCCGATGGTACTAATCCACTTTATTAATTATTACCATAAAACCTCATAGATCTTAATTAGGGCATAGAAAGCGATGAGCAATATTGACTTTCCAAACTTAATCTAAACCTAACCCTAGCAAGATTTTAATCCTAGTCTAGATCAACCTTAGTTTTTAGGAATAATCAATCCGACAACAATCAGAATTAACTCGTTAGAACAAATCGAGAATACACAAAATCCTTGCGGACCGACCCGTACTCACCAGCTAGCTACCAAGCGACGCCGTTCTTGATTGCGGTAATTAATTCTTTGATCACAAAATCTCACATTCAATCACCGGGTCATCATAGAAGTCCTTCGACTTCTTGTAGCCCTCCACCGCCTTCGCCGCTCTCAGATCGGCCGACTTCGCCGCCTCGGCCGCCGCCCCCAGCTCCTTCCGGAGGGTCTTCACCATCCTTTTCAGGTTGCCGGCGAGCACCTGAGCGTCCTCAAGCTTGGCCTCGGTAGCCACGGCGGCCTCGCGGCACTGAGCAACCTCCCGTTTCCCGGCCTCCACCTCGCCCTCCAGGGCGGCAACCCTCGCCATCACCGCCTCCAGCTCCCGCTTGGAGCTCTCTTCCACCGAGGTAAGCTGGCCCGCAGCCTTCATCGCCGGGGCTATCACCTCGGCCTCCATGCTCAAGGCAAGTGCAACGTGCTGGAGAACCTGAAAAATTGGAAAGAGATCAGAAAGGCGAAGGAGGCACCGAATCTCGTAAAAAACCAAACACTTACCTGCACAGATTCCTGGGCGATGGACGCCATCTGGGCCTTGAAGGTCCCCCCGGGGACCCTACCCCCTCGCCTCCCTCCCCCCCCCCCGATTTCTCTATTTCATGAAGCAGGCTATCCGCGACGGATAGCCCCGAGGGCACCGCGAACTGGAAGCCCCCCCTCCACCATGATCGGGGAGGGCGGGCCCCGGGAACCCCTCTTGAGAGGCTCCGAGGGAGAGCCGATCTCCTCCTCCGAGACCGGGTCCTTTAGAATCCGAGCTCGCTTCCGGCCCGACGCTCTGCTAGGCCCCGGGGCGGGATCCGCCCCCGAACGCTTACGGGACACGACCGTCGGAGGAGAAGGAGCCGGGGCGGGCTTCGAGCGGGAGGAGCCGGGGCGGGCTTCGAGCTGGAAGAGACGGCGCCTCCGGCCTTCGTGACCCTCCTCGGCTGGCGCATGGAGGCTCGGAGCTCGTCCATATCTGTGGGTCATGCACAAAACCAAATGCAAAGAAGTCAGCGACACAAGCAATATACAAGCCAAAAAGCAAGTCTAACTTACCGACGAACTCAACGGGGCTGAGCCCGGCCCAACTCAGGACCCTCTCAGACAGCAGCACGTCGAATTGGGGGATAGGCTCCCACGACGCCACTCTCACCGCGGCGGGGTCATTGGATTGGTTCCCCGACAAGCATTTTTCACTCGACCACTTGGTAGGCACGGGCCAGTCCTCGCCCTCGGGAGGGGAAACGAAGAAGAACTTCTTCTTTCAGTCGTGAATGGAAGAAGGCAGGGCCACAACCCCTGTCCCGGCGGCACCCCCCTGTCGCTTTCTAAAAGAGAGGTAGACCCACCTCGGGTCGCCCGCTCGACCCTCAGGATGATTTTTGAAAACGAGAGAAGAATCAAGGAGGGAGAGGCTGAAGGGAACCACCTGTAACTTCAGGCGGATCAGGAACCCGAGGAGAATCCTCCATGAGTTTGGCACTAACTGGCCAAGGGCTAACCCGAAGAAGTTCAGCGCTTCGATGAACTCGGGAGAGAAGGGCAGGCGCATTCCACCCCAAAAAGCTTTTAAATGCAGCGCGATCTCCCTACCCCGTACTTGGTCTGCCCTCTCCCCCTCCTTGGCCAGACGAAGCGTATAACGTGAAGGGATGTGGAAGCGAGCCCGAGCATTAGTGAGCTCATCCTCATGACTCACCCAACACGACGCGCTAGGGGCAGCGTCTACCGCCTCCTCCGTGGGGGCTGCCCCCGCCGCACAGTCCCGGGAAGAGGATCCGACCCCTACTCCCCGGGAAGACTCAGGCTCAACTAAAGGATCCCTAGAACCTACTCCTACGACATCTACAGATTCCACGAAAGAAGACATCTAACTTGGAGAAGAGGGATTCTCGGAAAACGAAAACAGAAGAAAGAAGACGAGCGCCGAGCAACAAGGGCTTATAGCGAGGAAATATGAAGGAGTAGGGACCATGGAGTGGGCTCCACCCCTATTTGTTTCCGCAATCGCCCTCATCCAAGGGCGCCCTTCATCTCCCGCCAAAACGCCTCCTCGCGTCCGACGGCTCCGATTGCTCCACTTGTCGTTCCCACACTGGACCGCACCCCATCAGACGCCGCAGGTCTGCACACGTCACGTCGGCCAACCGACGCTTGACACGTGGACCGTCGCTTCAGTGGCAGGATGCACGAACCGGCGCACCTTCCTTAAATGCAGAGATCTCGCCCTGATTCGCTGGCAGAAAAGACAGCTGACAGCCCGGGGACGCGTCCCGACGAAACCTTAGGAGGGAGCTCGCCCCGGGCGGCCCGGCAGTCCACTCCTGACCCGTCCCGCTAGCTGGTCGGGACAAGAGTGGGGGGCTAATGATGATGCTCAATATTGGCGATCTCCAAGACCAGGACACGTGGCAGATGACGTGTCCCAGAACTCAGAAGAAAGGGCCCACAGGAGCCGACCAGGCCACCACTGTATCCGACCTATAAGAACAAGCTGGCTCTCCTCAGATCCCCTGGAAATTGGCCGCCTCGGCCTCTCAGCTCGCCCCGAGCTGCCACAGGACCAAGACTCCTCGACCCTCTCGCTCGTCCCCGAGCTCCCCAACCGAGGCCATCTTCCTCGGTCCCTCCGACCGACCGACTCCATCACTCACAGGCGTAACCGCCGCTCCGCAAATCTCGTCATGCGCAGATTCTCCGCCGGCAGCATCCCACGTTCCACGCCATCACGATCCCCATTAACGGGCGATCCGCTCTTTACGCGGGCGTGACGTCGAGAGCGTAACTGCCGGCGAGATTCTCACGCCTGCTGCTGAGCGCTGCCGCCGCTATATAAACCCCCATCACAGAGGAGTCAAGTAAGCCATTTTTTACTCCACTTAGCCGTTACTCTGCTCGGATCTCATACTAAATTGATCGTCGGAGGATCCTCGGTGGTACCAAACCACTCCGGGACTTCTTTGCAGGTACTCGGCGTTGACTCCTCAAAACCACCAATCTCCTCAAAACCCATTGAGACCCACACGCAACCGGAGATCACCTCCAAAATCCACCGGGAGATCGACGGAAGACAACATCTGACGGAGACCCGAAAAGGACCTCCATCAGTGTCTGTGCATTCTAGAAGCATGTTCAAAGTTTTCGATTTTTGTAGGAACCAGGACGAGCCGAGGCAGACTTTGCTCGATTCGACACAAAGACAGTACTCCGAAACATCTACATTCTCTTCGCCGGCAGCAAGCTTACAATAGCCAAGGACGGCCAAGAAATTAAGGATCTTGCAGACCCGTCAACTCCTTTGCCAAGTTAGTTAAGTGAAGAAGGTCTCGAAGTTTACACTGCTCTATATGAGAAATCTCGGTGCAGCTTCCTTACAGATTGCTTCATAAGATCGAGGAAACCGTGAATCCTAAAATTGAAGCGCCCGCATTGCTGATAATGGGGGAGAAGGACTATATCCTTGAATTTTCGGGGCTCGAGGAGTATATTAGGAGTGGAGATGTGAAGGAGTTTGTTCCTGATCTAGAGACTGTTTGTTCCTGAAGGGACTCATTTTGTACAGGAGCAGTTCCCAGGAAAGGTGAATGAGCTCATCGTCAAATTTCTCGATGACAGTGTAGCAGCAAGGAAAAATTCTTGAAGACTTTGAGATGTATTTATTGCATTACTCTACGATGTTATCATTATAAATAAGGTGTCTATGATAAATTTCGGAAATTACCTTGGCCGCAGTTCTTTACCTTAGAAACTGCAAGGCCTGATTTTCTACAAAATCTCAAGTTTTTAAAATAAAACTTAAAATTAAATGATAACAAAACTCCAAATTACATAATTTTATTCCAAACTCCAAGTTCACATGTAAGGACATAATTTTTAAGATAACATTATTATTCAAGCAAAAACCCGTCTAGTCGTCAGAAATCTCACGCTAATCTATACAATTGTTAAAATTGGGATGAGCAAACAATAATTCAATGAGTCTAGATAACATACAATTTAATTTATGTAAGCGAGCGATTGAATAAAAAGGTGGCTCATAAAATAAAAAATGAGATCATATACGAAGTGTCATAGAGCATGTAAAATCAAGTACACATATGTGATAAATCAAATGGCATGTGTTATATGAATAATATACAAGGGATAATGTCAAAGTAGGTAGAAACTATGAGGGTGAGTTAAATATATTTATAGACATGGGCTATCAATGGCCGGGTTGTCACATGCGTACCTATAATCGATCTGATCTATAACGGCACAAACTCTAGGGCCTACCGCGACATATCTACTGGGCGCCGACATAGCTAAACTCCTACCCATATGCACACTATAAACTAGTTAAGCTGGGTGTACACCTAAAAAACGGTTTTGCCAATAAAGGGAGTAATGATATGAGCAAATATCAATTTAAGTGTTTCACAAGTCACGTGAAAACACATAACAACCATATAACCGGTTCTCAAATGTCGAATGATATTATGATCACAATTTTAGAAAAATAACATATTCAAAATTTTGAAACAATAAATAATCGAGTTAAGATTTAAGGGGAATATCATGAATTAGAATATAAACGTCTAAAATATACCTGGATCGCAAACACAATCCAAATCCACCAAAATTGAATGTGCCAAATTATCGATTCCCTATATAAAAAACCACCACTACAATCAATATAACTCATCCGATATCGTTTCTAATTAAATTCCATGTCAAACCATTCTATAAATATTTATAATTATTGATAATATTTTTGGGTAATATTCTATTTTTTCCCATAATTAAATAAGCTGAGAGAGTGCTGGTATGAATTATATGTAATTTTAGGGTCCGAAATGTAATTTTATAGTTAACGAAAAAGTTGTTGAGAATTATGTTTTGAGTGGTAAAAGTAAAATATAAAATTTTTAGGGACTATGGAGTAATTTTTCGGGATATTATTTTATTCCTAAATATTCTGAGGGGCGAAAGCAAATTATCTAAAATTATGGGGACCTGTAATTAATATTTCAGATTATGTGTCATGGAATCTTAGCAGCAGGGGTAAAATCGCAATATCAATATTTTCAAGGACCTTTATAAAAATTTTCGAAACGGTTGAAAATATTTTCTAAGTGTAATATAACAAAATTAAAAAATTTCAGCTCATAACAAATTAAAATAGATTGAGTTGGGCCTAGACGTTAGCATTAATAGATGGGCTTGTAACAATATGGCTCTATTGAAATTTAAATAACTTTTTCTAGACAAAAATAATACATTCATTGGTCGGGTTGTGTTTATTTAAATTTTTGTTCATGTGCATTTAATTTCTGGGCTGAATTTAAAATAGAAGATATGTTGAATGATAAATTAAATTTACAGTATAGATAATTATATTGGATCTTGATTTTTAAACGAAAGATTTAATTAACTGGCAAATAAAGAAATATGAACTATCAGTATTGGGTCAAAATAAAGTAATAAGTTTATAGATAGATAATTGATATCACAGACATGTATATATTTAAGATGATTGTATATCCTATTATAACATTTATTATATTAATTTCTCTATTTTTATGTTTTGCTATAATTATAATATATGACTATATATGTGTGCGCGCGCGCGCGCAGAGAAACCAAATAATTTTTACTTTATCTTAAGAAAAAAAATTATTTTTCTTCAAAACTTATATTATATGATATATCCTAGTCTAAGATAGAGCTGCTAAGAAAATATAGAAAGATTAGATTTATTCATAGGATCCTAAATATAACTTGGAGGAAATCCTCTAAACCCAAAAAAAAAAACCTTCTTTGCCCCCTCCTCCTTCTTTGCTCTCTTTTATTTTTCTTTTCAAATAATTTAGTTTGGCAGAAAGAAATACAAATCTTCTCCTAAGAGCTCGATAAGGAGTGCAAATGGTGCTCGATTCAGTATCCATGCTCATATAATTCATGGCACACATAACATAAACCAAAGAACGATTCCATTAAACTTGAAACCCTTTAACACATTTCTCCATGCTAGCAAGAAGGGGCAAAAAAAAGACAAGGACCACCCCACCCCGCACCCCCGCCACCCCACCCTGTTGTTACAATTGAACCCCACCCTGTTGTTACAATTGAAACGGACTGAGCCAATCCCTTTATCACAAGTTTCCTCCTTCCTATTTACAGATCAAACCTGGACGAATTACACAACAAACAACATTCAGACATGATTCTCACAACAATGCTCCCTTCCTCAGCCTTCAATCTCCTGCTCTGCCTGTTCCACAAATGAAGAGCAAAGCTCTCCTTTTCCATCCATCTCAGCTTCGCTGAAACCCAATTCGAATCGACATCGCCGCGGAAGAAGTCGCGTATCCGATTCCAGCCCACGGGATAAAACGCCGGCGGCGGCAGGGCCGTAAACTCGAACCCGGGCATCCCCGTTACCCTTGAAACGACCCTCGAGACGAGATAAGGCCCATTGTGACCCCACTTGCTCCCGTCGAAAGTCGACGAAAACTCCTCGATGAAACTATAAAGAAGAGGATGGCCTTTCTCGAACACCAGAACAGCGTTATTCAATCTGCTCCAGTTTCCTGCGGTATCGATGGTCTGAGCTCCGATAGCGTTCCTGAGACCCAAGAAGCTCTTCATTATCACAACATCGGTATCAATATAAACCCCACCGAATTTATAAAGCAGTACGAGCCTGAGCAAATTCGACAGGTTCTGGCCAATGGGTATCTCTCCGACCTCGATTTCGCCTCTCCGAAGCCTATCAAACCAAAGCTCGGCGGGCGTGTTCTTGAATAGATAGCTGTAATCCGGCGACAACATAGACACACGAAGGCCTCGAACCGAGAAAGGTTTCAACAAGTTTCGGCCTTTGGTGGAATCTAAAGTGTTTGAGACGATGAGCAAGCAAGCATTGGGGTGGGATTTGAATAGGGTCTCGATAGAAAAGAGCTCTCTACGGCCGAAGAAGTCTAGAGGTGAAATCCAAGTCATGAAGAAGCGAGGAACGCAATCGTAGTTGAAAAATTGGATTGCTTTGGATGAGAATAGGGTCGATTGGTTGGTGGGTAGAAGGAGCTTGATGAGGCGGCGAGATCGGGACTTGGTTCTTCTTCGTTTAAGTGTTTTCGGGGCGGCGTTGATAGATTTGATGATGTTGTGGGAGTTGGGGTTGAGGGGTGGGAATGGGGTTGGTTCTTGTTGTTGTACTTTGAGCGCAAGGAAAGTTGAGGGGGGTTTAGTGTGGAGGGTAGTGATGAATAGGGAGGGAGAGGGGAAGGTGGTGGTGTTGGGGAGGCAGAGGAGGCCGCGGCCGAAGCCGTTGCAGGCGAGGAGAAACCAAAGGAGGGAGAGGGCGAGGAGAGATGTTGGAAGGAAGAAGAGGAGGTGAGAGAGACGAGTAGGTATTCTCCTGGAGATAATGAAGGAGGTCATTGAATTAAGATTACTTTCAATCTTAGTGCTTTTTTGTTTTGATGTTTTGTAAAGTTTGCTACATAGTTTGAAAATGATGTTTTTGAAGAAAGAGGAGAGGTTCAAAGATGTGGTAATGGCGGTAGAAAATGAAATAAATGAGAGTAAAAGTTGAACTGCCTGAGAGAGAATGGTGCGCCATCAATCATTGAACCGCCACTGAGGTTGAGGTTGGTTGTGAAATTCACGTTGGCTACGTGACAAAAACTCGCAATAGTAGTACATTTTACTCCAGAGTCCTGTCTAGATCCCATATAGATTACCGACTTGGAAATATAACTTTGGGTGCTATCGGACTTGAAATCCTAGTCCACCTAAATAACCACTAACCGACTTGATAATCTATACTGAATTTACCGCGGTAATAGGTTAAACATTTTTCTTAATTACTATTCAGGAGTAAAAAGAAAACCATACGTTAAATATCAATCTTGTAAACATTTTAGAACTCTTAGTCGCCTTTTATTTTACATTTTCTACTATAGCTATGGTACGATGTCTTTTTAATGACGATATGGATTTGTAATTCAGTTGTCTGTATAAATAGTATTCGATTGGTCAATCTATAATGGTAATACTGAGCTCAATCTACAATTAGCGATACGTCGGCATCTTTTTTAATAACAATTTGCATGTGGGATTTGAACACTTGCATCTCTTGTTATAAATAAAAGTCTAAATTAAATAATTTTTATCTCGTCTAATCAAATCTCATCCCCAACTTCCAAACCCAATCACCAAAACTTGAATATCCTAGTGGTTACATGGTGCAAAATGATAATAAGTGATCATAGCAAGCAGAAGCAGCACATTGGACGGTTGAGCATAATTTCAGGTCCCAATTCTCAATGCCATTCAGAATATCAACTGTTGATATAAGACCTTTTCATGCTTTAATAAAGGGCTTTTTAATTGGTTGTGGGGCACCAACACCCAAAAAAAAACCTGGCAAATTCCAATCTACTCTTAAAATCTTACTATTAAAAACTTGGTATTTATTTTTACCTCCAAAACTAAGATACATCATTTTACCCTATTTTACGATTTCCGTCAACTTTTAACGGCATTGTATCATGTTTTTTTTTAAAAATATCTCAACATCTCTTCTTCTTGAGAAATACTCAATTTTTTCCCCAAATTGATATTAGAGTTTAGGTTTCTGCTGCACCTCACAGAAAATCAGCCATGCCAGACGCATCTTCAACATCATTCTCTAACTATGAAAAAATTGAATATTTACGTGCTTTTACTTCTTTTCAGGTAAATGGTAAACCTAAAATTTATATAAAAAAATTAAAATTAAAATTAAAGTTAACGAATTTTTTTTCGACAGAAATCATAAAGGGGATAAAATGATGTATCTTAATAATTTTTTAGGCTAAAAAATTAATACCAAGTTAAGCTTAGTACAATTAATAAATAAAACTGCCAGTTCACAGCTTAGGCAATCGTGCAGATTAGCAGAGGTTGGACTTTGTATTCTCCTTATAAATTACGTTATAATTACAAGTTTTAATCAACAGATGTTTAAGATTAAGATACTAGTCGAGAATGTGCAGAGAGGGAAAGGAAGACATTGACCAATCCGTGTGTAGGAAAAAGTGTCGGTGCTTTGTTATAACCGAAACTCAAGGAAAGTCCCAGAATAAAAGATTGCTGGTTCAATTTCCGAATGAAATCACATCCCAAAAAAGGTACGTACATAGCATTCTTTCTTTTTTTTCCCGAGAAAACTTCAAATAATTAAGATTCCTTTTTTTAGTTAATGTAAATTTACATGTATTCTTCATACACAACTATGCAGTAGGTATACACGTTGTGTAACCGTGTAGCAAGTTAAATAATTCCTCGGATCTACAGATGGAAAAATTATTACATATGCTATACATCCGGACAAGAGAGAGAAGAATTATAAGTGTGAGCCCCACATGCACTCATCCCTAACCGGATGTATTACACCCGGCACAACGAATAATTTCTCCTGTAGATGAGCAAGGACTTTGCATCCCAATAACTTGCTCTTCCAGACACGTGGGTGTAGCTTCAATGTTACAGTTTTGATTAGCTTTTAGTTTAGTTTTTCAGTTAGAGTGGGGAATTGACGTGATTAAGAAAGGGTTGCAGCAATTAGATGAGGATGAGATCAGATTAGATAGCTCATTCTTGTGTTGTGTCTAACTAATGTGGGCCTTTTCTGCAAGGACCACCTACCTCTTCCCTCTGCGGTGTGGAAACGAGAGGGCAGGCCCGGAGGGACGGTCTATGGGCCGGATTAGCCTGCGTCGCCCGTTGGGCTTCACACCATTGAATTTTGGGCTGAGAGAGCCTTGCTAGTTCGAGGCTTGCACAAACACTAGCAAGTCTCAGGGTCATAAAGTTTCTGCCACTGTACCCACATTTCGAGGAAATGATAATACATCGATGTATTTGGGTACGGCGTGCCATGAATTGGAATTATTATCTGAAGTATAATCTAATTACTTCGCAGATTATAAAAAGATACCTTAATGGCTCAAATCAACCGTCAAAGTACCACCGCTGCGGCTGCAGCTGCGGCCGCCGCCATCATTGTAGTTTCCTTCAAAATGAAACATTTGTGACTCAAGACTTCATTTGAAAAAGTCGACAAGTTTTCATAATTGGCTGTCATCTTGACATCAACAGCACCAGTGTCTGTCTCTAGCTGAAGAAGCTATGGGTAAGAGAGGTGCAGAAGAAACTACCGAAGACTCTAACAGATCTAAGAACAAGTGAAACGGAAAAAAATATTAAATAGGATACATAACCCCTTCTTGAACGGAGCCGCAATGTAGATCACAAATAGTCTTTTCAAATCGTCAAACACCATTATGTCATATGCCAAGCTGTATGAAGAAGGTACGAATTTGCAAAGGTTAGTCTGAAACCAAGCCGCGCCCGTAATCATGACTCCAAGCATCGAGGAGGCTTTGGAAGACGAAGAAACCGAAAATGAAGATGACAAATTTGAAGAATCCGAGGCTGAAGGTTCGGTGGATGACTTTCAAAATGATGTGATTCCACAGCAACAAATACAATTCTATCACCCTCGGCCAATGTGCTCAATTCTCCTCGATATCAAACAGCGTACCAAAATCCTCTACAACAATGTGTTCAAGCTTCAAATATTCCAATGGTGAAATAAGATGGTGAAAAGGCTTCTCCTCTCGAAGCAAGCAAACCACGAACAAGCTACGCTCCTTTGCCTGAAAGTTTCATCAACACATTCAAAGTGCTCAACCCTGCAATGAGTCTCGAATAGAATGTGCTATCATTTTTTTGGTTGAAAAACTTATATTCTCATTGCATCATTAAACAACAGCACTAGAACCTGGGGCCTTTGGCACACCCCTCACCCTCATCAATCTCCTCACCCTCTCACTCTCCTCCCATCTCCCCAACCCTGCATACAAATTGCTCAACATCACATACGACGACGGGTCCCCCGCGTCGATCACCCTCAGCTTTTCCGCGGCCCATTCGGCTCCCTCAACAAACCCGCACCCACAACAAGCACTCATCAAGCTTTTGAGCACGTACCTGTCAGGCTCCACAGGCATCGCCTTCACCATCTCCCACGCCTCCTCCGCCCTCCTTCCTCTCCCCAACACGTCCACCATGCATCCGTAATGCCTCACACTTGCTTTGATCTTATGAACCCTCTGCATCCTCTCGAATCGTGTCTTAGCCTCATCGATCATTGGCACGGAACGGTTATGGCTGCATGCGTGAAGAATGCTCACATACGTTATGTGATCTGGTACGAATCCATCAGATGCCATCCTATCGAAGAGCTCCAGCGCGTCCTCCCCTCGTCCGTGTGCGGCCATTGCCGATATCATCGCTGACCACGTCACGCCGTCTCTATCAGGCATTTCCTCGAACACCTCCACGGAATCCTTGATAGCGCCGCATCTCGCGTACATGCTGAACAAGGCGGTGCCCAGGGAGCACGTGAGCGCACGCACGGTCTTGACGATCAGCTGGTGCACGCGCTGGCCCCGCCGGACGTCGAAGAGCGCAGCTGAGGATGCCAGGGCCGAGACCAGGGCCGCCTCGGTGGGGCACACACTGGCGAAACGCATGCGAGAGAAGACCGAGAGGGCGTCCGAGTGAAGTCCGGCCTTCGAGTAGGCGGAGACGAGGGCGGCCCAGGAGATCGGGTTCGGGTCGGGGATTCCGTCGAACGCTTGTCGTGCTAGCTCGGGCAGGCGGCATCTCGCGTAGGCGGAGAGGAGGGCGGAGCGCATGACAGTGTCCTTGTAGGGAGAGTGGGCGAAGAGGGTTTGGATGGTGGGGATGCGGCCGGTGCCGCAGGCGTAGGCGGAGATGAGGGAAGAGGAGAGGAAGGGGTCGGAGGCGAGGCCGAAGATGACGATGTGGGCATGGAGCAAAGGGACGAGACGGTGGAGGGAGGCGCGGACGCAGCACTTGAGTAAGAAGGTGAAGGTGAATTTGTTGGGGGAAGAAGATGGGAGCATGGAGTGGAGGTAGATTGAGAGGGAATGGTGAGGTTTTGAATGGCGGAGGAGGGAATTCCATTCAAACGCGGACCGTTGGATTTGGATTGGATGGTGAGGATGGGGTTGATTCATTAGTGGGTGCTCCTTTTGAGCTTAATCCATTATTCACAACATTTTTGTATTGGGTTTGGGATTTTATAAGGTATGGAACCTAGAGTTGGATTAGGGCTTCATTCATTCTTTCCATATCCAAGTCTAAGCCCAAATCTCTCCTGGAGATGGAATGAAAGAAAACTTAAAAGTATGATTAGTGACCATCTAATACCGGTTTGCTGACCAGTGATTTAAAAAGCGGTCATTTAAGCGTTTAAGTGTCTACTTAAGCGGTTGAGCTTCTCTTTGTCGCTTCGCTTTTTGTTGGTTTTATTGCTTACTTGTATGGTGATATTTTTCACCTTGTCGATTAGGCAATTATCCAGTATTTCTTATTAATTGGGGTCTATTTAAAGGTTTATGTTACTAATTTTTGTACACTATCATTACCACACACTCCTCTTATTTATGTTGACATGCTTATAAAGTCATATATCGAGTAAAAATAATATAGCATTTAGTGTGATAATAATATCCATATTAAGCCCATACCCTAACTCTTTTCAAAAAGTTGTTTTCTTTTTTTTTTCTGGATTTTTCTTTCTAGACGAGACTCTGAACTAGTGTGTGGCGACACCGAATTGGAGCCTTCGAGTTCGACTCTCACACTGCAACTTTGACTTGGAGGCTCCAAGACTTAGATTTTGAGCCGCTAGGGGTTTCCACTTGAAAGCTTCAACTTGGAGCTTTTAGAGTTTTCAACTTGAAAACTCGAGGAGATTTCAATTTATTTCGAAACAAGGGATCACGGATACAGTGTTTTGGACCTTTTATTTTGCTTTCAAAGCCAAGGTTTTCAAGCATCTTCACCATCAAGCTTCTGAGTAATTCAATTTTACTTTGAGCACTATCTATTTTTTACTTCGAAACTTGACTGGAGAAAGGTTGAGGTATTTAAAAATAATTTAAAATATCATTAGAATCAATGTTTAACAAACAACTTATAAGAAAAACCAAAACAATACATTATTGGTTTTTGAGCGAACGATTAGACAGTCGTCTAATTAGCTTTTTCCCATCCACAAAAGATATGCTATGAGAAGTTCTAATAAAAATATGACAGAGTTTTACGATAGGCTGTCCAATTGTCTTGATCCTCGACATCCAATTGTCATCCTCCAAAATTTCATACACCATGGAGCATTCTAGAAAAGGGAATTTTTTTATAAAACATTTGCTATTACATTAACACAAATAATGCTATGAACGAAATATTCTACATTGGTAACATAGGCCAAACCCTTTCTTGTCTTGGCAAATAAAAGAGGAAGGGGCTAAACCCCCTTTGTGGGCGAAAAAGAAGCTATAGAAAAGGCTATAAAACCCTAATCTTTTACTAACCCATTTGCCACATCACCAAGAGCAAGGCCCCTCAAAGCACACTTGTCACCAACCTACAGGGCCTCGCAGCAGGGCTCAATGGCACGGCTAGCTCCACCATGATCGACGGCGCAAAGGCCTACAAGGACAGCAAAGTGTGCAACATGCTCATGATGCAAGAATTCCACAGACGGTACAATGAGGAGACGGGCATTACATTTGCCTCCCTATATATACCCCGGCTGCATTGCCACCACGGGCCTCTTCCGTGACCACGTCCGGTTGTTTCGACTCCTCTTTCCACCGTTTCAGAAGTAGGTAACGAAAGGGTTTGTGTCTGAAGAGGATGCAGGCAAAAGGCTTGCTCAGGTATAATTTTAAGTACTTCTTAATTTAAGTAGGTTTTTTTTTTAACATAATTGGTTTTAGTTATATTCTGCGTGATGCACTCGAGATTAGATCGTGTCAAATAATCGAATTTCTTCAACAACTTTGGGATTGTTTTGTTGTTTTGGATAGCAACATGTACGTTAGATTAAAAATTGGAGTTGCAAAATGCAGCCAAATTGGTTGCACAACCAAATGCTGCAGGCCATTATATCCTTTGTAAGCATTAGAATCTCAATAAGATTTATTCGAATCGCAGGTAGTAAGCGATCCGAGCTTGACCAAGTCAGGAGTGTACTGGCGCTGGAACAAGAACTCCGCATTGTTCGAGAACCAGCTTTCGCAAGAGGCCGGTGGTAGAGAAGGCCAAGAAGGTGTGGGCGATCAGTGAGAAGCTGCTCGGCTTGGCGTAACTTAATGCTTTCAACCTCATGTTCTTAGAATTGGAAATGCTGTTGTTGTAGTGAAGTTCGTAAAATTTTGAGTTAATTGAGATAATAAGAATGCAGGCATCCCTTTCTCGTTGTACTAAAATATGTTTACTTCCTTTGATTTGAATTATTTCTCATTGGGAAAAGTAAAACCTTTGATCCAAGGACATTTCATTGTATTTTGCAATTTAAATGAAGGGTAAATTACATTAAAATATCCTAAATTATTTTTTCACTAAAATACCTTAATTTTTTTGTAGTAAAGTACAAACTTCCGTGATACAAGGAATATTTTCATATTTTACTCTAGGAGGAAAGAGTGACCGCGCAACTCCTTTCTTGAGCAGCGGGAAGCTATTCTTGTTTTGCAGTTGCCAACCACACCCAAAAATTTTAAATAATAAAACATACCAATAATTTTTTTTGGGAGCTACTCAGCTAATTTGCTTCATACCCCTTCACATATATAGAAAACTACATGCAAAAAATGATGTTTGCATACCAGAAAACGAACATTTAAAACAGCATCCATGCATCTCAATATAACTTTTTAACGTTTCATCAAATACACCTGAAAAATCCCTCTTTTTGAAAATTGTGACATCTCCCTAGCACATTTACAACCATTGAAGGCAATATAGGAAGCAATCACCCCATCAACACCACTTAACAACAAGTGATGTTAATCATCTGAAATTTCCACCAAACTCATATCAATTTCTCTTACCAATGGTGGAAGAATTGAAACCGACGACAGAAGTTGCAGTGTTGTTTGCAGTTAACAACGGATGGTCCTCTACTTCAATTCCGATCACTTTCACACATGCCAACCGATTAAGATCGATCCTCATGTAAGATGGTGAGTTTTTGTGTCTATGTATCACAATCACAGTTCTCACAGTACTTGGGGATGAACATGGCAGAGGTCTACCTTCTGTATTACATAATAATGAAGGAATCATAATTTTCATTTTGCAGGACTCATACAGGAGAGCGACCATAACCCGATACTTACAAATCTCAACGCGGCATCATTTAACAACAGCAATGCCTTCACCACAGGGAAAATGATGTAGGAGTTGTTATCTACCTGATGATGGAATTCTTTGCAGCGCCCGTGAGAAATCTTGTTTCAAACGCTTGCTTTGTGTTGTTTGTTGTGACCTGATTTAGTATTAAAAAGTCAGTCACAGACTGTTGCTAATTAAGTATATTTGTTCATATCTGATTGCAAATCAAAAGAATTAATCTGGTTACATATTTCATCAAGTTCAAGCATTTTGCCACGGATTTTTTTTCCTGGTGCAGTAAAAGAATGTTAATGAATATATTTTAAGAGCATGACGTTACATGAATAAATTTCCATACAGATTTGAAAGGCGGTAATATTATGGAAAATAATCTAGCTTACAAATTCTCTCAGACATCCATTATTTCCAAAAAAAATTCCTCTATCAAATTATTATGGGATACTAACTTCCAGCAAAATGTGCAAGAAGAACAATATTTTGAATACATCTCAAGTGTGGAGGTATGAATCTGAGAGTTGCTTACCTAGGAGAACCTAGTCGTTTCTGGGTAAATTGGCCCAGCATAGATTTCAATGATTCAAGGGCTTCCTCGGTAGCCTGTCAAACACCAACAGTTTTCTTTAATATGGATGATAATAATAGAACAATTCTCTAATTACACGTTAAATAGCATGTGAACTTGGATACACCATTGAAAGTTTGAAATGCTAGGTTGCAGAATAAATATCTGAAATTTCTGGATTTATCCAACAATATAACAGAAATAAACAGCAAGAGAGGTGTAGTAAGAAAATTGTATTGGTTAAGCTGTTCCGAAATAAAGGACACAGAAGAAAAAGCATGTCTTCAGTATGTAAAGAACCTTTTGATATATTTGTTTTGTTATCTACCGCTTTATGCATTTCTTATGACCTAAATAAGCACAAGTAAAAATACAACAGAAAGACAAGTAGCAGATCACATAAACTAACCAGCTTAAAATGAATTACAACAAGAAATATAGATCAATTAAGATTAAGCATAACTGTTACATAGTACACAGGAGCATACTAATATCTGTGTATTCTCATGTGTGTGATCCATTGCAAACCGGTCCGTGTTTTTTAAAAACGGTTTGCAATGGACCACTACCCTATATAGGAGAGCGCTCTCTTGCAAACCGGTCCGCGTTTTTTAAAAGCGGGAACTCTCGATCCACAGCATATTTGAACGATCCGAACCGTTCAAATTAACCACCCTACTGCAAGTCTCTCTCTCTATCTACACACACACACACGAGAGTGCTCTATTGCAAACTAGTCCGCTTTTTTTTTAAAAAACTAGAACTCTCGATCCACAACATATTTGAACGATCCGAACCGTTCAAGTTGATCACCCCATCTCCAAAACTATAGGCGTGAAAAATCTAAGGACTTTAAGATCATGCATTGAATGGATGCAAAAATGAACGTCTATCGGTAATGCAACATAAATGACATCCGATGAATGGGTTAGAGACTTTTAAATCTTTTGATTTTGCATACACATAGGTTTGGTTGTATGAAGAACGGTTTGCAATGGACCACTACCCTATATAGGAGAGCGCTCTCTTGCAAACCGGTCCGCGTTTTTTAAAAGCGGGAACTCTCGATCCACAGCATATTTGAACGATCCGAACCGTTCAAATTAACCACCCTACTTCAAGTCTCTCTCTCTATCTACACACACACACACGAGAGTGCTCTATTGCAAACTAGTCCGCTTTTTTTTAAAAAAACTAGAACTCTCGATCCACAACATATTTGAACGATCCGAACCGTTCAAGTTGATCACCCCATCTCCAAAACTATAGGCGTGAAAAATCTAAGGACTTTAAGATCTCTAACACATGCATTGAATGGATGCAAAAATGAACGTCTATCGGTAATGCAACATAAATGACATCCGATGAATGGGTTAGAGACTTTTAAATCTTTTGATTTTGCATACACATAGGTTTGGTTGTATGAAGAACAACATGAACGGTGCCGATCGTTCAAATATGTTGTGGATCAAGGGTCCCTGTTTTAAAAAAATCGGACCGGTTTGCAATGGATCGCTTCTATATATATACTACTATTAAGAGAAGAGGTGTCATCACCATTTTTGTGGGATGCTATCACTATATAGGAGGGATCCATTGCAAACCGGTCCGCTTTTTTTAAAACGGGGACTCTTGATGCACAACATATTTGAACGATCGGCACCGTTCATGTTGTTCTTCATACATCCAAACCTATGTGTATGCAAAATCAAAAGATTTGAAAGTCTCTAACCCATTCATTGGATGACATTTATGTTGCATTACCGATAGACGCTCATTTTTGCATCCATTCAATGCATGTGTTAGAGATCTCAAAATCCTTCGATTTTTCACGCCTATAGTTTTGGAGGCAGGGTGATCAACTTGAACGGTTCAGATTGTTCAAATATGTTGTGGATCAAGAGTCCCCATTTTTCAAAAAACGCGGACCAGTTTGCAATGGAGCATTCTCCTGTGTGTGTTTCCTACTATGCTACATCATCAGCTCAATAGAAAATTTTCAAGCACCCGCCTGCCTCCAAAAAGTCATACACCGATTTGGTAATTTCAGGATTTCCAAGATCAAATTGAAAGTCAATGGTAAACTATATGAACAGCTTGCACTCAGTCAATTATTTCAAGCTAAATGCCAAATGTTTAAGCTAAAGGTCCATCAATCACTCTATCAAATGAATTCAGTCTGTTCATGAAAATTCTTTCCATGTACCTTTTGGAATCCTTTCCCAGTTTTATAAGATGTGTATGTCAAGTTGTCAACCAAATATTCCAAAAGCGATACTGTCAAGAGATGAAAGAAAAACAGTACGAGTGATACCTGCAGCTTAGCTTCTTCCCAGGTCTTTCCACTCCCCTTGCCTAAGATTTGTCCAGCTATTTCAACCTAAAATCGTTCAAAACCAAAAGAATCACAATCATTACAACAGAAACAACTTTTGGTGATTAAATTGAGAATTCAATGAAGGTATGAATTATTTGTTTCATTCGTTTCTGTGAAAACTTGTGAAGCTCTAGTTTGCAAAGTAATAGAGTAATAATGTAAGTAATACAATTTTTCTAATTTAATGAAGAAATGAAAACAATTAATAAAAGGATAATCCAATTGAACAAGTTTTTTTTATGAGCAATTCATAGAAGATATTAAACAAAGAAGAAGCATGAAATTATGTCCAAAATTAACTTGCAGATTTTACTTAAATCTTCCTCTTAAAGGCAGCGACTAGCGAAAACAAAACAAAAGAACTATATTCCCTCTCTTCCTCTTGCTATTTCACTACATGTTTTTGCCATCAATTTAAATGCATTTAAACATACCTTGTAGTACATAAATGTAGTTTAGAAATATGTTTAAGGCGCAGCTATACAACTTCTAAGGCAGTTAAAGACTAGTATTTCAATAACAAAAAAAGGCAACAAAATCCTCACATTCCGAATACTTGACATGCATCCTTGATTCCCTTAAGTTTATAATATAAAAATATGATATCAAATACATGCCATATAAGTAGACAACAAGCACATGAATAAAAAATTAATAACTCCACCTAAGAGGAACAGAAAAGACAGTATCAAGCACATGAACAAGATAAGGAGTAGTCATGCATCAAAAATTAATAACTTCTTCATACTATCCTACCAGATATATAAATAGTACATATTCCTAGTGACATTGAAATGGCTACATTATTTCATTAAACGTATAATTATAAATAAAGAGTAATACGATACTACTACCAAAATCATGGACCTTCGGATCTGTATTTCTAGCCGTGAATTTATACCCTGATTGATCTCAGGCCTAATGTAATTAAATTAACCGTATCATTATGATTCCAATATCATTATACAACTTCCAGGCAAACAAGCCTGCTGCAAGAATATTAATGAACATTGCATTTATAAAGGTAATAGTATGGTCAACAGAAAGTCAGTTTAAGACTATCTACACCAACCAAGCTTCTTATGTCAAAGGAAAGTATACAAATTTATCAAAACGAGCATAAAAATAGATTGCATGAATAGTTCATTTTCTGCCAAAAAGGGCTGAATCGGTTGAATTAATATATACATAAGGATAAGGCAATTGGACTGTCTGACAACAGTCCATCATGTGCATCCAGCTATGTCAGCTTAAGGATTGACTGGGCTATGGTAACAACAATGTACAGAATCAAATTAGCTGGTAAAGAGAAGAGAGCAGAAGATGCATATATGTGGAGCATTGTGTTGGTTATAACAGGTAATACAACACCAATATTAACTGGGAGATACAGAAATATTGCTGCTTAAGTTTATTCATGTGGTAGTTACTGCCATCAAAAGATCAATTAAATAGCAGATGTTTGCAGCCTACATGAAAAAATTTGATAGAAGGATGACTGTAATTTTGAAAAGTGCGCACATTTACTGTTGTAGCAAAACTTCATCAAGAGAAAAACCATCTTGTGTTTTAGTATTCATACTCCCATAAAGTGGGGGAGTTGGTAGTGTACGAGAATTTGTGATAATGTCCCATGTTGAAGGAATGCAGGCTATGCAGCCAACAAGAGGAAAAGGAGACAAACAATTAGGGGAGGGGCGGACTTACAATTCCAGCTATGGCTTCTATAACTTAAAGGAAGCATCCTCACTGGCATTTTTAAATATTTGCATATCCTGTGTATCTTCTTGTCAGTCTAACCATTTCAAATTCTATTTTCAACGATGAAGGCATCAACTCCAAGCAACTTCTTATTCAAATTCCTCATATATCAGAAAGTGAGACAAGTGCATATTTAACGCCAACAAAAATCTTGGCAATACTTGGCTAGCCATTAAAGAGAAACATGCCAACCGTCTTACTTCGAAGAATTAAAGAAGATAAGCAAGAAAACATGCTCGCACGCACATGCATGCATGCGTGCGTACATACATAAATATGAGTATTGATAAATAGAAATCACAAAGTATAAGTGCCATGAACTGAATGTTCTAAAAGGGGTATTGATGATTACCTGCGCCAGTATTTGTACCTCTTCTTGACCAACTGAACCTCCTGAAGGTGACGGCAGGGTCTGAAAATTTAAACTGTAACCCTCCATGGTACACTGAAATGCAGAATCAGCATTTATCAGCTTCCAACTGAACATAAACTAATAGAGCTTATAGATTTAAGAGCATCCAACAATTAGAGCCACAATATATCTTACGAGTTCTTTCAAGGCAGTAACAGAAGATGTTGAGTCTGAATTGCTGGCAACCGGCATAAGGTCCACTCTACTGAATGCTTGATAGCCCAGAGAGTTTGAATCACTTGTAAAACCATTTTCTTCGAAATGAAAGGGTCTATTAAAATCTCCATGTACAGCAATTTCGTCGGGTGACATATATTTCTCTGCAATTAGAACTTTATCAATCAGAATTAAAAGCAGCGATTTTTCTATAAAAGCTTGTATGGTTCATACATTGCCAATGGGAGCTCAAACTTCATTATGCAAACTGGAAGGCTGAATGATTAGAGCACACAAAATTTAAAGGAAACTTGACAGCAGTAGAAACAACTTAATATAAGTTACCAGGCACAGATGGGTGAAGTACAATACCATCCTTTTATTAACTGTTGGAATAGTTTAGAATATATTGTTATTAGGGTACACCGTACCATGATGCCTGACATGAAGTAATTGTAATCCCTATATAAAGAGACCATTGGTCACATAATAAATTATCTAAATCTTTTCTCTTTCATTGTTTAACATGGTATCGGAGCTGGTCTCTTAAACACTAACCCTAACCTTCAAAATAAATAAAAAAACTCGCCCCGTCTCCCTCGCAGCGCCTCGCCCTCGCGCCCTCACTGTCTCGACGCCCTCGGCATATCAAGATCCACGCCTCGCTGCCCTCACCTCGATCCAGCCCCTGGCCCCGTCGACGCCTTAGATCGCCACGCCTTGCGGGATTCCTTTATTCTCGTCTTGTTGGATCTTCCGGCCGACTTGAAATTCCGTGATGAATTGATCTTGAGATGAGTCTTTCTTTCGCTCTTTATTTGCTAGATCTGCACTTTCTATTACCTGTTTTCTTTACGTGCGACGTTCAATATGACGGACAAGATTGATCCTCACGTTTCCGACTACAAAACGGATCTCCGTCTAACCACCTTAACTCTCTTTGGCTCTAATAATTTTTTGGAATAGACACGCGCCATTGAACGAGCCCTCAAAAACAGAGGCCTTCATCACCATCTCTTTCAGGAAGCTCCACCAACCTCCGATGCACGGTATTCATCTTGGTTTCAAAATGACAACAAAGTCTGCACTTGGCTTACAAACTCTATGGAGCCCAGCTGTTATTGGGCTATTATGTATCTCCCTACTGCAAAGAAAATGTGGTTCTATCTCAAATCTCTTTACTCGTCAGAAGATAGCTTTCAACTTATCTATGATATTTTCAATGAACTCTTAAATTCCTGAACAGATTTAGAAAGGGAAACAGCAGCCAAGGAAGAGACAGACTGACATAGAGCTGGAATAAGACGCTATGAAATAAATGAAGTATCAAGATGAGAAGTAGTGCATGTTCATTTACCTTTGCAATGAGTAATTGGTAAATCATTGGACAAATCATCAGGAGGGAGGTAAATGCTCGTCAGCTTCCGGCTGTAGGAGCTTCAGTATCTGATGTTGAATCTATCATTGCTTTCGGTCGATACCTATAAACATGTGTAATCAGAGGAGGATGAGAAAGTTCGACAGTAGTAGATTCAGTTTGAATTGGTTGGTCAGCTGGAGGTATAGGAAGTGACGGTGGTGGGACGTGAGGACTTTTTGCTTGGGGTAAAGGGGCTAATCCTCAAGAAAGATGACATATAAGAGACTCCCCTCATGCTCAAAACAAATAGGCTGTTGCATATAAACCATCTCGGAAAGATCGCCATTAACGAAGGCATTCTTGACGTCTAACCGATGTAAAGGCCAAACTCGATAACCGCAAAAGAGATCAAGAAACGAACAATAGTGAGTTTGGTCACTGGAGAAAAAGTCTCAGCATAGTCGACAACGTATTGCTGAGTATAGCCTTTAGCAATGAGACATGCTTTCAAACGAAATACACTGGTATCAAGATTATGTTTGACAGCAAAAACCCACCGGCAACCAACCACCTTTTTCTGTGAAAGGAAGCTGACCAAATCCGAAGTGTGATTAGACTTCAATGCCTGCAACTCTTCCATCATAGCCCAATGCCAACATGGATGATTCATAACTTTCTGAATCGAGTTAGGAAGGAAAACACCACTCATACCGCCCGACAGAGTATGGATTCTCCATCCACAGCGACCCAACCGCTAGCATCATCCTCATAGATCTCTCCTGAAAACTTATAGCACCTACAATGTATTTTCTCTCATATCTCTACTACCAACTTAACCACATCATGTACCCTTAGGTTCTTGATTCCGGGGCTTTCAACCACATGACCCATACTGTTTCTAACTCTATATTTTCCATTTCGCATAAATTCATTTCCATTACCAATGGGGATGTCCTTCCTGTTCGTGGTTGTACTAATATTGATGTGACATCTTCATTACCGTTTAAAAATGTTTCGTTCTTTCACTTCGTACAAATATTTTATCTTTCATCGTCTTATCAATAATTTCAACTGTTCAATATCTCTCTTCTAATAAATTTGTGATTCAGGAAACCAAACTTTCTCTTCTAATAACTTTGTGACTCAGGACAACCAGACGAAAGAGCAGATTGGTGGATGTAAAGTTAATGGCCTATACTATTTGGATGTGCCACATTCCGCATTTGCTGTTGTTTCAGCCATTTGCTGGCATCGACGTCTTGGACAACCACATCTTCCTATGCTCCGTACTATATTACCTGATTTCTCTTTATATGATTTTTTTATACGAGTCCTGTATTTTGGGAAAATATTTTCGTTTCTCTTTTTCTTTAGTTAATAAACGTAGATTTTCGATATTTGAGTTAGTTCATTCTGACATTTGGGATTCTTACAAGTATACTAGCATATTTGGCTATAAATATTTTATCACTTTTATTGATGATCACTCTAGAATGACATGAATGTTTCTTTTACGTGATCGATCTGAATTACCACATGTGTTTAAAATATTTATTACTGAAGCGGTTAATCAGTTTAATACGTCTATTAAAACTCTAAGAACCAATAATGCAAAAAAATACACGAGTCGTATCTTTCAAACTTTTTGCCAATCCCGTAGAATTATTCATCAAACTTCATGCTCACGCGTCTTAACAAATGGCATTGCTGAAAGAAAAGGCCGCCACTTACTTGACGTTGCTCATTCTATTATGTTTAACATGCATGTCTCAAAACGCCTTTGGAATTTTGCCTTACTTGCTGCATGTTTTTGGATTAATCACATGCCTTCCACGATTCTTCAAAACCAAATATCGTTATCTATTTTATTTCCCGACCAAGACCCTTTTTCCCTTCCTCCTAAATTATTCGGATGTGTTTGCTACGTTCATAATCACCGATTAACTCGCGATAAGTTGGATCCTAAGGCTGTCAAACATATATTTGTTGGTTATTCTATGACTCAAAAAGATTATGTTTGCATGCTTCCTTCTACATC